>JABACO010000017.1:2012100-2612100 GCA_013339895.1 Ephydatia muelleri
GACATGTCTCCACTGAAAAATAGCACACTTCTAACAATGGCTGTACACACATGGCTGTGTGCACACATACATGCACAATGCATACACACATACAAGCATACATGTCCATGTACGTGAATGCAGACTTACTGCTTGAATCAGCCATTGCAACAAAGCCCCTTTCAGCCAGGGAGCTTAACCAGTCACATTAATGAATGATAGGCTCGCCTGGGTACCAGCATAACAGTAACAATAGTAACATCACATACCCGAGCACAGGTTACAGTTTAAATTCCTGAGTGAGTCACTGACAAAGATCTCCTTGCCCATCTCCCAAGACGCACTGCAGTTGTCCAGGACAAAAGTGTGTGGTGAGTATTATAATGAGAGAGAGGGTATGATGAACACCTGGGTGACCAAGGAAAGGAAGAACAGATGATGAGCACATCGATGAGATATATGAGAATGATATATCTGGATACGAGACTAGTACATGTGTGCTATGTGACTACAGATAAACTTAAAGTAGCGATGTGCCTGAGGGGGTAGGGAGGAATCAACCCCACCTTCCAAATACTTCACTGAGGTACATCAGTGCATCATGCACTCCTTTTTCTCCAACCCAAAAAAAACTTCAGCTGTCCAGGTTACATGTACACTTGTTCTGATGTGTGTATGAGTGTGTGTGTGTGTCTTTTTAGTTACAGAGAATACCTTCCCCCCTCACAGATATCAGTACTATATGGGCCTGCACTCTGGGTTGCACATGGCAGGCTTATACACTGCTACCAATGAAACCCAAGATATCATTAATGATCAACTAGAGGAACTTCTGAATATGAATCCCACTATTGTTTCTATTTGTAGAGTGTGGCAATGACATTCGATTTTTCATTCATTATGATTTATAAAGCAGCTAGATGTTACCACTTGAATGCCTTGTACCCAACCTGCATAGACTAAAAGAAATTAACATTCCTACTCGTACCGTTGTAAAAGATAGATCTTGACTGGCAAAGACACAACACTATACCTTTATATAGTTTGAGTAATTCCATCATGCGTAAAATGACGTGTGCAGTGTTCATTTATTATGACCTAGGTAAAAAGTCACCCGTCCACATGTCGGAGGAAGGTTACAAGTTTGGTTACGTTGTCATAATAACCTAAAACTCCCATGCAAGTGACTCAGGAATGCTTTCCATTGTATTCTGAATAGGTATAAGTTATAATACATGTAGCTTTGTGCGTTTATCGTTTGTTATGATGCCCCGCCCCTTGCCGTATACTTGAGCCACCGGGCCATCAAGTATGACATGCACCATTGTATTCTGAATAGTTATTAGCAATAGTATCACTTAGTTTTGAACGTGCTGCCTAGTTTGTGGAGATTCTGCGTTGTTTACATGTAGCGCCAGGGTCTTCTCAATCGACTATTAGTCAAGTATACTAAATAGCATGCAAGTGACTCAGAAAATGCTTTCTACTATATTCTGAGTATCTGCAGTATAACTGTAATTTCAACGTGCTCAAGCTTGTTGTAAATATTTCTCACATGTTAAACCGTTGTTAATAGGTTGAACTAAGTATCCATATACGTAACCAATACTGTACCGGCCGTGCTCAGCAGTCGCGATAAATCATTAATGCACAAACAGCCGGTCCAAAGCAATAACGATTCAGAATACAGTGCAGAGCATTCCTGAGTCATTTGCTATTGTACTTTAACCTATCGCGACTTTGTACCATGACTGTTTGAGTGTGATAATTTATGATGAATTGGGTGGACAAAGAGCGGGAAGGCTGCATAAGCTCAGAGAGGTGAGTCAAATAGGGAATGATGGACCATGCATACCCCTTTTTAATGATGCCCCGCCCCTTTATTTATAGTGACTCCAGTATGTATAGAAGGCCCAATTAAAAGGGGTAAGCCTTGCTCTTTGTCCACCCAATTCGTCATAAATTATCACACTCAAACAGTCTTGGTACAAAGAACATAGTCATTGTGATTAACAATCAAGGATGGCAATGTCCATCGCACAACACAGATGAATACATGAGCAGTGAAATCCATGTCGTGACAAGCATGATCCATGGTTCTGCATTATCTGATAGCACCTTGGCCTGCAGGTCAGAAAAGATGAACATGTGTGTTCAGTACAGTAATCATCAAACACATGGCCCAGTAGTGGACATACCTAGTTAGTGCCTATGTAGTAACACTCATGGAAGTTACACAAATGAAAGAGAATCGCACCTTGGATCAGATCATGAGCATCTCCACACAGCAAATAATCACATGGCTGAATGCAGACATACCTAATTCATGCCCACTACACAACACTCACGTAGTCATGATGTAGACTTAGTTCTATTCTATTAAATGCCCACCAGACGAAACCAAACCCACCTCAGTACAACACATCATACACTCTAGACTGAGCCACAAACTGTTTGTGAACAGCAATAAATACCCACCATGAAGAAACCAAACCCACCAAACATTGTACACTCAGACAAGTGTGCTGTGGATGGACTTAGGAATGAGCCATCACTGGACCTTGGCATAATAAAATGGCAATGCTAGGAGTACTAAGTAGCTTGGAAGGGCTCTTGTAACGAGAAGCTTACCTCCCCTTGTTTGGCCTGGTTGTCATTTGTAGGTGAGTTGTATTATACGTCTATTCTATTGGAGCATCCCGAAACTACTACGCTGGTAAGAGGTTGTTGTACCCCTTTTTTGTTGGAAGGGCAATGTTCCTACAAGAATGGGCTATGGCAATATATATAAATGTTTCTGTCTATCGGTGCAGATTGTGGTAGGTCAGGGCCCGTGGTAAGGTTACACTAAGCAAGTAGTACAAATATTCATATTCATTTGATTATGCCCCACTGCCAAGACCTTAACAACCTCATATGGCTGGACTCAAAGTTACACTTACACTGAGAGATACAGTAAATGAGAATAGCCTCATGTGTTCAACAGAATAGATGCAGATTCAGAGTGTGTGTATGTGTGTATGTGTGCCATCATCATTATAGTGAGTGATAAACATGTATTTTTACAGTGTGTGTGTGTCCATAAGGGCATGTACATGTACTATGTGTGAGCTGAAAACATTGAAAAATAAGAGGCCAAAATCATGCAAGTGGAACAAGGCGAACAAAAAGAAGTTTAGTAAGGGTTGTGCCCAATAAGACAGTTTTAATTCACACCTCAGAGAACAATGATATGATTGTGTGTGTACAGAGGTCCAGCCGTAAGGGAGTTCCACACGCAAGGAGTGAAGTTGTCAATTTAATGCAACGCTACAGAGGGACACACTACAAGTTCAAAGGACAGGGTACAGAAATTGAATACATGCATAAAGCAGTTAAATGGAATAGAATGTATGTGCATGTGCAGAGAACAAGTTTAGCAGAATAGACCTTACGTGCAATGTACATGTGTGTGTGTGTGTGTAGACTTAATGTTTTTCATGGTATGTGTGCGTACAAGTGTACTGTACATAAACGTATAATATGTTGTGCACAAGATTCAATTTCCGTAACAATGCAAGTGTATTGTACATGTGAGTGCATGTGTGCTGTGTGTATGAGAAATAAGCTGTTTACATAACAATGTGTGTGCACAGGTGTGCACATTCATGCACATGTACACTTTACATAAACAGCTAGTGTGAAAATGAGGGTGTGTGTATGACGAATATGGTGTACAGGCTATTTACATAACAATACAGTGTGTACATTCATGCACATGTACACTTTGTAAAAACTGTGCAAGTGGTACAACCCAGTCTGTGTGTGTGTATGTGTGTGTGTTGTGTATGTGCACACAGATGTGTACATTTATGCACATGTACACTTTGTAATAACAGTGTGAGAAATAAGAATCCAAAGTCACTTCAAGCGGTAAAAGCCCAGTCTCTGTGTGTGTGTGAGTGTGTGTGTGTGAGTGTGTGTGTGTGAGTGTGTGTGTGTGTGTGTGTGTGTGTGCACAGGTGTGTACATTCATGCACATATACGCTGTGTGAAAACAAATAAGAACCCACTCAACCGGTACAAGCTCAGAATGTGCGTGCGTGTGTGCATGTGTGAGTGTGCGTGTGTGTGTGCATGTGTGGGAATGTGTGTGCATGTGTGTGTATGTGTGTATGTGTGTGTGTATGTGTGTATGTGTGTGTGATGAATATGGTGCACAGGCAAGTACGTAAATCTACGCTTTGTAAAAACAGTATGAGAAATAAGAACCCAAAGTCACTGCAAGTGGTACAAGCCAAGTCTCTCTCTCTCTCTCTCTCTCTCTCTCTCTCTCTCTCTCTCTCTCTCTCTCTCTCTCTCTCTCTCTCTCTCTCTCTCTCTCTCTCTCTCTCTCTCTCTCTCTCTCTCTCTCTCTCTCTCTCTCTCTCTCTCTCTCTCTCTCTCTCTCTCTCTCTCTCTCTCTCTCTCTCTGTGCACACACAGGTGTGTACATTAATGTACATATACGTGCTTTTTGAAAACAGTCAGAGAAATAAGAAACCAACCTGCAAATGAGTCTGTGTGTACATGTGTCTGTGTGCGTGTGTGGCATGGGCGTGTTTGTGTGCCGTGGGCGTGTTTGTGTATGCAAAGGTACAGTAGGTAGGTGTGTGGCATGTAACAATGCAAGTGCGTGTGCATGTTCACGTGCTATGTGATTTAAGTATAGCATCCCTGTATACTGTAGCCGAGTGGGCGTGACAGGAATGAAGTTCAGCAAGCAAATGTGGGAAAAGTAGGGGAAAAAAATCCTTACGCAAGTCCGCGACGTGGGAGGCGGCAACAACCATCAGGCGCTATTCGGCAGAGATATTGTCTCTGGATTCGGTACGATCGTCATACGAAGTGATAACTCATCTTCTTTGACCCGTATAGACTCAGACAAAAAAAAACAAATAGACACAGAGTTGCGAATGGCTTTAGCTTAGTTTAAGGCGGAGAATGGGCGGAACTAGGAAGTGATTAATATTCATGTAAAATGGGAGAATGGAACTAGGGTTGCCTGCGCAAATCGAGCGAGAAATGTGCTTTAACTTTGCACACCTGCATCTCCGTAACGGACAGAGTCAAAATTAACGAACAGAACAAATCAATAGGCATAGGACCCCTCTACCTAAAAACTGAATTTCAAGCGATTTGATTACTCTTGCTGAAAGTGATGACGGGTTCATACTACCGGACGTTGCAATACGGGCACGGAGCAAGTGCAAGACCTCCAAAAGTATTTTACCATAGAGAAATGGTGTAGTATGATGTGTAAAAAGTAGGACGTTGATAGTGTTTACCGTTCGAAAGTTATAACGATATAAACGCAAGTAATTTTGATAACATTTTATAATACGACATTTTGTCGTGAACTGTTCCAATTATTATTATAATAAGAACCATGTACATGCACATGACAACACTAGCAACTACACAACTACTTTATACTCGTGTCACTAAACCTGCATATACACGTAGTACGTATCTAACAGTTCACCTGCGCTCATCATCGGCAGTGCTGGAAAGATCCGTCACGATTAGCCATTCGGCGAGCAGGTCAGGCTGTAGGAAGCAGAATCACATTGCTGTGAGTAATAGTAATAGTATGAGTACGAAGAGTAAGAATCGGAATAGGAAGAGTAGTAGGAGTTATAGGAGCATGAGTAGGAATAGTATGTATAAGTATAATAAATATATAAACCATAGGAACAGTATGACGTAGAGCAATAGTAAGTTGGTCTTGAATAGCAGTATGGATTTGGTGTACTCGTAGTGGGGTGCACTGTGCTCGTAGTGGGGGGCACCGTGCTGGGGGTGGAAATGGCTGGCAATTGGGCGGCTGAGGTTTGGGCACTAACGGTCACAGCCACTGGAATGACCACAACACTCCACATCACTACAACAAACACAACTGCAGTGATGTTGAGACACAAAGATATGTTAGCCTTTGTCCTGGCAGCTGCAATGTTACCTCGTTTCTCATCATCCCTCGCCTGATGGAGAAAAAATGGTATCAGAATAGTTGAATAAAGCAATGATTAACTTGCATTATATGATACGCATAATGCAGCAATGGTGCATAGAAGAGATGGCCAGCCTCCAGTAATGAGGACCAAGCATGTCATCAGAGCAGACAGAGTGAGATAGTTATCTCCAGAAGATGTTTGGACAGCTGTACTAACTGGGACTGAGGTCGGCTGCTGTTGGATCACCATGCCGGGCTAATATTTGAAACATCAGCAGCACATACATGTATGCAAGAAATGCAATGAATAATGTATACTGCTTCATGCATGGGAATGACATGTACCTGTTGAGGTGTTGAATAATAATTTCCACCATAAGGTGGAGGCATATTGTATGTTGGATATGGCTGCATGGGAAGAGAAGCATATGCCATTTTAGTAGGATCTTGTATATAGAGATTTTCTTCATAGTAAGGTGGTGGTGAGTTTGCTATAAAAGATTTTTGCCCTTGTTCTGTAACGTTCTGGAGCTGAACTTGCTGCTGTAAAGCTGGTTGGGGGTTTCCATTGACAAATGTTTGCCCTGGTCCTGCAATGTTCTGGAACTGTATAGGCTGTTGTGAAGCACTAGGCTGCTGCATATTGGCACCACTGTTGATCACTGATGCTGCTGCCTGTTGCTGTTGGGTACTCTGAATCCCGTTCTGTGAGGAACCTGTCCGTTCAAGGAGTGTACGCCATGGCCCAGAAAATACAGAAAGCTCGGTAAACACAATCAGTGGCCATATAATTAACTCTTTCAAGGGCAACGGAGCAATATTGCGCCACAGGTGCTATACTAAAGCCACTCTGTTTATCTAAACCGTAAACACTTTTTTAGTGACAACACATGTCAAAAGTTGTTTCCTGGATATATTAGTGTAAGTTGTTTGCAAACTAGGTTTTCCTGCAACGCGGAAATGCTAATTTCGCACTACATGTGTACAGCCATTATTGGCTTCGCCCGCGCGGAAGAGTTAAGGCTTATTCGATAAGCGTATCCGGCGGACGGCTTCAGTAAAACATAATGACACATAGTTAGCAGTTGAGCTCATTAGCGACCCTGCCAAAAATTTGCTTAGTCACAAAGCAGCCAAATGAGATGGAATATGCTAAGGTCAGCATGTCCTTGACCAAGTCCGTACCACTAATCTCGTTGTACGTGACGGCGAAAATTTGAGATCAAATTTGGCAAGGTCTAAGTCCGTACCCATAATCCCTCGTTTACATGCACGTGAAGACCAAATTTGAAACATTTGAAATGGAATATGCCAATTAAGGTCTGTCCTTGACCAAGTCCGTATCACTAATCCCTTGTTTACATGTACTCGCACCGCTTCATTCCTAACATTACGTTGAATAACCCATTGCAACGAGACCGCTCACCTTCCATCTCTCGAGTCTTTCTGCGACAGCACGGCTGTTTTAAAATGCACTTAGTTTATAAATAGAAGTTTACGGTATTAGTCACATCACCGTAGCAACAAGGATATGTCTGGTATCGGGTAGCAATGTTGTAGTTTTGGCAACCAGTATGCTGTGTAGCTATCTTAGATGGATTTCGTATCCTAAACTTATGGTGCGGAATCCGTGCCAAAAATAGAAATTTTTTATGAGGGGGAAATTTTTCATGACATACGTCGTTAATCGTGCCAAAATTACCTCGCGGAACTATGAGGGTGAAAATTTTCATGACTTACCTCGCGGAACTCGTGAGGGTGAAATATTTCTGCGGAACTTGTGAGGGTGAAATTTTTTCTGACGTATGTGTCATGATTTATGGAATGCCGTTGCTATGAAACGCCGTTGCTGCCAAAAGTCGAGAAAAACGTTGTATTGGATTATATCTTTATATTATGGTAAAACAAATTGTGCAAAAAATATAAATAATTAAAATGATAATATATAATGATCCGCTTACGGAGAGAATACGAAGGAATTACGGTAACTTATTACGATTACGTAGTGCGCAAAGCGGTGGAACGTCGCTACCGGTGGTACACAACGTTGTCCCGATCAACTGCTTAGTTACGCGAATCATGATCCCCTCACAACAGTTGAACAACAGTCAAGACGAAGCATCTCTTGGCAACCTAAGGTGAAACCCCTCTAAATCGCTGGGGTATACATTCCAAAGGAGCCCTTAGTCACTTTCAAACTGGACTTAAAAGTCTTCCAGGTAGCCTAATGCAAGGTGTACAATAAAACCTAGCCCGCGAATCGGCTGTAGAGCTCATGCAGCTTTGCAGTTTGATTTACAGTAGTACGTGACTTGGCCGGAAGTTGACGTGTTGATGGCCCGACACGAGAAGTACATATACTCTTGAGAGTCCTTGCCCAATGCGAGACGTTTGCTTCCTCCACCGCCGCCCCTCACCCGCTACTCAAATATGTGCCATCATTTATTGCATGCCATGGAATACAACACAATCACAGCCCTTTGGACAATGTGATATCTCAAAGTGACACATTCACCAATGGAGGATCATAACTCAACCTACATGTACATGTACTTACATATGCATGCCCATAACACAATGTGACAAAACATTTGATTATTCGTCTCATTGTTAGTTTACTGCATGTGCGTGTCAGTATGAACATACATTATGGCTAGCATAAAATGCCTAATGAAGGACTGTTAAGGACAGTTCAATGCCATTTGGTGGCAAACCACGTAGTTTTTCATCTAATACAGCCTTTGACCGACTTATTAATCTTCATCATTGAGTTGTCTATGGCCATCCAATCAAAATCAGAATCAAACCAAAAGTGGTGAAATTTGCACATATCACTTCAATAAAGGAAAATTTACTTAATGCTTACAAAATATCCATCTAGCATGAAAATAATACTTTATTTATGAAAAGAGTGATAAAGTGGCTAAATATATTGTTTGACACGTAACATTTCAAAATCTCCAGGACTAGCAAAGGATCAGCAACACTTCCATTGAAATGTATGGCTATTTAACAACTCAGAGCCTTAATAAGGAGAGTCGCATTTTTGATGCATATGAAGAAACTTACTAGTTCACAGAAAATCAACGAATTTGAAAACTTGAAATTGGTTAAATGTAGGATTTGTTAGCCAATTGAGTAAAAAGTAAGGAAATAAAGAATTACAGAAATCATCTAATTATGAATAATGTATATTGATCATAAAGTTGTACCTGAAGTTTCTCTAGCCAGCGTGCAAGTTGACCTTCAGGCTCTTTGAAGTTCTGGATCCAGACCAACGATCCGTGGTCTGTTCGAAAGGTGAACTCTCGTCCAAGAAGGTACTGTCGGAATTGCTGTACAAACGATACTACAGCTAATAGTTCTTTATGAGTGACACAGTACCTCTGTTCCGGTCTGCTTAGTGAACGGCTGGCGTAGGCAATGACACGTTCTGACCCTTCGTCGCTGATCTGGGATAGCACGGCACCAATCCCTGTGTCGCTCGCATCCATATCGAGGATAAAACGTCGGTTGTAATCTGGGTAGGCAAGAATTGGGGAGGAAACCAAGCATTTACGCAATTCGTCAAAAGCATTCTGACAGTGTATTGTCCAATCGAAGGGAACGTTTTTTTCCGTCAAACGGTGCAGTGGTTTCGAGATAGACGCAAAATTTTTGACAAACCGCCTATAGTAGTTTGCCAGCCCTAAAAATTGTTGTACCTCCTTCTTACTTAGCGGGGTGGGCCATTTTTGACACAGCGTCGGTTTTGCTCGGGTCTGTAGCGATTCCCTCAGCTGATACTATATGCCCCAAAAATGCAACCCGTTGTTGACACAGACTACACTTTGTTAGCTTCAGTTTGAGCCCTGCCCCCCCCCCCCCCCCCCCCCCCCCCCCCCCAACTGGGCCAAAACCTTGCTAAGGTGGTGCAAATGATCATTAAATGTACGACCCACAACAATAATATCATCAATTTGAAAGTAAACCAAGCAACTCGACCATTTCAAACCACCCAATACCCTATCCATCAGTCGCTGGAATGTAGCTGGAGCGTTACATAAACCGAAGGGCATTACTTTAAATTGGTACAGACCTTCCGGTGTAGTAAAAGCTGTTTTCGGCTGATCTTCAGGGGCGACTTTGGCTTGCCAGTAGCCGGTAGGAAGATCCAGTGTGGAGAAAAATTTGGAGCCGGCCAGCGTGTCAAGTGTCGGGGTAGCGGATAGGCATCTTTCCTGGTAACCTCGTTGACCTTCCTATAGTCCACACAAAATCTTGTAGTCCCGTCTTTTTTCTTGACCAGTACTATCGGGGAGGACCATGGGCTATCAGAGTGTTCAATGGCATTCTTGTCCAACATATCTCGCAACATCTCCTTCAGTTCCTCCCTACGTGCGTGAGGGATCCGGCGGGGTGGGAGGTGCACTGGTTGGGCATTGCCAGTGTCAATGCGGTGTTGGAGCACTTTGTATGACCTAGGTTCTTGGTGCTGAGTGAGAAAACATCTGCAAATTCCAACAGCAACGAAAAAAGTTCTTCTTTTTAATCCTTATTAACATCATTCCCAACAACCCTCGATACCATTTCCCATAAGATGCTTTGATCTTCCCGTGAAATTTTGAACTTTTCTGCAACAGCTGAGATTTCTATGACTGGGTCCTGTTCCAGCAGCTCCATATGAGCAATCTCCGTCCCTTTCTTCAATACAACGATTTCTTCTCGAGGGTTGACTACGCGCACAGGGACTGGTTTGGCGTTAGGGCACACCACTGCATGAGCCACCATTACTCCATGTCGAGCAGAGGTATTGCCAGCCACAACCCATGTACCCTTCGCGACTGGTGTTGCCAGATCAACCATAAGTTTTACCTCACTCGCTGCTGGAATGACAATTTTCTCTTTGACAATAAGTCCGATGGGATTCTGCTGCAGTGGACAACTCTGCATTTGAAGGGGAACGGAAAGATTTCTGGACGGAAAGGTGAGCCTCTTTGAACCACAATCAATAATACCATTATGGGCGTTTACAAAGTCCAACGGCTAGGGTCAACTATCGGTAAGCTTTGTGCTTATCGCTTACCGGTTATCCGATACCGTTAAGCTACCGGTAAGATACGTTTCTTATTCATTACCGTTCAGTAAGAGATTATTTCTTACTGAATATAATCGGAAACGGTCAGCTTTCTTATTGATTACCGGTGCCATTCCATTTTCATAACAGTTGCTATAAAGTTAACAAATATTATTTATTTATAAAAATTAATTCGAACTTCAAGTGTCATTTGACCATTATTAATAGCTTTGTGTGTATACAGTACAATTACAAATGACGCTAACCATTATCTTTTTTAACTCGATATAGCTAAATTACAATATACATTAAAATAATAATGAAAAGAAGTACAGTGAGCAAGGGCAAGGGTCCTCTAAGGATGATCAAGTTGCAATCATTGCGGCTTCATTGCCAAAACATCAGGGCATTCCCGAAGAGATAATCGGCCGTCGAACAAGAAAAGGACTGCCAGAGTTCGAGATAAAATGGGTAGGTTGGACTGCCGCACACAACACTTGGGAACCCATCACTAACCTTGCGGGTTATGAAGGAATGGTCGCTGGGTTTGAGAAGGTATGGCAAGACAGTTATGATGAAAAGTCGGCAGAGGAACTAAAAAGGAAGGCAGCGATTAAATTAGTCAACACGACAGCGACTCCACCAGTGCAGACAGCCCTACAACTTACAGGATCACCAACTCCAGATGATGATGTAGAGGACATAAGTGCAGAAAGTGTCGTAGACAGTAACGTGAGCAAAGTGATTGATGGCAATGATGCTACAAAAAAAGTTAAGGCTAGGGCACAGCGCAGTATTTTGTGGAACGTGAATGTAATGAAACCCATTCGAGACAAATTTGGAATATGTGGCCATGGGATTACTTCCAACTGGGAGATGAAAACCGTCCTTCTTGCAGCCTCACCTTGTGGTCATGAAAGGCATACAGGTGAGTACATTGAAGCTCAAACTAAAACACTTCTTGCTAGAGTTGGCATAGAGTACACACCCGAATTTGTTTTCACGTGGCCAGAAATTGCGGACATGAATGATTTGAATTCCGTAATACGCGTAATAAAAAAATTGTACAGAATGTCTATGGAGAATTTCCAACAATCACTCACACTTTTGTGCGGAAGTCTTCTAGCTACGTTTGTAGACGTTTAAGTGATACAGTGGGTACAATCGCATACTTTGTATATATTTTGTTCCGTCAAAATGTGCGCGCAGTAAATTCCACACGAGGGTTTGCCTTATTGTATACTTTTCAATGGCTGACTTGACATTTACCTCTCTTTTTCATTGTAGGTTTGTCGCGTGGACCATCTACTCTTGTTTGTAGGGTGGCCAACAAAGCTAGAACTATCAGGCTATGTACTTTACCAACTTTTTTCTACTTCCCATGTGCACACATAATTCCAAATTCAAGTGTATGATCGCTACTAGTACAATTTAGCCGTATAACTGATGAAGATACTTAATAATAAATAGCTACTAGTAATAGAGTTAAGATTATACATGTATACATGTATATGTACAGGTACTTGACCATATTCTTGCCGGGACTAGTCACTCACAAAAGGATCTCATGCACATACGTGGCATGGCCAGTCATGCGCGACTTGGTTGGGTATGTTCGCTGGATCTCAATATGTACGTTTAGTTACTAGTCCTCTGCCTATTGAAAACGAGTAAAACCTAAGTGTTAATGTTAGTCTGAAACTAGAGCTCTAGCGCTGCAATTCTGCCGCAGCACACCCCCCCCCCCCCCCCCCCCCCCCCCGTATTAGCCTATACGCGTATACCCCGGTAGCCAGCTGTCATTCCAGCCGGGGCTGAAACTTATCTATGGCTATAAGTGGTTCCAACGTGCAAACAGCATATCTTGGGATGTGCTTAATGTTGGTGAATATCATGCACATACGTGGCATGGCCAGTCATGCGCGACTTGGTTGGGTATGTTCGCTCATTCAATGTACTTAATGTTGGTGGATCTCAATATCTATATAAATGTCACACGCTAGTCGTACGTATTGAGATGTGTCTCAAACGAGTAAAACCTAAGTGTTACTGTTAGACTGAAACTAGAGCTCTAGCGCTGCAATTCTGCCGTAGGCGTAGCCCCCCCCCCCCCCCCCCCCCCCCTACATCCATATTAGCCTATGCGTATACCCCGGTAGCCAGCCGTCATTCCAGCTGCATGGGCCTGAAACTTATCTATGGCTATAAGTGGTCCCAATGTGCAAGTAGCATATCTTTGGTGTGCTTTGATGGTTTCCTTTGTGAGCCGGTGCAAACATTTGATGAAAGAACACCCCGTATGCATAACAATTAACGTCTATAGGAGCATGACCCATGCACTCTACAATGGTATCCAAACACTAGTGGCGCCATTGTCTCTGAATATAGGAAAACAGTAACTGTGTATTGCTGAAGTCAGGGGATACAAATATCTAGTTACATACCCCCGGATCTCCACCCCTCCCCCCAACCATAAGACCTATGCACTCTACAATGGTATCCTAACACCAGAAGCTGTTATTTACATGTCCCTCAGTACAGAATAATGTGTCTTGGGTGTGTTTGTCAGCTTCATTAATGACTAATGCCTTTTTAAACATTAGTGTATTGACCACTTGAACGGACCATGCATGCAGACAGATTTTCCAGCGATTAATAAATTACACTATATATATGTATAATATAATATAATATTATGTATTATCGCAAACTGCATTTGCCATGTTTTTGGTTCATTTTGTTCTTGAGAGTGCGAGCGTGTGAATTGATAGTAAAGATGAAATCTTTAGCTCACAGTGCGGAACTAGGTCTCGAGCTCGATGACTCAGGCAAGAGAAGCTACTCGCTGTTAAGAGATATGCTGCCTCCGCTGGAGACGCTAGTGGTAACAGTTCAAGGGTCTGACGGATCGGATGGTGTTTCTTCGGTATTAATACCTAACCGTTTACTTGAGGAATGGGCGAACGCTCGGAGTACGAAGGAGGGATTGAGGCCCATCGGTCTGAAACTCGGGAAGCACACCTACATCAAATGAACATTGCCAAGATATCCTTAAAGCATGATTATAGTACTGCTGGAGGACAACTACATGTATAACATTACTGCAATGTTGTTTACAATGAGCTGCAATGTTTTGAATGAGCTCTGCATGATGTTGCCTGCAGGAGTTCATAATGTTTGCCTTCAAACATACACGGGCCTATGAACTTTAAATGAGTGTGATAAAATGCTGCGTTCCAACAGATAATCATGTAGTGGGCTTTACTTGTACCACATGCATGTATCCACCTCATCCTGGCTTAATTCAGCTGATCAATGTGAAAGCAGTTCAGGAATTGATTCTCTGGCTAGACCATGCTGTGAATAAGGTCTATAGGTTGTCTGCAATTATGATCTATATATTGTCTCTCTTGTTACTCCTGTACACAGCCAAAAGTTACCAGTCTGAATCAAACCTGGTGGTGAAATACAGTCTGGTGTGGGAATGAAATACAGTCTGAATCATGGGTGTTTAAATCAACAGCCTGGTTGTTAACTGGTATCACAACCCTGGTTCAGGCTGAGGATATTGCATGGTACCAGTTTGTTTAAAAACTGAAATACAATACGAACCAGCAATGGTGTCAGTCATGGTTCAGTATCTCGCTCGGACTGGCCGTTGTGCAAGGTTCGTATCCGTGGGTCTATATTTTGATATCAGTTCACCTCGATTATCAACCTCGACAAGAGTTGTCCAGAGCACAAATCGCACACTGTAAGATGTGCGTTCGCGCGCGCGCCACACAGACACACACATACGCACATGCAACACACACGCATACAAATATAAATATACATGCACACATTCACCCACACACGCAACATACACCCACACACACACACACACACACACACACACACACACACACACACACGCAACACATCATGCTAAGCTAATGAGAAAGTGAAGTTGCATTTTATAATGTGGACAAGTAAATAAAAACCTTCTCTAACGAGAAAGTTGGTGGGCATATAGGATTGACAATGTTGGTGTAAAAAGCACGGAAACAAGTGTGACAGAAATGTTACTGGAAAATTGAAATAGGCCTATATTTAGCCCATTTTCTCAGGCGTGCGCTGCCTAACTGTGACTGGGCTAAATATAGGCCTATTTCAATTTTCCAGTAACATTTCTGTCACACTTGTTTCCGTGCTTTTTACACCAACATTGTCAATCCTATATGCCCACCAACTTTCTCGTTAGAGAAGGTTTTTATTTACTTGTTTCATAAGTTTTTTTTTCTCCGTGTCAACGAAGCTTCATAACTGTAATGTGATGAGGAACGATGTGCAATGGACAAAATGTCTATACCTTACGAACGCTTTGTGCATTGCCCCGACCACAAGTTACTATATAACTTTAATAAATACGTATGTAAAATTAACAATAAAATTAATAGTGATAAGTGTAGTTGTTTTTGATAAAATAAATAGTTTTGCCGCCTCCTCTTCCTCGGCCTCTTCCTCTTCTTCTTCTCCCCCCCCCCCCCCCCCCCCCCCCCCCCCCGGGGTAAGGCCATGCGGGTGGCGGGGGCAGTAAAAAAAGGCGGGGGCAGCATTGGGGGGAGCATCAGCGGGGGTAACGCTGCAGGCGGTGGGTCCAGCGCTGCTGCAGGCGGTGGCCGCGCTTCTGCTGGCGGTGGCGGAGGGTCCAGCACTGCTGCAGGCGGTGGCGGGGCTTCTGCTGGCGGTGGCCGTGGGTCCAGCGCTGCTGCAGGCGGTGGCGGCACTTCTGCTGGCGGTGGCCGTGGGTCCAGCGCTGCTGCAGGCGGCGGCGGCACTTAAATTATCCATACTCCTGTATTTAGAACATAGTAATATACCCATACCGTATATAGTACTTTTTCGTTGTAGCTTCTTTATTACCTTAAGGGGCACCGCGCCGGTAAATTCTGAAGCGATTGGTACTATCGCCGTTCTTTAAAACCATTCCTAGCGTGAGTTATACTTGACGGAGAAGAAGAAGAAGAAGAAGACGACGACGACCAACAATTTTTTTGGGCATGGGCACGAGAAACAGGTTCTTAGTTGGTCTAGAAGGGCATAGTTTTATGACATGAAACTAGCACCAAAACGTAGATCTTGGTGTTGTCGTTCGATTGCTGCAAAGAGAAAAGCTATCCGTTTCTTCGTTGTCCCTCGCGACGCAACTGAAAATTTTTAATGACATTCATGACTCCTCAATCAATCCTATATTGAACCTGCTGACGCAGGTTCAGATACAATGAATCACGAGTTGGTCACGAGACTGTATTGATAATTAAATTCTAATCCATTTTAGTTAAAAATGGATGCCCATTTCAGAAGAAGCCGAAGGAAGCAACCCTGCACATGGAGGCAAAGCATTTGTTGGAAACCGAAAGGGTAGGTCAAGTATGTGTTTAAGTTTATGAGCACCGGTACGAGTTTGTTTACGGCCCCTATGAATAATAAAAAATATAACTACCTTTAAGGAACCCTGAAGCTAATTACATGTAGTAGTGCATGTTCACGACTATATAGTTATAGTGAGCATGGCATCAGCGCAGACCTGCCAGCATCATAAGTTTAACCTCAAAATGCGTGAGACGCCATATACGGCAATATAAAAAGCGTGAGGTAGGCATGGCTATTAGCGCTGCAACGCGTACTCATGGAACAGATCCTACAGAATACAAGCAATTCTTGTACTGTATGTGGTACTGATGCATGCTGCTCATTTTTTTCCTGTTCAATAAGGACGATTCCGCTGTGAAGTGTGTCAAGAAACATTTACAAGACGCTACAACCTTCCTATAGGTCGACAAGCATAGTAATCCTGATATTGTTGGTGATGAAAGAACACTGGAAAAGTTCCTCACCCAGATGGCATCTATTCGTTCACAACAAACAGCTGAAAAAACTTATGAGATGCAGACATTATATGGCTTGAAAGCAGTGGACAATCCTATGCTGAGTATTGGATTTAACCCTTTCATGTTAGTAAGCTTTTGATAGATTATTCTTTGTTATTCATTCTATTCATGCATGTCATGCACAGTGACATAGCCACCGATGTCTTAATCTCAGTTTTTTCATCTCATTTCAAGTATTATTTTGATCCATACAAGTAGGAATAGGAATAACAATGTTTGGTACTGTTATTGTTGTCATCCTATAGGGGTACACCATTGGAAGTGCTTCATACGATTCTGCTTGGGCTTGCCAAGTACATGTTGAAACAGTTTATGCCACAAATGACCAACAGAATGAAAGAAGAGGTTCTTGCTCGTGTAAACGCATTTCCCCATTCTGGTTTACATTCAAAAATGTTTGGCAATGTGTGTCGTTACTATAATTCCTTTGTGGGACGGGACTTAAAAGGATGGTCTCAAATGTCTGTTTTTATCTCAAGTCCTTACTTGAGCAGTGATGATAGAAAGGTGTTATTGAGTTTTTCAAAGGTAAGCACAAATTTTTAACTCCATGATGATTGATTTATGATGTTTTTTATTATAGGTGTTTCGAATAGCATATTGCAACTATTTCTCTCCACATCTCTACCATGAGTGGAAATCTATTTGTGAGAACTTTGTCATCAATGTCAAGCACACAATGCCTGAGTTACTGAATAAACCGAAGGTCCACCTAATACTCCATCTAGTGGATTGTATGGTTAACTTGGGACCTTGTTCGGCATTTTCCGCAGAGAGGTGTATACGTTTCTTTTATTCTTTCCTAAGTAGTTATTAATATGTTTCTCATTCTGTAGGTGTGAATCCTTCAATGCTACTGTTAGAGCACAGAATATTTTTAGTAATTGCCTTGCTCCCTCTCGGGATATTTATTATGTTACGATGAGAGAACTCCATGGCGACAGGAGCATGCATCAGCCTGGAGCACTGAGGAAAGTGAGTTGCAGTTAAACTAGTCAGTGTTTTTTGATGTGCACATTCTATGCTATAGCGCCTTGCAACATGTTGTTCTCAATACTATTGGCCTTTCCTGTGCTACCATTGAGGATCTGCATCGTCATGATAGCTCAACTACAATAGAACGTTTCCACTGTATGGAGGACAGCCTTGTTGCAGTGTTCAAAGGGATTATTGCAGCAGAGGGTCGATTGGTTCATGCTGGAGACTTTGTTGAACTGCTCTGTTCAGAGGTAAAATAGTATGTTTTGTCATCGTCATCTCAGTAACTTCATGTTCTTTATCTTTTGTAGACAAAGTATGCCCTGTTTTTGACTTCCTGTCAGTTGGAAACGGGTGAATCATTCTGCGTACTTCAGGGATATGATGAATTTGTTGTGAATAGTGAGCCAGTGCTGAATGAATATGAGTGCCCACTACTTGCCATAACCAAAAGCATATTCTCAGCAGACTGCAGCCAGATCAAGCAAGCCGTTTCTATAGTCCATGAATGCAGTGACAGTTGTACTTTTGATTGGGGGTCCAGAGAAGATCAGGAGAGAAGGCTTTGGTGAATACCCATAACTGGACGAATATGCTTTGTTGTTTAAATGTGTATTGCGTGTGATTATGGAATGTATTAGAATCATTCATTCGTTTATTTAACATTAGCGATCACGAGACAAAACCACGCATCCCCCCGTGTATCACCGGAACTATGTTTGACTTGGCGCTGGTACCACCCACGATTCAGGCTGTTACCAGTTTTGCATTATCGTGGCAGTACAGGTAAGAATCGGAAATTACTCCACCAGATCTGAAACAGATATTTTTCCCAACCTTTTTAGTATTTGATAACAGTCTGATTCAAATCAGGTAACAGGTTTGGAACGGTTTTGAACTTTTGGTCGTGTACTATAGATGTTTTGAATGAGCTCTGCATGATGTTGCCTGCAGGAGTTCATGATGTTTGCCTTCAAACATCCACTGGTCTATGAATGTGATAAAAGGGTTCATTCCAACAGATAATCATGCATGTACATGTAGCGGGCTTTACCACTGTACTTTTGCGCACCTAATATCCATGCACAAGAGTTGTTCCAGGGTTTTAAGCCGTTCGTATGTGTGCATGATATGACGCTTTCCTAAATTTGTTTAGGATATTTTTAAAATCGTAAATGTACATCTCCTTGTAATCACACATGTTACACAACTTGTACATGGTTATAGCTATGGACTTCCTTTTTCAACGCATCATACTACACCTTTTCTGTATGGTAAAATGTATATTGTGGGATCTTGCTTTAACTTCGTGTTTTTATCCCCGAATCCCACGATTATCTAAACCCACTATGCTTTTTGCTGATATGACCATGCAAATTGCACCAGCACATTAAAAATGATTCAGATGGGTAAATAATCGTGAGCTACATGTATACAACAGAAATTTCTCCATGTGCTGTTTGATAGCTTCGAACGCTTTGGCTTAACTTACGCCAACGAAACGGCACTACTATTTTCATTCCCGCGCCTGATGTAGCGACACCTCGCGTTATAATACTCAATCGGTTATCATGATTAGTTCCACTATTGTGTCGCGTGAGAATGCAAGAAATTACTTGTTATGGCCTGGGAACAAACAAAACGCTCAACTAAATTTGTGCATGCGTATGTAGGATATAGTTTTGATAGTGTTTGGGCAACAACAAAAACATGTCAGGACCTGCTGTTATTATACACTAGTCTGGCACGCAGAATTTTTAATTTGCGCACTTGCGCTGCATCAATCCACATCAAGTGGGAGTACTGTTTTTCTCGTTGCAGAAACGGAGGTTTGGCACACTATATCGTAGTCTTACTATTTTAATGGTCTCGTGAGCAGAAGTCTCGTGAGCAGACGATACATCAATATTCAAAAGATGACGCACATAATGACATGCGTTTATGAATATAATTAATTATGCTCGGTTGTAATTAGTTAATTTGTCTTGAATTTAATTAATGGATGCTTAATGTTCTTTACATGATACACGTATATTATAATCAGACCGATTTTTAGAGAATACTAAACCTGTTTGGAATTCAATTTGAAAAAAAAATAATTTTAGTTAATTGATTTGAATAAATAATTTCTTGTCTTGAAACATGATAAATCATTTTAAAAAGTGGCAAAGTTATTGGTGAAATCAGAATTCTCAAATCTCTATCACAACCTTATATATTCACTCATGTCCTCCATTTCTGGCCATGTGAAGCGTGTTCGCGATAATGGTAGCAACATGGTGCTTGCTTGGGATAAGGATGGAGCCGTTCCATGCTTTGATCACACTTTGGAGCTCTCTGTCAAAAAGTTTGCAGATGAGTTAGAGACAACACTTAGCAAAGTTCGAGGATTAGTAGGGCACTTCAATCATTCTACTATAGCAAAGAATGCATTGGCAGACATACAGAAGGAAATGAATAAGCCCCAACATGTACTTGATCAGGATGTTAAGACTCGGTGGCGATCGACATTCAAAACTTGCAAAGTATTGCACGAGAATCAAGCCCCAGTGATGTTTTATGATGTAAGAAATGCTAGAAATGCTGGGGATACGTACAAATTGAACAAGCTTAGTGTTGATGAGTGGACAGAAGTTGAAGAAATAGCAGGATGTTTGCAGGTGGCTGCAGATGCATCACAGATGATGGAAGGTGGTAAATATGCAACATCAGGCTTAGTACTTCCTTGCATTGCCAAGGTAATCGAAAGTGTGGATCCAGCAACAAAAATTTTGTTCCCAGAGCATACTGTGGATGGTCAAGTAGCAGTACCCACCAACTCATTTCAAGCAACAGTCATGCGTGGTCGTGCAGCTATGCTAAATGATCTGACAAAACGTTGGATTATAGAACTTGAACCGGATTTGATTGACTTCTACTGTCTAGCTGCACTTCTAGACCCTCGTTTCAAGGATTTCAAATTTCTTCAATCAAAGAAACTTCCGTCTAAAAAGAATATTCTGCCAGCTGAATGGTTGACAAAAGCAACAAGTCGTTTCAAGGTGGAGTTTGATAGCCTGTGGTCATTTGAGGGAGCCGGTGTGCCGGGTGTTGGTGGTGTGCCAGAACTTGCTAAGGCAATTAGTGCAGAGGATTGTGGAAGTTCTTTTTCTAAAGAACATGGAATTAGCGTCTTCTCCTGACCTAAATGACCTGAATGCATCATCATGGAAGGATCTTGCCTTGTACAATTTGGGATCATGGTCAATGAAGGTGAGCTTTATTGGAAAAGCTAGGAAATAATCAATCCCATCTCATTTCGAGTTCTTTGAGAAATGGTCTTATCAGAATTACAAGAAGGATCAAAAAGAGGGTATTGATTTACACATGTAACAGAGACCTGTCCGATTGCACTATCATGAAGCTGCTTGTCTTGCATTGTTGTATACCCTGCTCACCTACGTATATATTTGCTAGCATACTGGCTGTCTTTTACTCTTCCTCTCCAGAAACCGACAGTCAGCACAGAGCATCTGCATTACTATGGTTCCTTCCATTGCAATGGAAAACCTCAAAACTATACTCCTGAAGGTGTTCCAGCCATCGTACTAGTTGACTTTCTGGCTCCTTAAAACTGTGCAACCACGCAAGTGAGCTGTGATCTGTCGTGACAGTTAAGGGCCATGCAAAGATCCGGAGGTATGGCCTAACAATGCCTTGTGAAACATATCACTGCCAGTAGTGTCACACATCAGTTCAGCTTAGCAGACAGCTTCCATATAGGTTCAATTCCAACACAGAGCACCACCTCAAATCCAATATCACTGGCATCTGTATCTAGAATGAACGCTAGTGACTAGTCTGGAAAAACCATGCACAACCAGTGCATGAACAAGGTAGTTGCGCAGCTCTCCAAATGCTTCTTGACAGACAGCTCAGCTTTCCAATTGAAAAGTGAATTGTACTCAGGCAGGTGGTATAAGTGTTTGATTATCTCTGCCAAATGCCTGGATGACACTTCTATAGTAGTTGCAAAGCCCAGAAATTGTTGTACCTCCTCTGCCAACTTTGGTGTTAGCCGTGATGTGATGTACTTCCTCAACTATAGCTGGATCAACCTGTAGGCCATCTTCACCAACAAAGTGCCAATATTTCGTCCGGCTTTTACATGAAAACACACTTATCACCTCAAGCCTGCACTTCTGATCTGGTCAATTCTGCTTTAATATTATCAAGATGGGTATTAAGATGGGTCACCCTTGGTTCGGATCAGAATAATCACATCCCTGTAGCTAGGGAAAGTTTTGTGTTCACATTTGTACGTAACAATGTACACAAAAAGGTTAATGGTTTATAGGTCCTCTGCATGTATAATTTCGAAACTTTGGTAGGCAAATCGGTGCGTGATTTTTTGAAATTCTCCATTGCCTCCCTACATAATTATTTAATAACCCGTTTTGCAAAACTCAAATAATTCATGTCCGCAGTTTTTGGACATGTGTATGTTGTGGGAAGGTTTGAATATTACTTTTCTTTAAAAAATAATTTCTGACCAACAAAATTTATTACATTTGGAATGTAATGATTTGCCTGATTTTAATCTATCCAGCAGTGACATACTACTAGTGCAGACTCACATCTTAACCGGCTAAGCAGGAGATCTCAAAATCTTGGTATAGAGAAGTGAAAATTGTCATGACTTTCACAGCAGAGTGAGGCAGGCATATGTGCCTGTTTCTGGATTGCAGTATCAGAGGTTCATTGTTTTGTTGTGGTTTCTGTGAGAAACTGATTCACTTTACGATGATACTTTTTACAAGTACTAAATAGTGACATAGGATAATATTTCCATTTTTTTCTTATTGTACGGATGTTTTCTCACATAAAGTTTCATATGGAGAATGTTTTTTATCATTTATTTTCTATTTCTCATCCATACCAGCTAAACAGCATTAACATTTGCTGCACAGTTTATGCGGTTAGGTCACATATCTGTCTCGCCCCAGTCCTTTACATATAGAAGCTGAACATTTTATTGCACATATATGATGATACTAATGGAACAATATTATAGGTGAAATATAGGAGCAGTAAGGAAAAATTCTAATTCAAAACGTCTTATAAATTTCTGTTCATTTCTTCAGTCTTTTCTTTAATTCATCCACCAAGCTGTCCAATTGAACCATTTCCTTTAGAAGGGTACATAAATTGGGCATCATTATTTATTGGAGTGTGGTGTCAAATATTCAACTATCGTGGTGCTGTGTACAGCATGTGGGGTGATACATGTGATGGAGTGGTACAAATGGTGGTTTGATGCATGTGGTAATACAAATGGTTTTTGTGGGTTTCTTAACAGGTGAAGAGATGTGCATTTACCTCCACTCTTGAAACAACATGGCGAAGGCAAACGGCTCCTTTAGCACGTTCTTCCTCTCCCAACACAACTACCCATGGAATGCCCTCTGTTTCACAGTACTGAAACTGGCTAAGAAGTTTGGAACACTCCTTGTAGAACAGCTCAGCCTGCACAAGGCAAGAATATTGTGTCCCAGCTTACATCATTACTTCAAAAGCCCTCAATGCGCACCTTTATATCAGCATTCCACAGCACAGAGCAAATTTTCATACGGTCCTCAAGGAAGCCCTTCTGGCCTGAGGCCACCAGTACGTCTGTCTCTTTTGTCCTAACTTTCTGATCTTTAGATGCCCTCGCACGAGACTCAATAATTGAGAAGAGTCTCTCAATGCCAATGCTGACCCCAGTACAGGGAACCTGATGAGCTTTTGTATACATTGTCTTGGATTAAAAAATAACCAATTGTGATTACCTTAGGCCCTCTTGGGTCAAACATTCCCACAAGATTGTCATACCTCCCACCTCCAGCCACAGAGCCAACAGAAGGCTCATCCCCTTCCTCTGGGTTACCTGCAAAAACGGAGAGTGGAGGAGCACTTGATTTTGGCATTAATTATTGACATTTTATTATAACCAGTCAACACTGCTTCAAAGATGGGTCCAGTGTAGTAATCCAGTCCCCTTGCTAAGCCAGGATCAAAAGACACCTATGAAAATAAGAAAAAATGTATGATAGCTTTATAAATGTTGGACAATGATTTTAGTCACCTTTCTATTCATGGTTGTATGATGCAGAAGTGGATTATTTATTACAAATAACCACACACCCATACGCAATCTATAGGCATTGTTCAATTGGACACGGATTATTACAGAACCAGCTGGTAGATACCATGTACAGGGGATTCACTTGATCTGTTAGTATGAGGTAACCCTAAATGCAAGCAATGTTTGACATATGGATAATGGTACCCCATTACAGGCACCAGAGTCTGTTCAGCTCAAGAAAATGAGAAGATTGATACATATGCATGTTGTGGATTGCCAAGGTACCTTACACATATTTTCACATTGATTGATGACCTTTCACATCATGATTCACATGTTGTGTGTCATAACATTCCCCCGCACATTGACATACCTTATCCAGGACTCCATAGTGCTCACAGTATTGCAATAGTCGCTGCATCTCCTCTAAACCTTCTTGTGCAGACTTTTGACTTTTCAGAAGAGAATCAGACATAAGTGCTTCAACCAGTTCCTTGCCACCACGTTGGTTTACGTAACACCCAATCAAGTCAGCTTTGTCCTTGTCAAGTCCCTTCTTTTCAATCATTTCTTTGCAAACATCTTCCCATTTCATCTATTCGGAATACGTTAAGTTTACAGTTGCTGAATGAGTGATAGTTTAAGTACATTTGCTACATTCCATTTATTGTAGGTAAATGTGTAGGAACTGGGGTGTATAATTATATGTGTATGAGGGGAGGGGTTGTCAGAAACTGTATGGTCTGTATTATACGTGGCTTTAATGGATAGAAAATGACCCCAAAGCCACAATTTGAGCTGAACTGTACAAGTTGGAGGTTGATCGATCTTTCTTTTGTCAGGTTTTCTATTCTTAATTGAGAACTTAAAATTTAAGCAAAATCTCTTTGTATAATACTGACCCACATCATATTAACTCTTTGAACACCAAATGCGTACATGCATGCATGCACATGCGCATGCATGCTTGTACGCACTTGGCACACAAGCGTTATAAATGATTTAGATACTGCATGCAAAAATGTGTTGATCAGTCACAACACTAAGTATGATGCATGTACATTGTATATGCTTCCTGCACTTGTAACCTTATAAGTACATGCACTAAGTAATTTTTTTTCTAAGAACCACATTATTCAGATGAGCCACTTTACTTCACTAATGCATTACTTCAATACTCCAAGAACAAGAATGCGTAACCCAGATCAGTGTTAGTACATATCATGCCTGTTCATTCCGTCCCTTTTGCAAGTCGCATTATGGGTTGTTGGAACAAAAGGTGCCAGCGGGTTATAATGGACACATGCACAAAATGTGCTTACACTGATTCCAAACTTATGTTCAAACAATTGTATGACTATGGGGTTACATGCATGTCAGTATTGCATATTCAAAGTGATTTTGATCAACACAATATAGCACACAGCACTGCATGAATGGTGAGGCAGATAATTCTCATTTTGTAAGCATGCATGTATATATGCACTTGGTGTTCAAAGAGTTAAATAGTGTAATTAAGCATATAGAGTGTTGTGTAACTTGCAGTAATCGCTATCATGTGCGGTCATTTTTGGTATTGCAAATATCGTATGTTTCATGGTGACTGCATTTATCTTGCACTGATCAAACATACACATACTTATGTAAGTTGATCAGAGTATTTAGCAACGCAGAATTGGTCCTCAGTTTGATGACAAATGATCAGACAGGTGTAGCAGGCAAGTAAGGCACACTAGGCGAGTGATGATGGCTCTCACAATTTTTACCTAGATACTGTATGGAAAACAGTATAAAGTGTACAAGACTACACTCTGGAGTATTGAACACCTGCTTCTACACCCGACCAATCGAAAAGCAGTTTTGGTCTCCAAATTTGGTTATCTTGTGATTATTTTCCTTCCCAATGAGTTCACAATTTCATGAATCAAGAGCCATGTTTATAATACTATAATGTGAATACACACACTGTGTTAGAATCCTTCACATAGAGTAAAGATTTATTTGAAACATGAATTCATTGTAAAATAATGCCACTATTGACATTAAATGAATTTAGTTGTCTCTTACCTTGTCTAGTTTGTCAACAGATGAGCATATGGAGCGGAACTTCTCCTCAGGAACACCACAGGATGCAAATATGCCATCGAGCAGCTTGCGGTTGTTCACCTGATCATGAAGAGATTCTATATCCATTCACAAGCTCTCATAATAATTAATTTTTGTGGCAATGTTATGTATGCATTTCATTATATGTACTATTATTAAAATTACATGAACAGAAACAGCTTAGTAATTAGCATGAACAGTGGAGGTTAAATCACCCCCTACCAAAGAACGGAATAGAAGTGCTCTAGCGTTTTGGTACATCAAAGTATGCCCAAACGAGAATACATGCTGACCTTTGCATACACAGGTGAATAAGTCTGTTTTGAAAGCTTTTGAGCCACAAAACTGATTGCTTCATGAGCTTCCTGACCCCATCCACCATAACCCCCAAAATACATACACTCCCGCTCTGGGGAGAGACTAGCCCTTCTACAATGATGAGCAAAACCCAAACGTAGCCGATTATGTCTGGTCACAACATCTCATCCAGTGTGACATTATTAACTTTAATTTATTATTATTATTATTTATATTTTGGTCATTGTCAATCTGTGTATACATGCATATATTAAATCACCGACAGTGCTTATACCTTAACTACAAAGTTTTCCAGCTTCAATCCCATAAGGATTTCGTAAACAATCCGCACACACTCTGCATCCGGTATCATGGAATCGTACTCTCCAGCAATGTCAAAATCCTGAAGTACAGCCAATGACACATGGGTAAAATAATATGACTTACAGCGCCGTAAGTTAAAGATTAATCGCAACCACAAACGTACAGCACATGTTCAGCTCATGGAAACAATGATTGTGTGCATGTACAAATAATTAGCCAGTATCCAATCTCCTCAAGCACTTACCTCGACGGATTGAACGCGAGTTCTCACTTCAAAAATGATTTATCTTAACGTAGTCCAGCAATAAATATGTAGATATTAGAGTAAGCTCTAATTTCATGGTGCCAGGTTGACACAGTTCGGTTAAAAGTAACGTGTGAGCGTGTCGAAGTTTGTTGTGCCGTATCGAGCCACCCCAGTTATAATAATCGAGCCGGCACGGTGGTAAACTATAAGATTACACTCAAGGGCTGTTCGCGCATGCGCAGACGACGTGTTACTATAGCGAACGATATGGAGGGGTTGAATCATTGAATGTGAGCATTACATAAAACAAATGAAGACTTACTACATTATTACTAGTTACAAGATGGTAAATGCAGATATTACATTAAGTAAAGAGGAGAGGCAATAATCGTCTTTCACAACGTGCCCTGTAATCTCTGCCATGGGAATATCGAGAGATGCAGCTTTCAGGCGCCACTGAAGCTGGGATAAGAGCCGCCTTCTTATATGTCACTGGACTATTGAGGCAATTGTCCTAAACTAACACTTTCTGGGGACTGCCGAGCTCCCATCCCCAGGCCCTCAACAGATTCAGCATGGGGCTACAAAGCTCCCACGCTGGCCCTCGTCATGCCAATAGTTTGATTGCTTGATGAGACTAAATATCTATACTCGCACGCTTCATTATATTGCAAACAAATTATCTTCGGGAGTTGTGATGTTCGATATACTTACACACTGGTAAAACTCTCTGTATCTTCCTTTCGTCATAGCCGGCTGGTCACGTCTGTAGACACGGTCGATGTGGTACCGCTTGATCTGCCTCACCTTGTTCATGGCAACGTAGCGTGCAAAGGGCACCTGCATGAGGGTCAGTATGCATTAAGGAGACAAGCTATATAGAGTTTAATTTGCGCTTGAGTGCAGTTTCGTGCATGTACATGTACATGTATGTTGCAAGTAAGGAATGGATACAGTGAGGTCATATCTCAGAGACAGCTGCTCCCCTCCTTGATCTGCAAGGTCGTAGATCAGCTTGGAATCCTCCCCATACTTTCCCATCAGAGTTTCCTAGGGAAAGACCACAATGTTGTAGATAAAGACTGAATTCATTGCATGCAGCCACGAGGAGGTTATTACATAGTTGCCAACCGTCCCGGAACATCCGGGACACTACTGGATTTCGTACCGTTGTCCCGAAAGGGTCCCGGATGGCCCCCATTGTCCCGGAATTCTATTTTTAAAATAAACACTTATCTGTTCGGTCACACCCCCTAATTTGTCTATGATGAAATCTCATTTGCGGTTGCCGTATTTCCCACGTGTTTAAATCGTAATTAATGATTGACAGCTGTTCAAGCATTTGTGCATGGCTAAGTGTACAATCGAACGAGATGAGCCCCCATCTACATGTACAAAGAAACGGCCGAAACGGGACTGCCACTTCGACAAGGCGTGGATACAGGAGTTTCAAGGGATAGGAGTGAGCTCCAAAGGTAATGTATAACAGTGACAGTTTCAAAAGGCTATATAATCATTATGTAATGACACTCCGTCACTTCGATGATTAACCCTAAAGTATCTGTGATGATATCTAAATCAATAGTTGCAGCTATGTACATGTGTCAATAGCAATAGATCTTTGTACGAAAAGTGGGTGTGGTAGGGTGTGTGGCTTCTGGTCCCGGTCACAAAGTTGGCAACTATGATTATATGGGATTGTTACAACATAAAGTACGTTTTTCAAGTATTCAATTTGATTTTCTAGGAGTCTGAAATGCCCTTTATAGTGTATATAGCGTGTCTTATGATTGTGCTTCGCTATGTATAGGTCTATGGAACCAAACTGGTGGAGCCTGGATAGCAGAAATCAACCCTTGGTGCATTGTCTCGCAACAAATTTAGCACTGAAAATCAGATCTTTAAAATGTGAGCCTTCCATATTCATTACCTCCTCGTTTGACTTATCCATACAACGTTATACAATCTTTACAAATGAATGAACTTTATTAATTTTTTTGGTTTTGTTTTGTTATTGTCTTTTTTTTTTCTAAACAGTACGAAAAAGGAGGGAAATATTATTATCCACGAAAGCCCCAATATCTCCGCGTTTCTCGTGGATGAGGTGATTATGATAATTAGACAGTATTCGGTGAAATCACCCTGCATGTATTTGCATGTGATAACATTACACAAAACAAAATACTTCCGCAAACGTACGCAACCTTTTCTTTTCAAATTCATGCACGTATTCGTTCTTTCTGTGAACAAAGATCTTGGTGCTCTACTTGCTTTTGCTGTCGTGAATGCAAAATTTTCTAGCCCACGAAGATAGAAATCCACATATCAATGCTGAAGCGTTGTTACATTCTAAGAGTTCTATTAATCGTTCTGTTCACTGATTTGTTATAAGGAGATACATTTAAACTAAGTATGTGCAAATTTCTCCGCTCCATTCACGCGCACCGATGCCACAGTCCAATACTTTAAGAAGTTTAAGTGGGGCGCGGCTATTTCATCGGCGCGTATCGAGCGGGAAAGTGTGCACGCACTTTAAACAGCTATATCCCCATAAAGAATTATATTTAAATCAATGATCTGGAGGGTTTATTGCACTTCGTACAAAAATGTATATAAGGCACCAAAATAGAGATAGAAATGGTGTGGACATAAATGTTGGAAATTTGAAAACAAAATGTTGTACTGTTTTGCGAAGATGCTAAAGTACATGGGATCGTTTAAATTAAGAATTGAGCACCTTACAACTCCATGACAGATAGTAGGATTCTCAGTGCTTAAGTAGAAGACATTTCAGACCTCGGAAATATTTAAAGATTGAAATCTTGAAACATGCGTTAGGCTCTTTTCGCTGCCCACATAATCTTTATAATGATGCACAAGGTGATTTTGCCAGACTCTGTCGTGCATGTCAGTTGTACATGTTTGCTACGTTTTTAATATATGTATACTATTTTAAGGCAGCTGATTCATATGCCGTTGTGTGATTTTAAAAACCCTGCATGACACTTATTTTTTTGGCATTATACCGACATGCGAGTTTTACCGTTCCGACATTTGCATTTTTGTTACGTCACATACTGTCAGCATCCTGGACATTGCCTCCTGACATGTGTCCTTGCCGGGAGGGCCAACCAGGAACGAAATTGATGTTACAGTATTGTGTTCAGTTTCTTTTGGACTATTTTATGAAATTGCTATATGAATGATGATCGGGAGAAAGTTGATGCAATGCCCCTCTTGATACAAAACCAGCCTGTCAAGGGAAAAGCAAATCATTGGCCCCTGCCTTAACACTCTTACTAGCACATTTTGTCATTTGCAACACGATGATGGAAAGTCCACCCACTGCTATGACCTAATTCCGCCATCCTTTTTAAGTGCAATTAGAGAAGTTTATTAATTTAAAAATTTATTAAATAAAAAGGGACAGACTGAGGCAGGTGTCTCCAAAGCAAGATTGACAAAACCTTTAAGGGACTTCCCAATGGCTCTGCTGCCTCTATCCTCATGTGTCCTGAGCATATCCTTGAGATGTTGTGGTACCAAGCCGTTGGAAAAGATCGTATAGCGGCACAAACAACATCCTCTTCACTGACTGAAATTGAGGGTCAATAGAGAGAGATAACAGCACAGTCTGGTTGAGGTAATGAATGATTTTGAGAGTGGATTGGTCTCCATATCAGCCTGGTACAACTTGAACACCCTAGGTGTACACCACCATTGATATTACTCTGAGTCTTCTCGCGAGTTTAGCCAGACTGCATGGCTAAACCAATAAACCGATCAACATTGCTGGCCATCTGTTCGTCTGTCTCACTCAGGCACAGGCGGCGGAACCAGTCAGGTCGACCACGCCATGGCCTGCGAGTTCGTTAACTAATTAAATTATAAGGCCGCAAATGTGTGATCTTTCATGGTCACATGACCAAACATACGCGCATATGCATGGGCACACCAAGCATGGGCATAGATACATGCACACACACACACACACACACACACACACACACACACACACACACACACACACACACACACACATATATATATACACACATACACACACACAACACACACACATGTACATATGCACGCGCACACACACACACACACACACACACACACACACACACGACTTAACGAGCATCCACACAGACACAAACACCACGGCATAGCTTAAGAGCACTTCAACTAGAATGCATAAGCATATAAGGTACGCCCTGCCTCCCAACTGGTCGTCTAAAGACCCATTTCCCGGCCTTTCAGACTACTCAGCTCTCCCCTCAGCTCAAATACACTGAGGCGCAATATTCATCATGTCGTTTTCTTTTCAATTGTTAAGACGAACAGGAAATTGTTTTGCATTTAGAGAAATATTTGAATCGACATGAACGTTAACATACGCATATAGAATACACAGAATAACGATCCGAGAAAACGGATTGCCGCTTTAGGCAAGAAGCGTTGGAGATTATATTATAAGTTGCGTTTTCATAAACCGATCCTTACTGATTTATAGGGGCGTCGTAAATTGTTATCAATTTTTGCTACGTGGGTTGATTACACAATGAACCCAAGAGACACTTCTGTAATCCGGTGCATGGCATTGCCTTAGGAACACTAAGCCTGGCGGGACAATTAATGTTTCTAGAAATGAATTTTCGGCACTACAGGGAACACGTACATGTTTAGTCCTGTTATACCGGCCCCCGGTGAAGCAAGAAATACAATCGTACTTCGGATGTGCATGGCACACACAAGCACGTATGCACATTCACCTTCAGCTCAAAGACTGGTGTACTTATGGTAACAGCACCATGCCGCTTGAAGGCACCTTTGATCACTCCAAACACCTCTTCTCTGATCGCCATTTGGAATGGGTCATAGTCGCGCGTCCCCTGATGACCAAATTCACTTGTTTATATACAGCAGCTCAAGTTCTATAAGAATCTTATATGTATAGTGACTGCTTACCTTCGGACACTTCAGAACATAGCCCAGCTTCTCTACCTCCTCTGCCATGCTGCAAACAAGTCGTCAAGAGAAAAAACCTCTCAATCGCTTATTACTGTAAAAGATATAGCAATGAGGTTGAGTTACGCCCACGCATGTGAGCCTATTAAGATCACAAGTGCACGTGCCATTCACGACAAGTATCAACATGTGCATGCATGCACCCAAGTACGATGTTAAATCGTTGTACCAGTATAAATATACATTTCCTCAGTCCTGTCTGCCATGTTGCAAGTGCTGCTACTGTATATAGTGAACAACGATTTATTCATCGTCTGCTGACGCGCACTGTAAGAGGACCCGTCTGGAGGACACGGCTAGAGAGGACCCGGCTAGAGAGGACACGGCTAGAGAGGACCCGGCTAGAGAGGACACGGCTAGAGAGGACCCGGCTAGAGAGGACCCGGCTAGAGAGGACCCGGCTAGAGAAGACACAGCTAGAGGCATGGCTCTATGTGAAACGAATGGTAGTATGGATCTGTCAGATTCAACAACGACGTTACATGTACGTGTATATTAATTGGGCCTGCAAGCATGTATAGGTGTATTCTGGTGAAGGAGAGTGAGTGTGCATGCTGTATAACATTAAGCTGCATGAAGTTGAATTGCCAACCTATATGTCATGCACGCAAATCGTGTAGACCGTACCTTGGCTATAGGCCCTTTTCGTCACTCGGATATTTCCGTAAAAGCTGTGAATCAACATGGCGGACGTGTATTGATTTATATTGTGTGACACTGACGTATGTTAGATTACGGAGCGGTCACATGACACAGGAAAGAGGCCTATTAGATCCTATTGATCCGCTAAGTATATTAATGACCAGCCAATCAATTTCATACGGATTCATGTACATGTATACATGCTGGCAACCCCGGCCCCCATTGCGAATGCTTGCCGCACCAATCGGCAATTGCAACTCCTTCGCACCTCCATTAACTCTTTCACGGGCAACAGAGCAATATTGCGCCGCAGGTGCTATACTAAAGCCACTCTAGATCTGTTTATCTAAGCAGTTAACACTTAACATATTGATCAGTTGTTTCCTGGTGTCAGTTGTTTGCTAACTACGTTTTCCTGCAACGCCCAACACTTTTTTTTTCTGCAAAACATGTATATACCGTAATAATTGGCTTTGCCCGTGAAAGAGATAATAAATCTTCAGGCGCCAAATGTTTGCAATAATAATACTATTCTGTACATGGTACCTCATGCATGTGCATATATATGTACTACTTTGTATGTCATTGCCAAGCATTGATTCGACGAGTTTGTTTGCTGTGAAAAATTGCCCACAATCGTGATGACGTGTGCGTTTGGCAACAGGAGGTGAAATGATATCTGTCTAAGAAGTGAAGAATGCTTTTAGAAAGTTTTTGTGTAAATTGGAACTACCCGAGTACATGTACGTAGCTTAGCAGGTCTCTGGCATTGTTTTCTGCCAGCACCATCTTGCACATGTAAGCCTACTTCTTGATTGTTCTTATTCATACACTGGCTGCGTGCACATTTGATCAAGCGCTTTGCATTGTTTGCGACGCCTACATGTAGGCGCGTAGGCGTCGATTATTAAAATGACCTGTTTAAATAAAGCGACTTGCTTGCAGACTTCAAAATTGTACATAAGTCGAGAGATGTCTGAAGACAAAGAGGTAACCTTTCACTAGAAACGGTATCTCATTTGCTATGTGCATGTTCGGTAACACTATTCCCTGATTAAAAGCAGCCACCTCGTTGCTCCAGCCAATTATCCCGCTGGTGACTGAATAGCGGGAGTTCACTGAACATATTTATCATATTCACCCCTGTTTTTTTCCTTTGGTATTCAGTTGCATGAAACTGAACATCGCTTTCACACAAAAATGATATAGTGCAGTAATAAACTGTACCTACGGGCTTGGAAATAATTGCGCGTGTGAGGGCATGGAATAGCATGCATGCTACATGTAAGTGATAATGAACGTTCAGTGGAGCGGTTAGCGACCGCTAGCTCCATTAAATTAGTATGCCTATGGTTCATTCGGCTTTCCATTTTAATACATCGTACTACTTACTTAAATCTGCATTTACAGGTGTTTTGGGCAGTTTTAATAAGTCTTTGCCATTTATTCGGCTAACCTTCTACATGTGCATCGAGATTTGGTCCGCCATATTAGGAGTCCGCTCTAAGTCACGCGCGAGTTTTTACTTAATTGTTTTACTTCTAATACGCTGCAATTGTGCAGGTGGAATTAAGCCCCTCTTCGAGGCTGATTAATACCATCTATATTATTGCTATCGTGTGAAATAAATAATTTCAACTTACATTTTCCACAATTAACTAATATTGCGTCACAGGCCCACAGCTGCTAAACAAAGATCACTTTTCAGAGAAAAAACTATTTTGCTCGTCAATTTTTCATGAAGTTGTTTACAAAAACAGCAACGCGGAAGTGCACCGCCCTTTACCGCAATAATCAAAGCTTTGCTCACGAAATAGTAAACAATTGATTCAAAGGAATTGTTTTGCGGTTACAAAAGCAAAGGACAAGCTTTTATTATATAGGCAGCAAGCGTTTTTCACAGCTTGCTTATAAAGGTTGATTCCATGCATAATATTAATAATACATGACTGCTTTCTGGAGTCAACAATACAAATTGACTGTATTCATTGATAGATATGCATCTATGGATGTACATGGTGGTGTAATGTATCCATTACGAGTTCTGTCTGTATACATGCGCAAGTGATATGATGCATGAGCAATTCCATAGGTTGTTTTGTTGGACGGCAGAAGTTTAAGAATTGAAGATCTTAAAGAGATCGGAGAAGGAAAAGTTCGTGTGAAGGTATACATTGTTATAAATTGCCGCGGCAGGCTTTTAACATTGGATGATGAATTGTTTTGTTTCATCATATATTCAGTTAGCAGAAGAAGCTGTCTCGAACATAACCAAATGCAGGAAAACTCTTGAGAGTAAAATATCTGAAAACAAAAGTAATAGAATAAGTTGCCTGTCATTTCTTGTTATACAATCATGTCTCGTGTAATATGTTTGGAATTTTTTTTTTCTTTTTCTTTTACAGCGCCTATATATGGAGTAGGAACAGGTTTTGGATTATTTGCTAACAAGATTGTTGAGCAAGACGAAATGGAGTAAGAGAACTATAACATACTGCTCCCATGCATGACCTTGTGCTAGAGGCGCTGTCTTCCCCCTCCCATCCACTCCACCTCCACCATATGCTCACTGCGACCAGCGCGGAGTTATACGGAGTTACTTTGTGCCTCCTCCCCTCCTTCATGGTTGTGTATCCTACATGCGGATATCGTTAGGCTGTAGCTAGCGTATAATAAAACCTAGCTATCTTCGTATTGGTCGGGATTCTCGAATTTACGTAGAAACCTAGCTGGTTCTCCAAGTCCCAGGAGGGCGAGTTTGAACCCGCCTCCCACTTAGAGGCCCACACTCTGTTTATTCACAGCAAAAACAGATTGATGCATGTCACTAGAAATCAATAATAGGGCACTCTTTTTTCAAAAAACGAGTGCCCTATTATCGATTTCTAGTGACATGCATCAATCTGTTTTTGCTGTGTTGGTCGCTACGTACAGTGTACACGTTGCAATAGTCTCATTTACGTGTAGAATCCCTCAGGCCCTTATTAGAGCCTCGCTACCACTCGAAACGCTACAACCTAGGGCACGCGTAAATCACTTAATATATTATAGATCCAGATCCCTCGGTTTCAGTGCCTATAACCTACATATGTACATTCATGATCATCCGCTTTTTCTTAAACCCACACATGGATTTAGATATAATACCATTCCCAAAGTCAGAGATACCTGTATGCTATACTGATTGATGTAAAACACGGGCGCGACTCGATAATAGTGAGGGTTGCTTTGGTACAAAAACCAATTGCTGAACGATTTTTGTATGTTCTATAGCTAAGTGTATGTTGATTTGCGCAGACAACTCCAAGCCAACCTTATTTTGTCTCACGCAACGGGCGTTGGGTCTGCTCTCCCGCCAGAGAGAGTCCGGCGGCTGATAGCGTTAAGAATCAACGTCCACTCCAAAGGCTACAGGTATGTGGACATACCAGAATGAAGACTTGGCTTACTTGCATTTTCCTGTACGCATGCACGCAATGCAGCGGAATCAGTCTCGAAACAGTTCAACAATTTGTTGACGCTCTGAACGGTAGGCAAATGTCGAGTAATGAGTGTCAAATGCATGCTGCACCCCTACCAATTAATGCAGTTTGAGTCTGCATCATCCAAATCACTAACGTGTTAAAAATGAATGATTTGGCAAACCTCTGTGCAACTGTGTATTTGGAATGCAGAGTCGTTTTTATTATGACTTGTCACACTGATAAAGTTAAAATGAAAAAGGTTTCGTTACGTATAGTAAAACTTAGGAAATGAGGAGTTACAGTCTTCTAATAAACGCCCAGTGCCACTTGTTTAATACAATTCCTGTTTCTGTGGAGTTACTGTCGGCTTTTCAGTGCATGAGCGGGGCACACGATAAACCACGCGCACTTAGAATGTTAACTCGATACGAATTCAATATTAGCTATTAAAACCTTTTCCAACAACCCGATCAAACTTTTGGCAACGTAACCGAACATCTGCCAAAAATTTACAGCCGAGTACTTGATGCAATAATCACATGAAAGTAATTGGCATCAACAAAATCAGTCTTCACTGAGTGATCATGTGTGGAAGAAATCAAAGTATGAGTGCTATGCAGTTAAAATCAACTGTAACTTGACATCTACAACTAAACAAATGTTGAGAAAAGTTTATTCGTTCGTCAAATGCGCAGAAGTTGTTTACAAAGAACATTTTCCCGAAATACTTATTCCGCAGAATACCGCAATAATTGCCAACACACTCATTTAATTTATACTAACTTAAAGTTCTTCATGATCACGGCTTCAGCTAACTGAAGCCGTGTTCATGAAGAAATTTATTCAGCTAGTATCGCGATTATTGCGGTAACCTTTCCTCTGAAGGATGTGTTGTTGACTCTAAAAGGTTAGATAAAAAGTAGCTTCTTTATAGCAGCTGCAGAACACACGACAGAGTTAATTATAACATTCGGTGTATGCATTACCTTATAAATTGGGATCGTTGCCGTGAAATGGACACGCAATAGAAACGCAACGCTGTATGGCTATTTTTAGATTAAGTGCCTTATAACTCTGTGACAGATAGTCCGATTCTCAGTGCGTAACAATCGCTGTGTAGAGGATATTCAGAATTGCTTAAAAAATTGAAATCCTGAAGAACATGCGTTAGCTGCAACGATCCCAATTACTTACACTTGAATATAAAAATTTGTTGTTGCACAGCGTCATGCTTGCCTAGAATTCCAGAGAAAGGCTCCGTTGGAGCGAGCGGTGATCTCGCTCCTCTGGCTCATCTGACCCTGGGTTTGATGGGAATAGGAGAGATGTGGAGTCCAGAGAGTGGGTGGGGCAACGCTGAAGAGGTGGGCATACATGTAGATTCAGGTAACAGTGAGCAGTATGGAATACGTGTTTGTTTGTTTTTTTGTTTTTTGTTTTTCAGATTCTAAAGGCGCACAACTTAACTCCACTGAAATTAAAATCAAAGGAGGTTTGGTATTTATCTGACCTTATATCCATGCTTTGTCATCCTAACCACAACCAAGGGATTGGCTGCAATCAATGGAACTCAGTTCATCACATCTCTGACTGCTGAGGCTCTATATAGAGCTGAGCTTGCTACAAAGCAGGCGGATGTAATAGCAGCTCTTTCAATCGAAGCACTACTAGGAACGGACAATGCATATGACCCTCGTGAGTGCTGACCAGAAAATCTTCTTTAGCGTCTATATTGTATTACCCCTCCCCTCCTCCCTCTCCCCCTCCCTCTATCCTTATTTCTTCATAGGTATCCACCAACAGCGATGTCATCCTGGTCAGCAGCAATCAGCCTACGTATTAAGAACACTTCTAAAGCATGATTCTGAATTTAGAGGTTAAAAGGCATATAATTAACACTTGTTTAATGATATGTGTTAAAATGGCCTTTACGATAATAAGAAAATGTGCAGTACACGGGTTTTACAAAATAAGACAGTGCTGATCTAGATGTATGATATGTGCAATGTACTATGGCAGCTACCGAAAGGCAGTCTTATCTGATTTGATGTGTAATACATGCCAGGGGGATCGATCTAACAGGACAATGAGGGTTCTTGTGGTGCATCTGTACAAACATATGGGTATGGTACTGAATAGATCAAAATATATGACAGACTCGCACATATTCATACACAAATAAAAGATTATTTGATTTTTCACTTTAGTTATGCCTACTGCAAATGATTCAAAGAAATTTTAATCATCACACCCCCCCCCCCCCCCCCCCTTAAAGGGCCACAGCTACAAGATGCCTACTCCCTAAGATGTATACCTCAAGTGCACGGTGTGACCAGGGACACCCTGACGTTTGTGCACACGATCATTGAAACAGAGATGAATAGTGCCACTGATAACCCGGTAAAACACATCTTTTCATTACATGACATTCACAACTGACTGCTAATGCGACCAACCCTTCCTACCATCCTAGCATCACAATTAGTTATTTTGTTGTCATTTATGCTTTTTTTGTATTATATGTATTATGCATATTATAAATGCCTCTTACTTCGGAATGGAAACAGATGATTTTTTCTGACGATAATGAAATTGTGTCTGGTGGTAACTTTCATGGGGAATACCCTGGGAAGGCAGCAGACTATCTGGCTATTGCTGTACATGAGATTGCCAACATGAGTGTTATGAGAATTGAAAGGCTTCTGAATGGTGGTATGTTAACAGTTATTTTTTTTATTACACCACAATGTGAGCAAGTTATGTCAATCTTGAAATACAAGACATATTAAACTCTAGCCGTGTATTTTTAACTGTGCTTCCACTGAGTTATAAGCACTTTGCTAAACGTCTCAAATATAATATTGTGCACAACTTAAACGTAAGGGGATATTGTATTTGTTTAACCCTTGACATTTATGCATTTACTTACACACATACATATATTCTCAATACTACACAACGCAAATACAAATGCACACTTACTAGCTTATAGCAAAGGACTGCCTAATTTTCTTGTTGGGAGTAAAGAAGGGTTGAACTCAGGTATGTCTCAAGTTAGCAATTTTATGTTTCAGAACAAATGTTTAACCTGCATTCAAAAATCATTATTTAATATTAAATGGATGTATTTTCATGTACATACATCTGGATCATTTCCGATTCTAGGCTTAATGATAGCACAGTACACTGCAGCAGCTTTAGGTAAGTTTTAGATCAGGACAGCAATAGCATTGTATCTGGGGTTGGATTAATTGTGTATAGCCTCATCTCTTGCTGACAAATGCAGTGTCTGAAAACAAGGTGTTGACGCACCCCTCTACTGTGGACTCGATCAGCACATGTGGAGGGACTGAGGACCATGTCTCCATGGGAGCGTTTGCAGCCAGAAAGGCACTACAAGTTGCTGAACATGTGGAATATGGTGAATAATGTTTTTTTATCTTTTCTAATGCATCACTTCAATTTTTTCTCTTCTTTTTCCTAACTGATCATATCACTCACATAGTGTTGGCCATTGAAATGATTGCTGCTTGCCAAGCAATTGACCTCAGACACCCTAAAAAACTATCAGGTCCTCTCAAGAAGGTCCACGACCTTGTGAGAACAAAGATTATGTGAGTACTGTTCCTTATAACTGCACTTGATCATCAGTAAATGAAACAAGAATTAAATAAACAACACATGCATGGACCTACTATGAATGATAAGTCAATTATTTGGGAGAGAGGCAGGGCAATGGTTATAGGCCACCAATAATTTTCTTGGTGGCCAAAGATCTCAGAGCTAATCAAGTTTTGCTAAGGTAATTAAAAAACACTGAGCCTTATAATACCATGCCCTCCCTCACACCCAATATGAACACTTAAATCCTTGCATGAGTGTCCACCGCTGTTTGGGTCACAATTTGTATTCTGATTAGCCCTATAAGTCTGGATATAGTACATTATTGCTGTTGTGTTTTGCTTGTCAAAAATGGAGGATAAACACAATGACAATGCAATTGTACACTTATAGGCATCTTGAAAAGGATAGGTTCATGGGACCAGATATTGATATGGCAGTACGATTGATACAGGAAGGACAGGTATGTAATGGCTTAACTGACTCATATGTAGATGATTGAGGTTTCACAGATATGGACAGCTGTTTCTTCGTGTATGAGCGGATGAAACGAGTGAATTTTTCTGCATTGCTGCATATAACCTGTAGTTGACTGTTATAGTCATTGCTGAATACCTTTTTAGAAAAATAGTTTGCAGCGTACTGATTTCAATAGATGTACAAACTTGAACCATTGCGTTGATCAATTTTCATTAATTGAGTGTATTAAACTATGACTAATTCATATCCCTTCCGAATCTACTTATACCCGGGTGTCCAAGAAAGAACGCAATGCTTTTGAACGGGAATAACTTTTCATAGGAGTAATATCTAGAAAATAACAACTTGAGGTTAGGTAAATGTATTTTTATCATTTTATTTACAAGTTATTAACCATGCTTAATTAACTTTAATAAACAACAAATTAACAACTTTAAAACCATGTTTAGACACCCGTTTCGAAGCGATAAACAAAATGATCACCTCTTAAACTGAAAGTAAGATGCAACAACTATTTCACCTCGGTTACGCATGCGCACTAGTTACACTTCATGCAGGTCCCATTCCAAGACTAGTGACGCATCCATTGACGCACCGTATTAGCTCCACCCTTTCAACTTGCACTTTATCACGTGCCACTGAGCCCCACCCCACATTATTCCCTCGAATTGCTTAATTCTTAATTGTTTATTCAGCGAATAGCCCAATACGGCAATAGCTATCCTTGTGAAATCATACATACTAGTAAATAGCCGTACCGGCGGCTGCTTATCTCTCGCTTTTAGAAATGAACTTGCCGTATTACTACCTCTTCGTAAAAGAAAACATGCACCCGACCGTAGGTTGTGGGTTCGAGTACAGCACGCTCTAATGCGTGAAAAGTGGGCTCGTTTCCAATCCCTTTATATATTATCTCTGGTCTAATCAGTTTTAAAACCAACATTGTTCATTAAGTAAGAGTGAGCAGTTTTGCCGACATTATTCAGAATGCCGTTTTAGTCAAATAAGGTCTTTACTTTTATTTCCTGAATCTATCATGTTAGTATAATTTTTGTAGAGAGTTAACCTAAATCAGAGTAGAAGGATTATAAGGTGAGAAATGTAATTGTAATTGTAATTGACTTAAGACTGAAAGGTCTATACTGTGAGGATATTATGGGAGTTTGTGAGCCTGACCACATTTCTCAAGATGTCCATCACGTGAAACAGCTGAAAATGACATACAAATGTGTCTACCGGTATGAAAAAATATGCATCTCATATTGGTGGACATGCATTAGCATATGAATTGCTTAAAGCACCCCGAGGCTGTACGTGTGTGTTTAGGATCTGTGTAGAAATAGGATTCCTGTTGTTTTTTGTTTTGGCACTTCCTTTATGATGAGATTGGTGTGGGATATAGATTTCGCTAGATGGTTAGCATTTGTATACTGTGGCGAACCACCGACAGTAACGACGTCCCTAGTCCGTTATAGCCATAAAACCCGAGAACCAGAATCTCTTTAATCACAATATATATAGCCATACGCGCATGCTCAGACGATTCAATTACACAATGCATATTAGAGTTAGCTCGGCTCCGTCACATTCCTTCCTCCTCAATTTCAACAACTTCATGTTGTTGGAATCCTTGAGAGGGCGTTTGCATTTGAGTTGGTCGTTCCTGGCTGATGTCGGACTGAGAATGATCCAAGGTTTGGTTCCACCGCCTGCTCTCGTTCCACACAGGAATATCTGAACTCCCGTCCAAGCATCCTTCTGACCCCTCTTCAACACTGTAGTTAGACTCTGCTGACCTGTGAACATTGACACCCTTTAACATGTTCACATGGAATATCCTCCTCCTTTTTGATTTGTCATGCATGTCGACCATATATGTCACCTTACCACACCGCCTCAGGACTTGATACGGCCCCTGCCACTGGGCTAATAGTTTGTTGCTGGATGATGGCAACAACACGAGGACTAGATCCCCATACCTAAACTCACGTGACCTTGCGTGACTGTCGTACCAGGTTTTCTGCTTCCTTTGTGCCTCCAGTAAGTTCTGCTTCACGAGTTCTGTCATCTGGCTCAACTTCTCCCTCATTAATAATACATGTTCTACTACTGTTTTACACTGTCCACCTGCTTCCCAACTCGCCTTCAACACATCCAATGGACCCCTCACCTCTCTCCCAAATATCAATTCAAAGGGTGAAAACCCTGTTGAGGCCTGTGGCACTTCCCGGTATGCGAACAATAAGTAGGGGATCAGTTTATCCCAATCTTTCCCCTCTTCATCAATGCTTTTCCTCAACATCGCCTTTAACGTCTGGTTAAATCTTTCTACCATACCATCCGTCTGTGGATGATATGGCCGGGCTCGTGCGAATGGCATGGATATGTAACAACCTGTATAACTCAGCAAGAAGCTGCGACGTAAAATTACTCCCTTGGTCTGTCAATATCTCACGGGGCACGCCCACCCTGGAGAAAACCGTAATTAACTGTTCAGCGACATGCTTGGCATCAATACTACGCAACGGTAACGCCTCCGGGTAGCAGGTCGCGTAATCACACAGGACCAACACGTACCGGTTTCCGCTACTGCTCCTTGGGAGTGGACCGATGATGTCCATGGCTATCCGTGAGAACGGCTCCGCCACGACAGGCAAAGGAATCAATGGCGCCGGCACTACCTTCCGAGTAGTCGATTTCTGACATTGTGGACAGCAACGACAGAATTCCTCCACATCCCTGAAAATTGTGGGCCAGTAGAACCGTCTCAGAATTCTTCGACGTGTCTTCTCCCTTCCAAGGTGTCCCGCCAACGGGATCTCGTGCCCCAGCTTGAGAACGGTAGCTCCGGCCTCCTTTGGTAACACCAACTGCTCTAGCTTCGCTGCTTCCCCCTTTCCTGGTGGGCACCAAATTCGATACAACAATTCATTCTTCCTCACGAAACCACCCTGCTTCTTCTCCACCAGTCCTCTAACCCTTGACAGAGTTTCATCCTCGTTCTGCAGTCGTACCAATTCCTCCTTAGAAATGTCCACTATGAATAGTTCCCTGTTTTTAGGCGGTACTTGTGCCAGTTGTTGTCTTAATGTTCTTTTTTTCTTGTTGGTCAGTACGCCTGCTGTTCCTTTAGTACCTCGGACCAGACTCCAGACTGGGGACCCTCCTCGGCATATTCGTCTTCCTTATCCAGCTGTTCTATCTGTTTCGGCTCCGCCCCACTAATTATCTCCTGCTCCCGTCTCAAAGTTTCCCCCTTCAACTGCCTTTGGCCTGGACCCGAGTAACTACCACCATAATCCCCCCCCCCCCCCCCCCCCCCCCCCACTGGTTTTTCGAGCAAACTAGCCAATTGTGGCACATCTCGCCCCAGGAGTACTGGTACTGGTAGACTCTCCGACACTGCCGCCTCCACTGGTATACTAATACCATCCACCACCAGCTCCAATGCTGCTAAAGGGTACAGAACCGTGTCACCATGAGCACAACGAATTGTCACCGCATCACCCATGAGGATTTTCTCCTCTGGCACTAACTATTTCCTTACCATCGTTCGTGCGCACCCCGTGTCTAGGAGTATCCCCTTCAACTTGGCGCCCCTCAACACTTCCATTACGATACACCCCTCCAGCCGACTTACGTCTGGCGCCAGCCTTTATGGAACACAATAGAGCTTTGTCTTTAGGTTTCGGGCACTTAGCCTTTACATGACCCTCCTCCCAGCAGTTGTAGCACCTCAGCCCAGGCTTGTGTTCTCCTCTTACCCCCTTGTTTTTCTCTCTCTCTGTCTCCTGCGTACTAGGCTCACCCTTTCTCACTTGCTCGAATTCATCTGCTATTTCACCCGCTTTAATACACGTCTCCGGTTTCCGGTCGCTGACCCATACCAGAGATAATATATAGAGGGATTGGAAACGCATCACGTGCCCCATAGAATACGCGCTTGGCCGTGCGTGCCATCCGGACATCGTGTGAATCGCACGTTTTCATAAGTGTGAAACGAAGGTCTGAAATCGGTGGTTTGTTTGAACAAAGAAGTAGGGGAACTTTTTATTGTGGTGTAGCGGTATAGGGTGCAATAGGTACTACGTGCGTTATTTTTTTGAAAGGATAGAATTGTCCCGTCGCCCAGGTTTATACGTATTTTGAGCTTTAATGGCGATAGTCCGTGCCAAAGTTTTTGTGGGGGAGAATCTTGGGAATCCGTGGTTCTTTTCTTCTAAGATTAGCTATGTAACATGCCATGGGATTAAACTCTCGAATCGCGTTGTTTCTTTGTAGCGACGGTGCTCTGAACAAGCCAGGTAGGATGTCGGGTATAGTAACTTTGTGGGGATATGTACCCCTCATCATGCACGTTACATGTCTAAAAGTGGTATTGTCTTGTAGCTCTTGCTTTGTATTTTTGAGTCCAAGAATTTTTTTGTGCAACTAGTCACTTTTTCACGGCATGCGCTTCTTCAAAGGTGATGGGTGGGAGAAAATTCAGACTAGCGCCACACCTAAAGAATGAAGAACGTTCGAAGAACTCGGCTTTGGTCGTGTCAATAAAGCGAGAGAACATAAGCGTTCATGTCTCGTCAGTGACTATTACACCATCACAACTTGAGACTACGGTGGATCCACAGCCATTGACTTGCACAGTCTCTGTACCACTACAAGTTTCGTCAGACGGTGTTGTTGAAACTCTTGATCGTCTTGCAGCATTGCTCCAGTTGCTGAATCCATTTTCATCTTGGACAGTAGCTGATCATGGCGTGTTGGTTATTTCTAGATTGCGTTTTTTTGGTCTCAAAGCAATCAGCTATTGTCTAACCATTGATCAAGAGCTACAGTGGTCATTGTGCATTCAGAACAGGAAGATCAACCATGATACTTGTAGCTTGCTGTCTAGTTTCCCTCCAGTGGTTAGTTCTGTCTCAAGCTTAATGAGCATTCTGGGGGTCTTAGACAATTCAACAGTGTGTGCTGGAAATCCAGATGCGGACCTTGTACAGCAATGGCATTGCAATTCTTCTTCATTGCACAGTTTATCTGGTAGGTGCATTGTGTGTTTAAAATTGAATTCACATTACTGCTGTATGTGTAGGAGGCAAGGTGGGATACATGGATGATTCCATCTCTCTTCATTCATCGACTATTCGACACAACCAATGCAACATATTGCTATCTTCAGACTCTCGACAACTTCGATGCACAACTTGTGCTACATACCGTAATACACTTGTGACCAAAAAACGTATGCTAACTAAGGTTTATGACATTAAAAATGCTGGTCACATCAACTTCAGGTAAAAACCCTTATTTGAGTTTGCATGGTTTAAAACATTATCACTTTAGGTATCAGCCAGTTTCATGTCTTGCTACACGCCTGATTCAGCTTCGCAAAGAGTTCAAGAAGCAATCAGTTTATCTACGTCGACTGAAGATGAAGATATCTCAGAGCTGTGAAGCAATTGGTGTTGTAGTTGATGATTCACTGCACAGTGATCTGAAGGCTACCAGTGCGCTACCTGATTGCATTACCATGATGCAACAGTACCCAAAGGACTCGTTTTCGCGTATCTTCTGGCAGCAGCAGATGGAAGCTGCTTCTAGAAAGAATGCTCGAACAATGCGGTGGCACCCACTCATGATCCGGTGGTGTTTGTCACTGAGACATAGGTAAAATACACGTACACGACTCATGCTTGAAAGCATGTGTAGTGAAGTGAATTTTCATGATGTTATCATCCTACATTTATAGGTCAAGTGGAGCATATGAGGCATTAAGAGATTCTGGATGCCTGAAGTTACCTTCGCAACGTACGTTGCGTGATTACACCCACTACGTTGAAGCTAAGTGTGGTTTCTCTGTGGAGATAGATTGCATGCTTAAGAGTGCATCGAAAGTAGAAGTATGTCCTGAAAGGGAGAAGTGTACAATTCTTCTCATTGATGAAATGCACATCCGAGAAGATTTAGTGTATGACAAACATAGTGGAGAGTTGATCGGGTTCACAAACTTGGCCGATGTCAGTAACGGTTTGACACAGCTTGAGCAGTCTATGTCTCAAAATAGTGAGGATGGTCCAAGTCTCGCTAAATCTATGCTTGTATTTATGGTGCGAGGGCTCTTCAGTAATTTGCAGTTTCCATACGTTCATTTTGCCTGTAATGACGTATGTGGATACCAGATGTACGATCCACTTTGGGAAGCTGTTTGGAGGATTGAACATTGTGGATTAAAGGTACACTATTTTTACCACAGGTATGTTATTAATGGCCTTTGGTTTTGCCTGTAGGTACTAGGAGTGACTTTTGATGGAGCGGCAGTGAACAGAAGTTTAGTGAAGTTGCATCAACCTCCATGCAAAGATGTCCCTCATAAAACATTGAACCCCTTTTCTGATGATCAAAGATTCTTCCTTTTCTTCTCGGATGCTCCACATTTGATGAAAACTGTAAGGAATTGTTTTATGTCTAATCGACGAAGCCTATGGGTGAGTACACACAGTCAAAGAAATCTAAATCTTATTGTATACTTATTTGGTAGTGCAAGGGAAAGAACATAAGGTGGAGGGAGCCATGTAAAGAAGAAGATTCAAAAGCTGGAATGGGGTTGCGATTGGTGCCAAAGCTTCATTACGAACACATCATTATCAATTCGTTTTCTGCCATGCGGGTAGATCTTGCTGCACAGGTACAGTTGAATATGAGTAATCATTGTGTACCTCTTAACTGCAGTAATTGTCTCTTAGGTGCTGAGCGGGTCTGTGTCACATGCTCTCCATTTAACTGGTGGAGATGAAGCTTCAGAGACTGCCAATTTTATTGGATTGATGGACAAGTTCTTTGATACATTGAATGTTCACAACTTTAGCCATGGTTCTAAAGCATTGAAATCATTTAAGATGCCTTACACCTCTGCTACTGACTTTCGACTGAAGGTGTGTTATCTACAGCTTCTTGTTAAGAAAACATATAACACTTTTTTTGTGATGTTTCAGTGGCTCAAGGATGACTTTCTGGGTTACCTTAATGACTGGAGGATCTCAGTTCATGATCGAGTTGGATGTAATAAAACTGAAAGAAATAGGATGCTTTTGAGTGCTGCAACACAACTTGGTCTACAAATGACTTGTAAGTTGCATTAATTTTATTTTCCTTGTTTGATAATCCTAACTCTTCTAGGTCTGTCATTTTTGGATTTGGTACCATTTCTTTTTTCCATGCCGGATGTCAATTCTTTCTTGAGCCAGCGGTTATGCCAAGACCCTCTGGAGCGGTTTTTTGGGCTACAAAGACAACGAGGTGGCGTGCATGAAAACCCGAATGTGGTAGAGTTTTCTAAGAATATGCAGGCTTTACGTGTTGTTAAGTCAGTTTGCAAGACTACATCAAGAGGTAACTGCCGAGGTGGACCACATGAATCTGAAAACATTGAAGAGCTTTGTGAACCATTGCCAAAGAGGAGACGCACTTCTGGAAACCAAAGTAGGATTTTATGTGTTTTTTTTTAATTTTTTTTGCAGAGATAATTTTTTAATCTCTGTTATTGCTAAAAATCTAAATTACTCTTTTTCTACCCTAGGATCTTCTGCATCCAGTAGTCCATCATCTATATCTGGTCCATCATCATTATCTATGTCTTGTCCATCATCTGCATCCTCGACTTCTCGTCCATCATCTGCATCATCTACTTCTCATCCATCATCTGTACCCTCGACTTCTCGTCCATCATCGTCATCATCATCATCTATGTCTTTTCCATCGTCTGCATCATCTACTTCTGGTCTATCATCTGCATCTTCGCCAATTTTTGAAAAAGAAGGTAGTCCAATTGTTCTATTTGAAATGTTCCCAATTTTTATTGTGTTTACCATGCAGGTGTTTGGGGTAATGCTCTGTATCGAGCCATGCGTGCCTTAATGGAACATGACATAAGGTTTCTTAATACCCCGACATCCCAGGCAACTAACCGGATAGCTACTTCTGTGTGCAGATGGATCTCAGCTAATGTGAGTGAATCGAATGAGGTAGAAATAACAATCTTGTCCATGCTGAAGGAGTGCATACCTAAGGATATACGAACAAAGCAGTCCTTCATGTGGTCCCGTTATCACACACTGCGCCTTTCACCACGGTACATATCCGAGTGGCAGAAGTATTTTGGATTGATTCCAGATATTAGTGTACCTAAGTATTGGGCCATGGTCTTTCAATATGCTGGTCATTTTATGTTGAAAGAAATGATTGAATCCAAGTGCACTGTTACTGATGCAGCAAGTTACATCAGCCCCAGTCTAACATACTCCGAGTACAATGCACTACGATATGCCGCAGGTTATGTACCTTGTGCTTTAAGAAAGAAGGTTATTAGGTCATCGTATTCCCAAGAAAGGAAGACTGATCTGCTGAACTGTCTTGATGACATGGTAGATGCAGATGTTGTACCCATGTGACTCAACTGACTGGATTGAGTGTGTCAATAGAGGAGGCTTGACGTTTGTCAATGATCTCACTTTTGAGATTTTTGTTGCCATGGAACTCGAAATTCGTATTCACTTGCAAGGTCCTCAGCAGCCTGTAAACTTATCATCAATTGCACCAGCAATCAAGAACAATGAGGATGTTTTGTTTCTTTGGTCAATGCTTAGTGCAGGCTGGAGTGAGAGTGCCGGAAGTACATTGCTGGACATGGTTATCAGCATTGGGTAGGGATTCGTGGATTTTCATACTCAAGTGCATGGGTTGAGAAATACAAAAAGGAACACAAAAGAACAACTCAGAAGTCTAAGGGGCTGAGGAAGCAATTGTAGACATTACTGTATGTATTTATTTGGTTTGTTTTTTCCTTTTATCAATCCTAACTACATGTAAGCCCTATTTCATACTGTTGTGTGTTATGCACTCATAAGGATTCATGTGCGGATGGCACGCGTTAATACGTGATAAGTGGCCTCGTTTCCAATCCCTCTATATATTATCTCTGCCCATACTCTCTTCTCCGTAGGCAAGGTCTTCAGGAACTGCTCCAGTCCGATGGCTTCCTTGACCTTCTCCACCGTGTCACAATCTCGCAGCCACTTAGACTCCAAATCCAACAGGTGAATAACATACGCTCTATTAGAATCACCATTTTCACGAACCGTCTCCCTAAAACGGCGTCGATAAGATTCTTCATTGATGTTGTAACGGAGTAAAATCGCCGCTTTCAGCTCTTCGTAGACACCTGCGTTATCGCCCGGAAGTGCAACGAACGCTTGCTGTGCCCGACCTGTGAGCTGGGGTGCCAGGTGATACGTCCGTTCGCTCTTAGGGACCTTATAGGCCTCCATGATGCGCTCGAACGTCACGAGGTATGCCTCGATATCATCTTTCTCTGATAACGCCACCAGTTTCACCTGCAGATTATGAGAAAAGATTCTACTACCAGGCCTTACCTCTATTGCTTCTTTCTTGGACTCCTTCACCAGGTCCATTAGCGACTCCATTTGCCTCCGCATCGTTTCCATCTGCTGAGAGACCTCCCGTTCACGCGCTTCCCTCTCTGCTGCTAGCTCTCGCTCTCGTCTTCGTCTTTCTTCCGCAAACTCAGCTTCCCTGTTCCGTCGGTCTTCCACCAGCATTCGCAGTAGCTCCTCCACTGCTCGTGGTTCCCCTGCAGTCCCCTCTCCCTGGCTCTCTTTCTTTGACATGGTTTTGTATACCGCACCGGAACGCGTCGTTGACTCGGACATATACCGCCACGTGAGAGTCGATACCCGTTCGACAAAGAATTATCCCACTCCTGACACCAAAATGTGGCGAACCTCCGACAGTAACGACGTCCCTAGTCCGTTATACCGAGAACCAGAATCTCTTTAATCGCAATACATCCCCATATATAGCCATACGCGCATGCTCAGACGATTCAATTACACAATGCATATTAGAGTTAGCTCGGCTCCGTCACATATACAAATGACTGGAATGTGTGTATTAGTCTTTTTGAAACCTATAGTGGGTAAAATAGGCAGTACATCTTTTACAGGAAGATTATAAAATTGACTACAGCTGCATAAAACTGAAGGTTACGCCTTTCTTGTGTGAGATGTGATTGGTGATAAGTTATAAAGCAATGCCATTTGATCAAACACCTCAAAGAGCACGCAGTGTACATGTAGGTCCTGGCAGGAAAGTGTAAAAAGCATTTGATATTACTGTAACGATGGCAACAGCTGTGCGCATGAGCAACACTGCTATAGCGACAGCCTGACGACAGAACTATCGAGAACTGTAGTGCCGTGTGCATTAAAGAACAATAGTTGGCTGGTATATAATTGAGTGTATTGTATGCGTAGGGCGAGACACTGTCATAAGGTTTGTAGTCTGTTTGGGACTGTGAGTGCGCTACATTACCTACTTATGAAGATTGGGGCTAAGGAGGTATTGCCTTACTGCTGTGTAAGATGGGTTTGTAGGTAGTGTGAGAAAGCCAGCTGGATTGTTAGCATTCACTAAGGGTGACTAGACATTCTCAGTAGACTGTCTGAACCATAATTAAGGCATTGTTGTACTGTTTGTGAGTATGTATTGAGTCAAATAATCGAAGAGCCTTGGAGAAGAGTACATGCAGAAGGAAGGGTTGGTATGTTGACTGCAATTAAGGATCACTTTTATAATGGATTTAAGTCTCCCAACCAATGAAAATGCATGGATAGAAGTAGTTAACCAATAGGAAAGCAGGGATAGTTGTCCAATACAAATGCAGGGATTGTTATCCAATCAAAATGTACCTAAAAGTATAAAAAAGATTAAGGGGTATACATTTCCAGAAAATGCCACGAGTACCAAGACTGTCAATTGAACAAAGAGTTGCCATTGTGAGGCTGTACTTTTCTAATGGAATAAATGCCTATCTTGTAAGCTTGTTCTGGAAGGAGTACCCTAATTACAGGACACTATGCACAGTTCTGCAGGTGGTGTCCAAATTTCTGGAGCGCTAAAGAGGCATCCTGATGTCGGTGAAACTGCTCACTCTCTTACGTAATGAACAACGTTGGTTTTAAAACTGATTAGACTTAGCACACACCACAAATTTGAACACAAGTCACCATGACACACAAATACACATACATACCAGTTGAGAGCCATATCTACAGTTCCTATGACATTGAATACTGTTGAAAAGAAGGCTCAAACAGTTCGGCACTTTTTTCAGACACAGTGCAACTAAACAGCACACTAAGAAACCTTAGGTAGTCAACCAGTAGAGCGGCTTCGCGATCGTTGAGAAATCCTGAACATACCGACGGTAATATCCAACTAGTCCCAGAAAGCGCTGCACCTACCTGTACTGAGATCGGGACACTCCAATTCTTGACAGTTTCGATTTTTTTAGGGTCAGTACTGATGCCGTGTCTCGTAATGGCATGTCCCAAAAAGACAACCTTTTCACAAAAGAGCGAGCACTTTGAAGGATTCAGTCGCAGACCAATCTCTCCAACACTATTCTCAAGTTTTTCAAGTGGTCCTCGAACGTCTTCCCCGTAATGACAATGTTATCGATGTAGACGAGGCAGTGGTCCCACCGAATCCCCGACAGAAGGTCCATCAATCTCTGGAAAACTGCTGGAGCGTTGCACAACCCAAAAGGCATCACTCTGAATTCAAAAAGTCCTTCTCCTGTTGTGAACGCTGTCTTGGGTCGGTCTTTCTCGTCAATCTCGACCTGCTAACAACCACTCAATAAGTCCAATTAAAGTAGAAATCATCTGGAACCACTCAAAGCCTCCAACGAATCATCCACTCTACCATCAAGTTCGTACAGAGAATGTTTTTCATTGTTTATTTTCTATTTCTCATCTGTACCAGCTAGGCATTATGAACATTGCTGCACAGTTTATGCGGTTAGGTCACATATCTGTCTCGCCCCAGTCCTTTACATATAGAAGCTGGACATTTTATTGTACATGTATGATGATACTAATGGAACAATATCAGCCTTAAGTGAAATTTAGCTACAGTAAGGAAAAATTCATATTCAAAAACGTCTTATTAATTTCTGTTCATTTCTTCAGTCTTTTCTTTAATTCATCCACCAAGTTGTCCAATTGAACCGACTCCTTTAGAAGGGTACAACAATTGAGCATGGACATTTATTGGAGTATATTCAGGTATGTATAGCATGTGGAGTGGCACATGTGATGTTGTAAGTACATATGGCAGCTTCAAACATGTGGTAATAAATGGTTTTTGTGGGTTTCTTGACATGTGAAGAGATGTGCACTTACCTCCACTCTTGAAACAACATGGCGAAGGCAAACGGCTCCTTTAGCACGTTCTTCCTCTCCCAACACAACTACCCATGGAATGCCCTCTGTTTCACAGTACTGAAACTGGCTAAGAAGTTTGGAACACTCCTTGTAGAACAGCTCAGCCTGCACAGGCAAGAATATTGTGTCCCAGGTTACATAATCACTTCAAAGCCCTTCATCATATCAATGCTCACCTTTATATCAGCATTCCACAGCATGGTGCAAATCTTCATACGATCCTCAAGGAAGCCCTTCTGGCCTGAGGCCACCAGTACGTCTGTCTCTTTTGTCCTAACTTTCTGGTCTTTAGATGCCCTCGCTCGAGACTCAATAATTGAGAAAAGTCTTTCAATGCCAATGCTGACCCCAGTACAGGGAACCTGATGAGCTTTTGTATACATTGTCTTGGATTAAAAAATAACCAATCGTGATTACCTTAGGTCCTCTTGGGTCAAACATTCCCACAAGGTTGTCATACCTCCCACCTCCAGCCACAGAGCCAACAGAAGGCTCATCCCCTTCCTCTGGGTTACCTGCAAAAGTGGAGAGCAGAGGAGCACTTGATGTTGGCATTGATTATTGACATGTCATTATAACCAGTCAACACTGCTTCAAAGATGGGTCCAGTGTAGTAATCCAGTCCCCTTGCTAAGCCAGGATCAAAAGACACCTTTGAAAATAAGAAACAAGGTATGATTGATTAAGGACAATGATTTTAGCCACCATTTTATTCGTTGTTGTATGATGCAGGAGTAGATTATAATTATATTATTATTTATTGCAAATAACCACAAATCCATGGATGCAATCTATAGGGACCGTATTTTTTTAACCGATTTTACGCTGAATTGTAATATTTTTATCATTTTTCATGCATGGTACCAGAATACGTCCGTACTGTACCGCAGGCGTGGAATATTGCACTGTTTTTTTTTGTGATCTTGTGAGGTTTCGCTTTGCAGCGGTTGTGATCGACGCAACACTTGCGTGCATAGCTCAATCAGAGACTAATGATCATCTCTGGCACAACACACTTTTGTGCCAGAGATGATCATTAGTCTCTGATTGAGCTATACACGTATATGTAGTTATGTGTACGCTGAATGGACTTACTGTTGTGTGTGGTGCATACATGGTTGTACGCTGAGTGTACATACAGGGATATGTTGGTAGCCAACGCTGAATGTACTTATATAGTGTTGATAGCCATGTGTACGTGTTGATAGCCATGTATGAATGTGTGCAGTGTCAGGTTGGAAGACCTTATCATACACTGCATCCTCCCCTACATGAAGACTGTAAAATATAGCTATTTAACTTTTGCACAGACCCTGTTGCATGGTAACAATCAATCGTTTACAGCCGTCTAGACACAATTATTATAACCACTGGCAAACATCGTGCTATACACGGCCAGGGCTGCGTAAGCAAATTTGCGTCTTCCGCGAAATATCGGTTAATTGGGCACAAGTTATTAGAGAACCAGTTGGTGGCCACCTGGATGTATACATGTACAAGGGATTCACTTGATCTGGTAGTATAGGCTAATCCTAAATGCAAGCACTGTTTGACATATAGATAAAGATACCCCATTATAGATTAGTCTGTTCAGCTCAAGAAAATGAAAGGATCTATACATATACGTGATATGGATTGCCAGGGTACCCTATCGCATATTTTCACATTAATGGATGACCTTCCACATCATGATGCACATGTTGTGTGTCATAACATTCCCCCGCACATTGACATACCTTATCCAGGACTCCATAGTGCTCACAATATTGCAATAGCAGCCGCATCTCCTCTAAACCTTCTTGTGCAGACTTTTGACTTTTCAGAAGAGTATCAGACATAAGTGCTTCAACCAGTTCCTTGCCACCATGTTGGTTTACATAATGACCAATCAGGTCAGCTTTGTCCTTGTCAAGTCCCTTGGTTTCAACCATTTCCTTGCAAACATCTTCCCATTTCATCTATTCGCAATACGTTAATTTTAAGTAATTACAGTTGCTGAATTGGTAATAGCTCAAGTACATTTGCTACATGTCATTTATTGTAGGAAAATGTGCAGGAACTGGTTTGCATGCGTGTAGGGGAGGGTGGGGTGGGGGACGGAAAATATATGGTCTGTTTTATACATGGCTTTAAAGGATAGAAAATAAAAACCAAAGCCATAATATGGGCTGAACTATACAAGCTAGAGGTTGATTGATCTTTCTATTGGTCAGGTTTTCTATTCCTAATTGAGAACTTAAAATTTAAGCTAAATCTTTTTGTATAATACATATTAAATAGTTACGTGTAACAAGCTAGGGGGATGGAATTAAGCATATAGAGTGCTGAGTAACTTGCAGTAATCGCTATCATATGTGCCATCATTTTGAGGTTTTGTGCATATCACAATGATGACTGCATTTATTTTGAGTGCACTGTGCGCATGGATCAAAAGTATGTACATGCTTATGTAATTCGATCAGAGTATTTAGCAATGCAAACTTGGTCCTCAGTTTGATGACAAATGATCAGGCAGGTGTAGCAGACAAGAAGGCACACTAGGCGAGTGATGATAGCTCCTACCTTTCTTTCTCCTAGATACACATAAGACTACACTCTAGAGTGTTTAAAACCTGCTTCAACACCCAACCAATCTTTACTTCCAAAAGCAGTTTTATCTCTAACCGTTTGAAACATGAAATATAATGTCACTGTAGACAAAATGAAAACAACATAATGTCCTATTGTCTCTCACCTTGTCTAGTTTGTCAACAGATGAGCATATGGAGCGGAACTTCTCCTCAGGAACACCACAGGATGCAAATATGCCATCGAGCAGCTTGCGGTTGTTCACCTGATCATGAAGAGATTCTATATCCATTCACAAGCTCTCATAATAATTAATTTTTGTGGCAATGCTCCCCACTAGACTCTGCCATCAATCTGTCCTGCTCAGCAGGCAGAAATGCTTAATGTTTTGTTTGTATCCCCTAATGTTTGTGTATGTAATATATATATGTAAAAAAAAAAGAATGACATACTACATGTATGTATTTATGTATGGATACCCAACCAAGTTCTGCACATTTAGCATCGTTGTCTCGATGCTTCCTTTCTAATTATTATTGTTTTAACTATTATCATCTGGGACAGTTCACGCGAAAATGATAACTCGCATTTATATATAAAATGTTATATAAATGCTTCTCGTTTGAATCGTTATATCTTCCGAACGGTAAACGCTATCAACATCCTATTTTCAACACTTCATACCACACCACTTCTCTATGGTAAAATACTTTTTGGGATCTTGCACTTGCTCCTTGCCAGTATTGCAACGTTCGATACCCCACCGGGTTCAAACCCGCCATAACTTTCTGTAGGAGTAATGAAATCGCTTCAAATTCGGTATGTAGGTAGAGAGGTCCTATACCTATCGATTTGTTCTGTTCGTTAATTTTTATGCCATCTGTTACGGAGATACAGTTGAATAAACTACGTGCACGTTTTCCCGCTTGATTCGCGCCAATGTAATAATCCCCGCCTCCCCATACATTGAGCGGAGCGCAATTTGCCCAAATCATTGGCGCGAAACGAGCGCGAAAATGTGCACGTAGTTTGTTCAACTGTATCTCCGTAACGGATTGCATAAAAATTAACGAACAGAACAAATAGATAGATATAGGACCTCTCCACCTACAAACCGAATTTGAAGCGATTTGATTACTCCTACAGAAAGTTATGGCGGGTTTGAACCCGGTGGGGTATCGAACGTTGTAATACTGGCAAGGAGCAAGTGCAAGACCCCACAACATATCTTACCATAGAGAAATGGTGTGGTATGAAGTGCTGAAAATAGGATGTTGATAGCGTTAACTGTTCGGAAGATATAGCGATTCAAACGAGAAGCATTTATATAACATTTTATATATAAATGCGAGTTATCATTTTCGCGTGAACTGTCCCATCTTATAATCATTATAACGTTACAGGGAATGCACAAAGTATACAAAATGATAACTATACCTACATTACATCACAAGGATATGCTACGAGAAAGGATGTCAATGGCATTAACTCGCACAAGGTGGAGATTCAGACGCCCATACAGCTCAGTAAGGACCACTGACTTTGCCTTTGAGGAGCAAATGGCTAAACGCTACGCTAGCTGGGAGATAGACTCCAAAGCCTCCATTCCCCAGGCTTCATATGATTCCACCACCAATGGTACACAGACCCAAGCCAGTTCATCACATTTGGCATCATTTGAACAGTGCTTTCTTTGCTCGGTGGTCCGGGCAGCTGCATCTGCATGTTGTCACACTCGCTTACAGAATAATTGTGGGAATAAGCGGATATGTGACCGACAGGTCAAAAGCTGCTGGCCTGCCCAGGACCCAATTTAGAACCAAAAGGTCAGCAGGATGAGTGTGGCTTGGATAGAGGGTGACATTGCTACCCATTTCCACCTGGACACCCAACTGAGCTTGCCGACAGGACTCTACAATGACATCACGTAGTTTGTTGTAGCGAGAAACCACATCACCACCCCTTTTGCAGGTAACAGCATGATGGCCAAGTGGGTCCAGGGCAATGTTAGGGCACAGTGGGCAGCAAGAACCATAGGAAACATCCAGGTCAATTATTATTATTATCATTAATATTAGAGTCTCTTTGCAAAATGTGGTTGAATAATGACCTATCCACTCTTTGGACAATGGCAAAAAGTTGGGAGAACAACTGCAGCATCACAGAGGAGGTCACTATGGGCAAGAATTACAGAAGAGTGATCAATTCTGCAGTTTCTCTTGGCCGCTCAGGATTGACAGGCAAAGCTTGCCGGATGCTATTATCAAGTGGCATTGCCCCCAATGCTGACGCTTGTTGCAGGCCAAGCATCCAGCCTGTCCACCTCCAGTGACCCCAAATGCTACCTCTGAGCCTGTTACACTAGGTCCCACCTTTAACATACTGAAGATCTTGGGATCCTTCCCTAAAGGTACCTCAGCTGGTCCCTTCAGGACTCTCCGTTCAGCACCTTTTGGATGCTGCATCTATTCCCCTTCACACATCAATTGGTGACTCCCTTAAGGGCATTGTGAATCTTATGGCTTCTGGAAAGGTCCCTGTGCCAGTGGCAACATTTTTGGCAGGCGGCAGGCTAATTGCACTGTACAAAGGTAAGGAAACCCACCAGATGTTAGGCTGATTGCAGTGGGGGAAACATTGCGTAGGCTGACAGGGAAATGCATCTGTGCCATCCTAAGGGACAAGTTCTCCTCATTCTTTCAGCCCTCACAATTTGGAATGGCTTGTAAAGCAGGTGCAGAGAAGATTTTGCACAGCTTAAGGAGATGCATTGAAGAAAACTGGTTGAGTGGCGACTTTGTAGTGTTCAAGGTGGACATGTCAAATGCCTTCAATATGGTATCGAGGCAGGCAGTTATGGATCAGTGTGCTACTTACTTTCCAGAGCCTCTTCCATGGGTCTCGTGGTGGTATGAATCTCATACATCATTGTGGCACCCTATGGGCCAGATAAGTTCCCAGTCTGGTGTCCAGCAAGGTGATCCACTGGGCCCAATGCTGTTCGCCTTGGTTCTCCATAAGCTTGTTACCAGTATTGATGCAGATGATGATTGTCTCCAGCTGCTTCTGGAAGTTTGGTATCTTGATGATAGGTTCTAGCAGGGGAGAGGTCTGCAGTAATACGTGCTCTGCACCTCATAGAAGATCTTGGTCCTCACTTGCGGCTTTACATCAATTTTACCAAGTGTGAACTTTTCAGTAGGAGTGGTAACTCACTATTTCCACCAGTGGTGAAGTCATCTCTCCTTCCCAACCTGGACATCCTAGAGGCCCCAATTGGAGATTTTGTCCACTGTTCTCACTTGTGAAATGTGCAATGCCCAAGATCTTGCTTAAGGCTCTTGTGATGTCTCTACAGTTGACCTTCACGTGGCCTTTTTGCTTCTTCGTATGTGTGGAAGTTACTGTAAGTTAGTACATCTAGCCAGAGCCACTCCTCCAAGCCCTTGTGCTGACTATCTTAAGCTCTTTGATGAGGAGGTAAGGCTATGCTTCACCTCCTGCATTGCAGTGGACGTCCCTGACCCAAATTGGCAGCAAGCACAACTCAGTCAAAGTTTTGATGGGCTTGGCTTTCGGTCCCTTGCTTTGCACTGTTCTGCTGTGTTTATAGCTTCCCTTGCTTCATCAGGATTTGGTAGTGCCAATAACATACACATGCTTCAGGCTGTAACCCGCTTCAATACTCAGGCTCCCCCTGATGAGTCAATCACAGCCGAGGAGGTTCTGGTCAACCTGCCTCCACAAAGAGCTCTATCTAAGAAGCTGGATATGCATGCTTTCCAATCACTGCTATCTTCCTCCTCTCCAGTGAATAAGGCTCAGATCCTTTCTGTTTCTGCCCCTCATGCGGGTTCTTGGATTTCAGTCATCCCTTCTACTGGTCTGGATCTGCACCTTAACTCTGCTGAATGTCAGATAGTACTTAGATGGTGGTTGGGTCTTGACACCCTGGAGGTTCCCTGTGTCCACATTGTCCTGATATTGCCCTTGACCCTTTAGGTCATCATGCAGCCTCCTGCAGACATGGTGGTGATGTGGTTGCAAGGCACAATCACTTGCGGGATATCTTTGCTAACTTTTGCCGCCTTTCCCATCTTTCTGTGAGGGTTGAAGTGGGGAATGGCTTAGCTAGGGACCATGTTAACTCTCGCCCTGCGGATGTCCTTGTTCAGGGATGGGACAGAGGAAAGCCTGCGGCCTTTGACGTTACTGAGCAGCAGCACATGATAAAGACCAGTTTGTTATTGAAATATCAGCAGGATTGGACCGATCCTTTGTATGCATATCACCCCACTTCGTCGTGGAGAAAGACCAGCCCTTGTACAATGATCAGCAAAACCCAAACGTAGCCGATTATGTCTGGTCACAGCATCTTATCCAGTGTGACGTTATTAACCATAATTAAATACGTAATAATGATAATTATGATTATAGGTTTGTGTTTTTGTCATTGTCAATCTGTGTATACACGTGCATATTTAGTATAAGAGTATAATTATGTGCTTATACAGTACCTTAACTGCGAAGTTTTCCAGCTTCAATCCCATAAGGATTTCGTAAACAATCCGCACGCACTCTGCATCCGGTATCATGGAATCGTACTCTCCAGCAATGTCAAAATCCTGAAGTACAGCCAATGACACATGGGTAAAATAATATGACTTACAGCGCCGTAAGTTAACGATTAATCACGACCACAAACGTTCAGTTGATGAAAACAATGATTGTACAAATATTAAGCCCGTATCCAGTACGTCTCCCTCAAGCAATTACCGTCCTCGACACTGAATACATGATTTTAACGTAATCCAGTTATTTAGATGTTAGAGTAAGCTCTAATTTCATGAAGCCAGCATGGCACAGTTCCGTTAAAATTAACGTGTGAGCGTGTCGAAATTTGCTGTGCCGTATCGAGCCACCCCAGTTATAATAATCGAGCCGGCACGGTGGTAAACTATAAAATTACACTCAAGGGCTGTTCGCGCATGTGCAGGGCTGTTCGCTACATTGTTACTATGACTGTCATAGTTACCAGACAGGATGGTAAATGAAGATATTATATTAAGTAAAGAGGTAAGTCGATAACGGTCTTTCACAACGACATGGGAAGAAACGTTATAATCTCTACCAAGGGAATATAGAGATATGCAACAATCAGGCGCCACTGAAGCAGGTATATGAGCCACCTTCTTGTCTGTCGCTGGACTATTGAAGCAATTCTCCTATATAAACAAACACATTCTGGGGCCTTGCTGAGCTTCCATGCCCAGGCTCTCAGCCTTCGTCACGCTAATAGTGCGATTGCTTGACAAAGTACATATACTCGCACACTTTGCATGGCTTCATTTTATTGCAAACCAATTATCTACGAGAGTTAGGATGTTCAATACTTACACACTGGTAAAACTCTCTATATCTTCCTTTAGTCATAGCCGGCTGGTCACGTCTGTAGACACGGTCAATGTGGTACCGCTTGATCTGCCTCACCTTGTTCATGGCAACGTAGCGTGCAAAGGGCACCTGAGGGTCAGTATGCATTAAGGAGACAAGCTATATAGAGTTTAATTTGCAGTTCGTGCATATACATGTATGTTGCAAGTAAGGAATGGATACGGTGAGGTCATATCTCAGAGACAGCTGCTCCCCTCCTTGATCTGCAAGGTCGTAGATCAGCTTGGAATCCTCCCCATACTTTCCCATCAGAGTTTCCTAAGGAAAGACCACAAAGTTTAATAATCACTGAATTCATTGCATGCAGCAACGAGGAGGTTATTATTTGGGATCGTTACAGCATAAATGGCTATGTTTTTCAAGATTTCAATTGTGATTTTCTAGAATTCTGAAATGTCCTTTGTAGTCTATACTGCGAGTCTTATGCACTGAGAATCGGACTATCTGTATATGTCACGGAATTTTAAGCACTGAATTGTTAATTAGCCACACAGTTCAAAGCAAGCGTTATGTTTCTACTGAATTTTTAAAATGATAGGTCCATTTTCAGCTTTACGTATTGGTAGGGATTCCCTCCCACCCCGCCCCCTTCCCTTCTTAGGATAATGATAGTTATGATAACTGCCAGCAGCTCGACTGATGTATGAAGCGCGTAGACACAACCCCGCTGATGTGTACGTACAAAATGGCGATTTTGATATACTTATACAGTTGGTTTGCAGCTCTTGCATTCAAAGATAGTACTTTCCAGTAGCCACGTAGGCTTTACCTAGCTAAAAAGGATCGAGCCTGTTTATTTTTTTATGGACTATGGAATTCTGTTTCAGTATTAGTCTGGGGACCAGATGTCCGGCATTCAGCAGTGTTGAATGCCACCAGACTACATTAGTATGTCTGTGTAAATTTACCACAAAAGCCCTGACCTACTGCATACTGCAATGATAGGGTAGGTTCAATGATATTCATCGCCATAGGCAACCTAGACCTGCTTTTTCATCAGCGCAATTTTGCATGTCCCGTGTGAATGCAGGGTATTACACCAGTGTACACGTACTCAGCAGATTGCCGTTCCCAGCCCTCTCACAATAAGTACAAAGTAAATATTGCACTTCACATCATTGCAATACCCTACTGTAGGAGCATTTGTACGCTCATTTAATTCCCTGAATACAGCTAGTGCGACATGCAACACTATTGATGAAGGAGGATGTGCAAGGCAGATAGTGTAAGTTGATTTATATTTTGAAAGGGTGCTCCTGCATCAGCCTCTGGCAATGATTTTTTTTTCCCTATCATGGTAGGTCAGGCCTCCCCTTTGGTAAGTTTACACAGACATAAGGTGGAAGTTAAAGTTTAATATCATTATTTCAGCCTTGAACCACTCTAAGAAAACCTCTTGCATAATAACAATGGCACTTATCCTTTAATTTGTCTCAGAGGCCTACAAGTTGCTACATTACCTATGAGCAGTTGTAGTCATGTCTCAAATGAAACTCTCTAAATCAAAAATGCATGTGCATGTGTGGAATAGATCAAAATTGCATAGCTGGGCATATGCAGAATAGATCTGCATGTGCAGAGAGACAGGAAACTTGATTGTGGGTCAGTATGCATACCATCATTATTAGAGAGTGCTATTGTTTTTGACAGTGTAACAGTGTGTATGTGTGTGTGTGTGTGTATATGTGTGTGTGCATGCAATGTATGTACAGAGGGCCAGTCCTATTGACACTACATTTAGCTGTATGTACCTATGTACAGAGTGTATGTGTTAGAATTCCTCTTCGTTTATAAAGGAGTCATTGCAGAAAGAGGCTATAAGGAGTATGGCCGTAAAGATTTTGAGGACAAATACCTCGCTGGTGAATGGTACATCAAATACAACCCAAATGTGATGGATGTGTAATTGAGTTTCCAATCAAAATGAAGAGTTGCATCACATTCACAAGGTGCAAAGCTTTTCCAAACAGAAAGAAATACATGCATGTGAAAAAACGTTTTTTTAATAATTTTTTTTATTGTGGAGGACTTGACATATGGGCAATATTGCATTCCTCCTGAACTATATAGTGAATATGGGTTGTCATTATTCTTTTCAACGGATACACTGTGAATAGAATAATTAATAATTCGCTACGTGGAAACAACGCTATCTAATTAGTCGTTCGATCTCTAAGACAACTGTCCAACAAAAATGTTTTTAAAACCTATTCAGAACGCTAGGGCATAAACTTCTCCTGGGAGTACACACTGACCTCATGAGCCTTGAATAACTGTAGCTCATCGCTGTCACTATGTTTTGTGCTTGACATGGTACTGGAAGCTGAATCAGCTGACCTGACTCTGCGAGGGCTTGAATTTGCTTGTAAAAGGCTTATGGGGCCAGGGGTATCTACAAAAGTGACTTGAGGATTGCGCTTTCGTATTTCACGTATACAATTGCAGCACACTCAATCTCCACTATGAATTGAGAGAGATGGGTGTTCTGCAGCTGGTAAAACTCGAAGATAGGAGTATACGCGGCGCCGATGACTCTTAACGGGATCACAACAGAACTGCCTATTTTTGATCGACATTGCGCTCGCTCGCGGGTGTACGAACAAGCCCGTAGCCAGGGGGGGTTCGGGGGGTTCGAACGAACCCCCCCCCCCCCCCCGCCCTAAAGAGTCAAGGTCCGCTTATGTGGTGCGGGTCCCGGCTTGCGAAGCTTCTGGGGCCAATGGGGGGGCTTTCCCCCCCCCCCCCCCCCCCCCCCACTTTTCGTATATCGGACCTGAAGTGGACTGCCCACCCCCCCTTTTCGTATCGGGCAACCCACCTCGGCCACCGCCCACTAGTTAGGTCCACATTTGTTTTCCGAACCCCCCCATTTCCTGACCTGGCTACGGGCCTGACGAAACTAATTTTATAAGAGCACACCTGTGTATTACATCTAGAGAAGCCATGGTTTAGATAGGAAATTTAATATGGCGCCGAAGGCGCCCTCGTCCTAGTGGTCGTTGACGGCCAAAACATTGTTTTAGTGTAAGACGGGTGCTTTTTGACACCGGACTCGGATTCCGGGTGCAAATTGACCTGGTCCCTCGCGCCTTCGGCGCGGCCCTAAACCCTAAACCCTAAACCCTAAATATATATCCTAACAGCGTCAATGCCGCGTTTTAGGCACAATAATACCGCTTGTGAGGTATGTAAACACCACTTCTCATTAGGGCTGAATGGAAAAATAAAGGCGTCGTTTAGTTTAACTACTTGTGGTTCCCAGGGGTATTGATACTCAAACTTTTTATTTTATAAGAACATGAAGACAAAGGATGCCTACAATTGTGCATAACAAAAACGTTTGAGTTTCATTCTGCAGGTGACCTCAATGTTGCAAACTGTGCTTTAAACACTATTAATTTTAACTCTTTAGTCTCCTTCTATAACTAATATCATGTATTGGTCTAAATGAAAAGAGCATCGACTTGATGCCAAGAACCCCACTACAAACGGACTCAGCAAAGTTGGTCATTTGAATAAGGTAATTAATATTCATAATGCTGTATTCCGGAAACCTTAACGTTTTTAAAATTTTGTTTTCATTAATGTTACTTTTACATCAAGACTGCAAATTATGGGAAGTTACACCAAAATCTGAAGCATAGCGTCCAACTATAGGTTGAAATGGTATATGGATACTATTTGAAGGCAGCTGATTCATATGCCGTTGTCCGATTTTATAAATCCTGGAGACTGCTATGACCTTATAGTGACATGCACGAACAGCGAGTTTATTAATGTTAGCATCAAACTTCCGTCATTCGCACATCTTTTTACCGAAAAAAACACAACGTGTATTGATGCATCGTATCGTGTTTAGACTCATTAGGAGCATGTTATTCCTGCTAATTGACATCACTTATGTAATGATCGGGACAAAGATGATGCAAATAGAGCTACGCCCCACTTGATACCAAAACCAACCTGTCAAGGGAAAAGCAAATACTTCGCTATTGCCTTAACACTCTTACTAGCACATTTAGTCATTTACGACACGACGATGGAAATTCCACCCACTGCTATGACCTAATTCCGCCATCCTTCTTTTTAAGTGCAATTAGTGAAGCAACCCCCAAAAATTAAAATTAAAAATGAGACGGACTGAGGCAGGTGTCTCCAAAGCAAGATTGACAAAACCTTTAAGTGACTTCCCAATGGCTCTGCTGCCTCGTCCTCATGTGTCCTGAGCATATCCTTGTTGTACAAGCCATCTGGGGCCGCCTGCAGAACCGTTGGGAAAAGAGCACACGCAACAGCCTCTTAACTGACTAAAATAGAGGGCCAATAGAGGGCTGAAGAGCATTGAGTGTGGATTGGTCTCTATATCGGCCATGATACCACTTGAACACGCTAGGGTGTACACCGCCATTGAAATTACTCTGAGTCTCCTCCGCGAGTTTAGCCAGACTGCATGGCTAAACCAATAAACCGATCAACATTGCTGGCCTTCTGCTTGTCTGTCTGTTTCACTCCGGCATAGGCGGCGGAACCAGTCAGGCCGACTATGCGAGTTCATTAAAATATTCATACATAATTAAAGCTTATCAAATTTTATGGCCGCAAATGTAATGGTCACATGTTGACAAAACGCACGCGCATATGTAATAGTAATATGTAATGGCCACACCAAACATAGGCAAGCATGCACAAACACACACCCGCACGCAGACACACACACACACACACACACATGTACCTATGCACATGCACACAACATACATGTCTTAACGAGCATCCATCCACACACAGCCCACGGCAAAGCTTAAGTGCACTTCAACTAGAATGCATATGCATATAAGGTAAGCACTTGCTCCCAACTGGTCGTCTAAAGACCCATTTCCCGGCCTTTCAGACTACTCAACTCTCCCCTCAGCTCAAATACACTGAGGCGCACTATTCATAAATATCGTTATCATTTTTCTTTTTCCATTGTTAAGATGAACCGGATGTAAAGTAAAACTGGATCGCAATTTGATTTGCATTTACAGCAATATTGAACAATGGACGTAAACATACGCATATAGAATACATAGAATAACTATCCGAGAAATCGGATTACAAGAACGTGGGTAATTATATATGTAAGTTGCGTTTTTATAAAGAGATCCTTGCTGATTATATAGGGGCGTCTATTATGTGATATCTCTAGAAATGAATGTTCGGCCGAACAATTATTACAGGGAACACGTACATGTTAAGTCCTGTTATACCGGCCCCCTCAGTGGAGTAAGAAATATAATTGTATTATAGATTTGCATGGCACACACAAGCACGTATGCACGTTCACCTTCAGCTCGAAGACTGGTGTGCTTATGGTTACAGCACCGTGCCGCTTGAAGGCACCTTTGATCACTCCAAAAACCTCTTCTCTGATCGCCATTTGGAATGGGTCATAGTCGCGCGTGCCCTGATGACCAAATGCACTTGTTTTAATACAGCAGCTCAAATTCTATTATATATAGTGACTGCTTACCTTCGGACACTTCAGAACATAGCCCAGCTTCTCTACCTCCTCTGCCATGCTGCAAACAAGCCGTTAAGAGAAATAACCTCTCAATCGATTTTTACTTCAATAGCATTTATATACCAATAAAGTTGAGTTACGCCCACGCATGTGAGCCTATTAACACAGTGCACATGACATTGACGACAGTATCAACATGTGGACGATGTTAAATCGTTGCATCGGTATAAATATTCATTTCCTCAGTCCTGTCTGCCATGTTGCAAGTGCCGCTTCTGTAGTAAACAATAATTTATTCATCGTTTCTGCTGACGCGCACTATAAGAGGACCCGGCTAGAGGACACGCGGCTGCATGACTCTATTTGAAACGAATGATAGTAATGATCTGTCATATTCAACAACGACGTTACATGTACGCGTATATTAATTGAGCCTACAAGCATGTAGGTGTGTGCGTGCATGGGGATTTTGGTGAAGAATTAACGGAGAGTGAGTGTGCGTGCTATATAATATTAAGCTGAAGTTTAGAATTGCCAACCTATATGCCACGCGATCGTGTGGACCGACCGCAAACTAGCACTACGGATGTTAATGACCAGCCAATCAATTTCATACGGGATGTCCAGGATTCATGCATACATGTGATGCTGACTGCAGTGGATATACATGTACATGCTGACAACCCGCCCCCATTTCGAATGCAACTTGTTCTTGCCACCTTATTTTTGGACCCCTTCGTTAGCACCTCCATTAATCTTTGGGCGCCAAACGAATGTGCATACATGTACATGTACATGTACGAGTTTGTTCATATATATCAGTCAAGTATTGTGTATCATTTACTCCACAAATTGTCAATTGCTGACCGCAGTAGTTTCTCCCCCATCAAAAATGTGCACACCTAGTATGTGACCTGAGGGTGCACCGGTACGGGTTAATGTAGCGTTGCAGTAATGTGAATAGTTGTAAGTTGTGATAGATGTAGCATACACTCAACTCATTGCACGCATCAATTAAAGGAGCTAGTCATCATTGTCCATTGACGCACAGTAATAGCCAGCAACTGACAATTTGTGAAGTTACTTATGCAATACTTGAGTGACATACAAATATACTCGATACATGCACATGTAATAGGAAGTGCTTCCGTCGACTACTGTACTGAAGCCGAAAAACGTTTTCCATTCAATGAATAGCCAATCAATTTCATATTGGTGTTCTAGGGCTATAGCGTAATTGCTGGCAACAAATACCTAATGTTGACACCCGTGTACTTTGCTGGCGATCTGTCCCGATTTTGGATGCTACTTAACGAGTTCTACTCATCTTGCATAATACACACATAAGTGTCCGCTCCAAGCTTCATGCAATTACAGCCTATCCGCAGCCTCCAATAAATCTACATGCATTAACCAATTGTACGCGGAATACGCAGATTTGCGCGCGTCCGCAGCCCTGGCCGTATAGCATGTACTCCACGACATTGCCTGTGGTTATTATGCATAGTGATTGTTACCAACAGGTTCTTTGCAAAAGTTAAATAGCTATATCATACAGACTTCATGTAGGGGAGGGATGCAGCGCATATAAGATCTTCGAACCTGCAGCGTAAACACTGCTGACTCAGCGCACATACACTGACATCCCTATGTACACTCAGCGTACAACCATGTATGCACCCTAAATTAATACACGTCCGCCATGTTGATTCGCAGCTTTTACGAAAATATCCAAGTGACGAAAATGGTCTATAATCGGTTAATGATAAATCGACCGTATGCCTATACATTACGCGAAAAAATGCGCTTTAAGCTTGCATGTAGGTATTCCATTGTGATCTATGATCCTCACATTTAATGTATAGCTCGAAAAATGTAAAACATGGGGATTCGTTTTTTACTCTCTTTGGAGTTAATGGTTCTGCAGATACGCGATCGAGACGGTGGAGCGTGGCATTGTTTTCTGTCAGCACCACCTTGCACATGTAAGCCTACTTCTTGATTGTTCTTATTCATACGCCAGCTTTTTGCATAATTCATCAAGTGCTTTGCGACGCCTACATGTAGGCGCGTAGCCGTCGATTTAACGGTAATTTAAATGACTTGTTTATATAAACGACTTGCAAAATTTGTACACAAGTCTAGAGATGTCTGACCGCAGTAGTTTCTCCCCCATCAAAAATGTGGACACCTAGTATGTGACCTGAGGGATGCACCGGTACGGGTTAATGTAGCGTTGCAGTAATGTGTAAGTTATGATAGACGTAGCATACCCTCAACTCATTGCACGCATCAATTAAAGGAACTAGTCACCTAATATTGACACCAGTGTACTTTGCTGGCGATCTGTCCCGATTTTGGATGCTACTTGTCGAATTCTATTCATCTTGCATAATATACACACATAAGTGTCCGCTCCAAGCTTCATGCAATTACAGCCTCTCCGCACCTCCAATAAATCTGCATACATTAACCAATCATACGCGGAAGACGCAGATTTGCGCGCGTCCGCAGTCCTGCATGGCCGTATAGCATGTACTCCACGACATTGCCAGTGGTTATTACGTATAGATGTCGTAAATGAGTGATTGTTACCAACAGGGTCTGTGCAAAGTTAAATAGCTATATCATACAGACTTCATGTAGGGGAGGGATGCAGTGCATATAAGATCTTCGAACCTGCAGCGTAAACACTGCTGACTCAGCGCACATACACTGCTATCAACACATCCCTATGTACACTCAGCGTACAACCATGTACATGTATGCACCCTAGAAAAGTGTCTATAATCGGTTAATGATAAATCGACCTTACGCCTATACATTACGCGAAAAATGCGCATTAAGTTTGCATGTAGGTTTTCCATGGCCACCTATGATCCTCACATTTAATGGCGCCAAAAATGTATAGCTCGAAAAATGGGATTAGTTATTTACTCTCTTTGGAGCTAATTCAACCGTTGGTTCTGCTAATACGCGATCGAGACGGTGGAGCGTGGCATTATTTTCTGTCAGCCTACTTCTTGATTGTTCTTATTCATACGCTAGTTGTTTGCACAATTCATTAAGTGCTTTGCGACGCCTACATGTAGGCGCGTAGGCATCGATTTAACGGTAATTTAAATGACCTGTTTATATAAACGACTTCCAAATTTGTACATAAGTCTAGAGATGTCTGACCGCATTAGTTTCTCCCCCATCAAAAATGTGCACACCTAGTATGTGACCTGAGGGATGCACCGGTACGGGTTAATGTAGCGTTGCAGTAATGTGAATAGTTGTAAGTTATGATAGACGTAGCATACCCTCAACTCATTGCACGCATCAATTAAAGGAGCTAGTCATCATTGTGCATTGACGCACAGTAATAGCCAGCAACTGACAATTTGTGAAGTTACTTATGCAATACTTGAGTGACATACAAATATACTTGATACATGCACATGTAATAGGAAGTGCTTCCGTCGACTACTGTACTGAAGCCGAAAAACGTTATCCATTCAATGACTAGCCAATCAATTTCCTATTGGTGTTCTAGGGCTTTTGCCTAATTGCTGGCAACAATATACCTATAATGTTGACACCAATGGGTGTACTTTGCTGGCGATCCGTCCGATTTTTAATAGCATCTAGTACATTTATATAACCAATAAAGTTGAGTTACGCCCACGCATGTGTCTATTAACATCACAAGTGCACATGCCATTCACGACAGTATCAACATGTGCATGCGTGCATCCAAGTACGATGTTAAATCGTTGTACTAGTACATTTCCTCAGTCCTGTCTGCCATGTTGCAGTGCCGCTTCTGTAGTAAACAACTATTTATTCATCGTTTCTGCTGACGCGCACTATAGAGTGCTCCCGGGTCTAATGATGAGCCGGGTATTAAGACGAATTTTGAACAGATTTTTTAAAATAAAATAAGGGGTGCGTTTTAAGATGAAATAAAGGATTTAGTATTGTCCTCACATGTCTCTTCAACGTTTGGAATGAAAAGTGGCTTCGATTGGACCTTCCGTTGGGAAGTTACGAATCGATATGTTGCACCCACTTGTGAAATGTTTTCTAAAAACCGTCACGTTTGCTCACGTATTGCAGAAACGACAAATCTTTTCCAAAAATGCAGGGCGGAAAAGTTCCCGATAGTGTCTGTGACTGTATTAATATTAATAAACTGCGATGCTGATCGTTCTGGAGCTCACGGTACTCGAAAGGTCACCATTAGCTCTCAATTCGTTACGATCGATTTTTATGTTTGGCGTAACGTTTTAGCGCAAACGATGTTTATATCGAGGCTTTGTTATATGTTAAAAAGCATGCCCAAGAGTACTGGATGCACGCAAATCTAGGTAGCTGTATACCAAAATGTACGACCCTGTAGAGACGCACTTCATTGTAGAGCTATATGAATTTCACAATCGGCCACAACAGAATCCGTGGACCGTACCATGGCTATAGCTATTAGATCGTATTCTACGAACGACTGGCCGCTAAATAACACTACGGATGTTAATGACCAGCCAATCAATTTCATACGGGATGTCCAGGATTCATGCATACATGTGATGCTGACTGCAGTGGATATACATGTACATGCTGACAACCCGCCCCCATTTCGAATGCAACTTGTTCTTGCCACCTTATTTTTGGACCCCTTCGTTAGCACCTCCATTAATAAATCTTTGGGCGCCAAATGAATATTATTATGTGCATGGTACATGTGCATGTACATGTACATGTACATGTACGAGTTTGTTCGTATATGTCAGTCAAGTATTGTGTATCATTTACTCCACAAATTGTCACTTGCTGACCGCAGTAGTTTCTCCCCCATCAAAAATGTGGACACCTAGTATGTGACCTGAGGGATGCACCGGTACGGGTTAATGTAGCGTTCCAGTAATGTGAATAGTTGTAAGTTATGATAGACGTAGCATACACTCAACTCATTGCACGCATCAATTAAAGGAGCTAGTCATCATTGTGCATTGACACACAGTAATAGCCAGCAACTGACAATTTGTGAAGTTACTTATGCAATACTTGAGTGACATACAAATGTCTCGATACATGCACATGTAATAGGAAGTGCTTCCGTCGACTACTGTACTGAAGCCGAAAAACGTTTCCCATCAATGAATAGCCAATCAATTTCATATTGGTGTTCTAGGGTTATTACGTAATTGCTGGCAACAATATACTAATGTTGACACCTGTGTACTTTGCTGGCGATCTGTCCCGATTTTGGATGATACTTGACGAATTCTATTAAACTTGCATAATACACACGTAAGTGTCCGCTCCAAGCTTCATGCAATTACAGCCTCTCCGCACCTCCAATAAATCTGCATACATTAACCAATTGTACACTCAGCGTACAACCATGTATGCACCCTAAATTAATACACGTCCGCCATGTTGATTCGCAGCTTTTACGAAAATATCCGAGTGACGAAAATGGTCTATTACTGGTCAATAATAAATCGACCGTATGTCTATACATTACGCGAAAAATGCGCTTTAAACTTGCATGTAGGTATTCCATTGTGATCTATGATCCTCACATTTAATGTATAGCTCGAAAAATGTTAAACATGGGGATTCGTTTTTTACTCTCTTTGGAGTTAATGGTTCTGCAGATACGCGATCGAGACGGTGGAGCGTGGCATTGTTTTCTGTCAGCACCACCTTGCACATGTAAATCTACTTCTTGATTGTTCTTATTCATACGCCAGCTGTTTGCACAATTCATCAAGTGCTTTGCGACGCCTACATATAGGCGCGTAGGCGTCGATTTAACGGTAATTTAAATGACCTGTTTATATAAACGACTTCCAAATTTGTACACAGGTCTAGAGATGTCTGACCGCAGTAGTTTCTCCCCCATCAAAAATGTGCACACCTAGTATGTGACCTGAGGGATGCACCGGTACGGGTTAATGTAGCGTTGCAGTAATGTGAATAGTTGTAAGTTATGATAGATGTAGCATACCCTCAACTCATTGCACGCATCAATTAAAGGAGCTAGTCATCATTGTGCATTGACGCACAGTAATAGCCAGCAACTGACAATTTGTGAAGTTACTTATGCAATACTTGAGTGACATACAAATATATGCACATGTAATAGGAAGTGCTTCCGTCGACTACTGTACTGAAGCCGAAAAACGTTATCCATTCAATGACTAGCCAATCAATTTCCTATTGGTGTTCTAGGGCTTTTGCCTAATTGCTGGCAACAATATACCTATAATGTTGACACCAATGGGTGTACTTTGCTGGCGATCCGTCCGATTTTTAATAGCATCTAGTACATTTATATAACCAATAAAGTTGAGTTACGCCCACGCATGTGAGCCTATTAACATCACAAGTGCACATGACATTCACGACAGTATCAACATGTGGACGATGTTAAATCGTTGTATCGGTATAAATATACATTTCCTCAGTCCTATCTGCCATGTTGCAAGTGCCGCTAGTGTAGTAAACAATAATTTATTCATCGTTTCTGCTGACGCGCACTATAAGAGGACCCGGCTAGAGGACACGCGGCTGCATGACTCTATTTGAAACGAATGATAGTAATGATCTGTCATATTCAACAACGACGTTACATGTACGCGTATATTAATTGAGCCTACAAGCATGTAGGTGTGTCTGTGCATGGGGATTTTGGTGAAGAATTAACGGAGAGTGAGTGTGCGTGCTATATAATAATTAAGCTGAAGTTTAGAATTACCAACCTATATGCCACGCGATCGTGTGGACCGTATCATGGCTATTAGATCGTATTCTACGAACTACTGAGCCGCTAACTAGCACTATGGATGTTAATGACCAGCCAATCAATTATGTCCAAGATTCATGTATACATGTGATGCTGACTGCAGTGGATATACATGTACATGCTGACAACCCGCCCCCATTTCGAATGCAACTTGTTCTTGCCACCTTATTTTTGGACCCCTTCGTTAGCACCTCCATTAATAAATCTTTGGGCGCCAAATGAATATTATTATGTGCATGGTACATGTACATGTACATGTACATGTACGAGTTTGTTCGTATATGTCAGTCAAGCATTGCGTATTATTTTACTCCACAAATTGTCAATTGCTGACCGCCGTAGTTTCTCCCCCATCAAGAATGTGCACACCTAGTATGTGACCTGAGGGATGCACCGGTACGGGTTAATGTAGCGTTGCAGTAATGTGAATAGTTGTAAGTTGTGATAGATGTAGCATACACTCAACTCATTGCACGCATCAATTAAAGGAGCTAGTCATCATTGTGCATTGACGCACAGTAATAGCCAGCAACTGACAATCTGTGAAGTTACTTATGCAATACTTGAAGTGACATACAAATATCTTGATACATAGGAAGTGCTTCAGTCGACTACTGTACTGAAGCCAAAAAACTTTCCATCAATGACTAGCCAATCAATTTCCTAGGGCTTTTGCCTAATTGCTGGCAATAAAATACCTAATGTTGACACCAGTGTCTGTTGCTGGCGATCCGTCCCGATTTTGGATGCTATTTGACGAGTTCTATTAATCTTGCATAATACACACATAAGTGTCCGCTCCAAGCTTCATGCAATTACAGCCTCTCCGCACCTCCAATAAATCTAGACACATTAACCAATCGTACGCAGAAGACGCAGATCTGCGCGTCCGCAGCCCTGGCCGTATAGCATGTACTCCACGACATTGCCTGTGGTTATTACGTATAGACGTCGTAAATGAGTGATTGTTACCATGCAACAGGGTCTGTGCAAAAGTTAAATAGCTATACATTATAGTCTTCATGTAGGGGAGGATGCAGTGTATGATAAGGTCTTCCAACCTGACACTGCACACTCAGCGCACATACACGGCTATCAACATATCCCTATAAGTACACTCAGCGTACAACCATTAATTAAGTTCACTCAGCGTACCAGCTACATACATAACTACATATACACGTGTAGCTCAATCAGAGACAATATATACTAATGAGTATCTCTGGCACAAAAGCGTTCACTTCCGCTGCATGCTAAACGAAACCTCGCAAGATCACAAAAGAAAACGGGCTAAAATTTTCTAATATTTCACGCCATGCGGTACAGTACAGACGTATTCTTATACAATGCATGAGAAATACTACATTTCGGCGTATGGACCCTTTTCATGTGTCATGTGACCGCTCCGTAATCTGACATACTTCATGCAGTGTCACACTACAGTATATAAATTAATACACGTCCGCCATGTTGATTCACAGCTATTACGGAAGTATCCGAGTGACGAAAAGAGTCTATAATCGGTTAATGATAAATCGACCGTACGCCTATACACTAAGCGAAAAATGCGCATTAAGTTTGCATGTAGGCATTCCATTGCGACCTATGATCCTCACATTTAATGGCGTCAAAAACGTTTAGCTCGAAAAATGTAACACTATACATGGGGATTATCTCTTTGGAGTTAATTCAACCATTGGTTCTGCGATCGAGACGGTGGAGCGCGGCATTGTTTTCTGCCAGCACCACCTTGCACATGTAAGGCTACTTCTTGATTGTTCTTATTTATACGCTGGGCTGTTTACACATTTCATCAAGTGCTTTGCGACGCCTCATGTAGACGCGTAGGCGTCGAATTAATGGTAATTAAAATGACCGGTTTATATAAAGCGACGTGCCTGCAGACTTCAAATTTGTACATAAGTTGAGAAATGTCTGAAGACAAAAAGGTAACTTTTCACTAGAAACGGTATCGCATTTGCTAGGTGCATGTGTGTGCAAGTTCTTGTGGCGCGGATGCAATTCATGCTCGGTAACACTATTCCCTGATTAAAAGCAGCTGCCTAGCTACTCCAGCCACTTATCCCGCTGGCGACCGAATAGCGGAAGTTCACTGAACATATTTGTAATATTCACCCCTTTTTTTCTTTGGCATGAAACTGAACATCGCTTTCACACAAAAATGCTCTATACAATCTTTACCTACCGGCGTGGAAATAATTGCGTGTGTGAGGGCATGGAATAGCATGCATGCTACATGTATGTGATAATTAACGTTCAGGAGCGGTTAGCGACCGCTAGCTCCATGAAATTAGCATGCATGTGATTCATTTAGCTGTCCACTGTCATATATCGAGTTCTGTCTGTACATACATGCGCAAGTGATATGTTGAGCAATTCCATAGGTTGTTTGGTTGGACGGCAAAAGTTTAAGAATCGAAGATCTTAAAGAGATCGGAGAAGGAAAAGTTCGTGTGAAGGTATACGTCGTTCTAAATTGCCGCGACAAAGTTTTAACATTGCATGATGAATTGTTATGTTTCATCATGCATTCAGTTAGCAGAAGAAGCTGTCTCGAACATAACCAAATGCAGGAAAACTCTTGAGAGTAAACTATCAGCACCAGAAAAGAAAAGTAATGGAATAAGTTGCCTGTCATTTCTTGTAATACAATCATGTCTCGTGTAATTTGGGTAAACTTTCAGTTTTTTTTTTTTTTTTTTTTTTTTTTTTTTTTTACAGAGCCTATATATGGAGCACAAACAGGTTTCGGACAATTTGCTGACAAGACTGTTGAGCAAGACGAAATGGAGTAAGTAGATTATAACATACTGCGCACGTGCATGCCATAGTGCTGGAAGTGCTGTCTTCCCCTCCCACCCATCCCACCTCCACCATATGCTCACTGTGACCAGCCCGGAGTTATACGGAGTTACTTTGCGCCTCCTCCCCTCCTTCTTGGGTTGTGGATCCTACATACGGATATCGTTAGGCTATAGCTAGCGTATAATAAAACCTAGCTAACTTCGTATTGGTCTGGATTCTCTAATTTACGTAGAAACCTAGCTGGCTCAGCGGGAGCGTTTGAACCCGCCTCCCACTTAGTGAACCCACACTCTGTTTATTGGTTGCTACGTACAGTGTACACGTTGATATAGTCTGATTTACGTGCAGAATCTCTCAGGCCCTTATCAGCGCCCTCACTACCGCTCGAAATGCTAGAAATCTAGGGCCCGCGGGGATTTTAAATCGCTTAATATTAGTTAGATCCCTCGGTTTCAGTGTCCATGACCTACATGTTCACTTATCCACTTTTTCTTAAACCCACATATGAATTTTGATATAAAAATGTCCTCAGAGTCGGATAGAAGGAGTGTATGCTATACTGATTGATGCAAAACACCGGCGCGACTTGATAATGGTTGGTTTAGTACAAATATCAATTGGGACGATTTTTGTCGTCGAGCGTTTATATACACTGTTGTATGGTTTATGGCTAATCATTTTGTCGTCCGGCTAAGTGTCACTCAGTGATGACGAATTGATCTGAATATGTCAGTGCACTTAATTGCATTCCATTCGGTCACATCAAATTATTGTTTAAAAAATCATAGTATACCAAACCCATTTCTTTGCTTATCGGCGCTGCATACGAAAATTATATCATTTTATAAGCAGACGACTAATGTGCGTATGTTCTATAGCTAAGTGTATGTTCATTTGCGCAGACAACTCCAAACCAACCTTATTTTGTCTCACGCAACGGGCGTTGGGTCTGCTCTCCCGCCAGAGAGAGTCCGGCAGCTGATAGCATTAAGAATCAACGTCCACGCCAAAGGCTACAGGTATGTGGACGTACCAGAATGAAGACTTGGCTTACTTGTATTTTCCTATACTCATGCACGCAATGCAGCGGAATCAGTCTCGAAACAGTTCAACAATTTGTTGACGCTCTGAACGGTAGGCAAATGTCGAGTAATGAGTGTCAAATGCATGCTGCACCCCTACCAATTAATGCAGTTTGAGTCTGCATCATCCAAATCACTAACGTGTTAAAAATGAATGATTTGGCAAACCTCTGTGCAACTGTGTATTTGGAATGCAGAGTCGTTTTTATTATGATTGTCACACTGATAAAGTTAATATGAAAAAGCTTCCGTTACGTTCAGTAAAACTTTGGAAATGAGGAGTTACAGTTTTCTGATATACGCTCAGTGCCACTTGTTTAATACAATGCCTGTTCTTTGGAGTTACTGTCGGCTTTTGCACGACAAAAATATAAGTGGAACACATAGTAAACCACGCGCACTTAAAATTAACTCTATACGACATCTCCACAGCCCGGTCAAACTTTTGGCAACGTAACCGAACGTGTAATTTTGGCTGCCAACATTTACAGCCGAGTACTTGTGCAATATTCGCACGAAAGTAATTGGCATTGTAATGACAGCCTGACTGGCAGCAAAAGTGATTGATATCAGCATACCCATTTTTATATCTCATCAATCTTAGCGCATGCGTATAAGTATACACAATTAATAGTCTGTCAGCGTCTCGTTACATCATCCCCCTCTTCGTAAGGCTTGCCCCGTGTTAGGAATAGGGAGATCTTACATAGTAGCTTGGAGGTCTTCGCTCTCTCGTTGGGTACCTTGGCTCTGGCTGGCCATGGCCTTCACCTGCATCAGGGTCCGAGGGTACCGGTAAATTGTCAGTTTCAATCTGTTGTTCTCTCGGCGCTACGTCCCTATGAGCAGGCTCAGCATTCTCTGGTTCACTCTCCGCGCCATCGTCATCCATTAACAGCAACTTATTTCCAGGAAACTTGTTCTTTGGGAGAACGTCGGAAACTCCACGTTCTGTCTGGCTCCGAATTTCCAGATTAGAATCATCCAGTCGAGTATTTTCTGGGCACGCTTCAATCGGTCAACATGCACGACTTTCCGATTCTTCCGAGCTCTTCTTGTGTTTTGTATCCTGTACACCACCGATGATAACTTCTTTATGATTTTAAAAGGTCCACTCAATGGACAGTGCAATTTCTATGCCATTCCTCGACCCACAACCGGGTTGTGCAGCACACCAAGTCACCAATCTTATATAAATGCTTTCCCCTGTACTTTCAAATCGAAGACCTCCTTCTGCCTCTCAACGGTAGTGCCAAGGTGCTCTCTGACTCTAGAGTAGGCATCTTCCAAACTCCTTTACAGATTCTTTGCATACTCGTGGACTGGCTGAGGTTCAGTTGGAGTAGAGCCATAGATGATGTCTAGTGGGAGCTTAGCTTGTCACCCGAACATCAGGAAAAACGGGGTAAAACCTGTTGAGGGGTAAACAGATGTATTATAAGCCATGCACACTTTCTTGAGACATTTATCCCACTCTACGGATAGTTCGTGCACTGTTGTCGCCAACATGCTAATCAACGTGCGATTGAATCGCTCTACTAGACCGTCTGACTGGGGATGATACGGTGTTGTACGAGTTTTGTTGACTTGAAGCAGCTTACAGATCTCCTGCACGAGGTTAGATTCAAATTGCCGACCTGATCCAAATGGTTCGAGTATGGAAAATCGGCAAAATAATTCATCCACCAGTTTTGTTGCGACGGTTACAGCTTCTTGGTTCGGAATACCGTAGGCTTCTACCCATCTAGAAAAATAGTCGGAGGCCACCAATACATAAGTATTTCCACTCCCACCCGATGGAAATGGTCCGACGATGTCCACTGCCACTATCTGCATGGGGTACCCGGCTAGCATGCTCTGAAGAGGTGCTCTCCGTGTATGGGTTGGATTCTTTCGTGCTGCACAATGAGAACATGTTTTGCACCACATACGTACATCACTAGCGTGCCCCGGCCAATAGAACCGTTCCCGCAATCGGCTCAAAGTTTTAGCTTCACCCAAATGGCCTCCAGCAATTCCATCATGCAAGTGATGCATGATATCCGAACGACTCACTTTTGGTGAGATGGCTCCTCCCTTTGCATCTTCATGTCGTCGGTGTCCATTTAAATTTAATTTATACTAATTTCAAGTTCTTCATGATCACGGCTTCAGCTAATTGTTAGCTGAAGCCGTGATCATGAAGAAATTTAAATAAGTATCAATTCGAGGCAATTATTTTTCCTCTGCACAATGTGTTGTTGACTCCAAAAGGTTAGATTAAAAAGTGGCTTCTTTTAGCAGCACGAAAGATAACATTTGGTGTATGCATTACCATATAAATTGGGATCGCTGACGTGAAAGGGACAGCCGATAGAAATGCAACGCTTGCTTTGAAATGTATGGCTAATTGAGTGCCTTATAACTCTGTGACAGATAGTCCGATTCTCAGTGCGTAAGAATCGATAGAATTTCTTAAAAAATTGAAATCCTGAAGAACATGCGTTAGCTGCAACGATCCCAATTACTTACACTTGAATATAATAACTTTGTTGTTGCACAGCGTCATGCTTGTCTAGAGTTCCAGAGAAAGGCTCCGTTGGAGCGAGCGGTGATCTGGCTCCTCTGGCTCATCTGACCCTGGGTTTGATGGGAATAGGAGAGATGTGGAGTCCAGAGAGTGGGTGGGGCAACGCTGAAGAGGTGGGCATACATGTAGATTCAGGTAACAGTGAGCAGTATGGAATACGTGTTTTTGTCTTTTCAGATTCTAAAGGCGCATAACTTAACTCCACTGAAATTAAAATCAAAGGAGGTTTGACATTTATCTGACCTTATATCTATGCATTGTCATCCTAACTACAACCAAGGGATTGGCTGCAATCAATGGAACTGCGTTCATCACATCTCTGACTGCTGAGGCTCTATATAGAGCTGAGCTTGCTACAAAGCAGGCGGATGTAATAGCAGCTCTTTCAATCGAAGCACTACTAGGAACGGACGATGCATATGACCCTCGTGAGTGCTGACCAGAAAATCTTCTTTAGCATCTATATTGTATTACCCCTCCCTCCTCCCTCTCCCCCTCCCCATCCCTCCTCTCTCTACCCTGATTTCTTCACAGGTATCCACCAACAGCGATGTCATCCTGGTCAGCAGCAGTCAGCCTACGTATTAAGAACACTTCTAAAGCATGATTCTGAGTTTAGAGGTTAAAAGGCATATATAATTAACGCTTGTTTAATGATATGTATTATAATGGCCTTTACGATAATAAGGAAATGTGCAATGGTCGGATGTAGATGTACGATATGTGCAATGTACTATGGCTGCTACCAAAAGGCAGTCTTATGTGATTTGATGTATAATGCATGCCAGGGGGATTGATCTAACAGGACAATGAGGTTAATTGTGTGTATCTGTACAAACATATGGGTATGGTACTCAACGGATCTAAATATATGACAGACACACATATTCAGATACGAATAAAAGATATTTGATTTTTCACTTCATACAAGCAACAGTTATGCCTACTGCCATTGATTCAAAGAAATTTAAATCATCACATCCCCCCCCCCTCCTCCCCTAAAAGGGCCACAGCTACAAGATGCCTACTCCCTAAGATGTATACCTCAAGTGCACGGTGTGACCAGGGACACCCTGACGTTTGTGCACACGATCATTGAAACAGAGATGAATAGTGCCACTGATAACCCGGTAAGACACATCTTTTCATTAAATGACACTCACAACTGACTGAGCACTGTGCTAATGCATCACAATTAGTTACTTTGTTGTCATTTATGCATGTTTTTGTATTATATGTAATATGCATATTATAAATGCCTCTTACTTCGGAATGGAAACAGATGATTTTTTCTGACGATAATGAAATTGTGTCTGGTGGTAACTTTCATGGGGAATACCCTGGGAAGGCAGCAGACTATCTGGCTATTGCTGTACATGAGATTGCCAACATGAGTGTGATGAGAATTGAAAGGCTTCTGAACAAAGGTATGTTACAGTTATTTTTTATTACACCACAATGTGAGCAAGTTATAGCAATCTTGGAATACAAGACATATTAAACTTCTAGCCATTTATTTATTAATGTGCTTCCACTGAGTTATAAGCACTTTGCTAAACGTCTCAAATATAGCATTGTGCACAACCTAAATGTAACTGGCAGGGGATAATGTATCTGTTTAACCCTTGACATTTATGCATTCCCTTACACACATACATATGTTCTCAACACTACACAACACAAATACAAATGCACACATACTAGCTTATAGCGAAGGACTGCCTATGTTTCTTGTTGGGAGTAAAGAAGGGTTGAACTCAGGTATGTCTCAAGTTAGCAATTTTATGTTTCAGAATAAATGTTTAACCTGTACTCAAAAATCATAGTTTAATATTAAATGGATGTATTTTCATGTACATACATCTGGATCATTTCCAATTCTAGGCTTAATGATAGCACAGTACACTGCAGCAGCTTTAGGTAAGTTCTAGATCAGGATAGCAATAGCATTGTATCTGGGGTTGGATTAATTGTGAATAGCCTCATCTGTTGCTGATAAATGCAGTGTCTGAAAACAAGGTGTTGACACACCCCTCTACTGTGGACTCGATCAGCACATGTGGAGGGACTGAGGACCATGTCTCCATGGGAGCGTTTGCAGCCAGAAAGGCACTACAAGTTACTGAACATGTGGAATATGGTGAATTTTTTTTTTCTTTTCAAACGCATCACTTCTGTTTTTTCTCATCTTTATCCTAACTGATCATATCATTCACTTAGTGTTGGCCATTGAAATGATTGCTGCTTGCCAAGCAATTGACCTCAGACACCCTAAAAAACTATCAGGTCCTCTCAAGAAGGTCCACGACCTTGTGAGAACAAAGATTATGTGAGTACTGTTCCATTCTTATAACTGCACTTTGATCATGAGTAAATGAAACAAAAATTAAATAAACAACACATGCATGGACCTACTATGAATGATAAGTCAATTATTTGTGAGAGAGGCAGGGCAATGGTTATAGGCCACCAATAATTTTCTTGGTGGCCAAAGATCTCAGAGCTAATCAAGTTTTGCTAAGGTAATTAAAAAAACAATGAGCCTTATAATACCATGCCCTCCCTCACATATCTAGTTTGATGCCAATGTGAACCCTTAAATCCTTGCATGAGTGTCCACCACTGTTTGGGTCACAATTCGTATTCTGATTTGCCCTATAAGTCTGGGTATAGTACATTATTGCTGGTGTGTTTTTTTTGTCAAAAATGGAGGATAAACAAATATGACAACGCAATTGTACACTTATAGGCATCTTGAAAAGGATAGGTTCATGGGACCAGATATTGATATGGCAGTACGATTGATACAGGAAGGACAGGTATGTAATGGCTTAACTGACTCATATGTAGATGATTGAAGTTTCACAGATATGGACAGCTGTTTCTTCCTGTATGAGTGGATGCAACGAGTGAATTTTTCTGCATTGCTGCATATAACCTGTAGTTGACTATTATAGTCATTGCTGAATACCCTTTTAGAAAAATAATTTGCAGCGTACTGATTGCAATAGATGTACAAACTTGAACCATTGCGTTTATCAATTTTCATTAACTGTGCATATTAAACCATATCCCTTCTACTTATGTATTCATGCTCCATAATAGAATGCATGATAATAATTATATTAAAGGTGAAAACAAAAAATACAATAAGCCTAATGAGTAGGGCAAAATCTATCCTCAGGATTAAACCCTTTGTAAATCCTTGAAATTTACACCACTATTGCCTTCAAATTCGATGTGTTGCCAGTCCATTTGGTATGTCTGAGTTGGTGTTGACATATTAGGCTTCATTGTGCCAAACATCTAATGCTAAATGTACTCCATTGCCAGATCTATACATATTTATACACTGTAAATATTAGTAGAGTATAATAATCCCCAATTATGGAAATCTAATCTTCAATACTACACTTCTGTACCTATCAATTCAGTGGCGACGGAACCGCTACGGCCACTGCGGCCATGGCCGCACCACTTTTTACGGTTGAAATTAGTTATTAAATATAATTGTAACCTCGATCGGCGGCCGGCGTTCAATTACCACTTATTGTGTCAATTTGAGACAGCTGCTAGCTCTTCTTTTCAAGCAAGATGGATGCGAGTCAAAGTGTCAGTGACACTGACAGTATTTTCCCAGAAATACCACACCAGCCCAGGGCGTTTCACTTTCCAAACGAGAGTTTGACAAGAAAAGTGCTGTGAGAAGAAGTTTTCAAACAGCCTGGTTTGACAAGTGGCCGTGGCTATATTATCGTGAGGAAAATGACAGCGTGTCATGTTACACGTGCTTGAAGGCAAAGTTGGAGAAAAAGCTGTCATGGGCTGCAAATGCTGATGCAGCGTTTACCGATAAGGGTTACACAAACTGGAAAGATGCCACTGTCAGATTCTCAGCGCATGAAGCATCGAGTTGTCACAAAGAAGCGGTCTTGAACGTTACAACTCTACCAGCATCAACCCCTGATGTTGCAATGTGCCTTTCCTCCCTGCATCAAAAAGATTGCTTGGAGCGTCGCCAATGTTTTTATCCAATCTCCGGTTTCTAGCACGTCAAGGATTGCCATTCAGGGGACACGGAGACGAAAGTGAATCAAATTTCACTCAGTTGTTAAGACTACGAGGAGAAGATGATCCCAGAATTGGACAGTGGATCAAGAAACGGACGGACAAATATACATAGTACGATATTCAGAATGAAATTCTTACTGTGATGGCAAAGATGGTGCTCCGTGACCTTACTTCTTCTATTTAATCTGCACCCTGTATTTCTACCATGATTGACGAAACAACAGACGAATCAAATAAGAAACAGGTGGTTATATGTTTTCGTTGGGTGGACGACGAGTTAGATGTTCATGAAGACTTCATCGGGCTGTATGAAACAGAATCAACTGAAGCTATTGCATTGTTGACAATTATCCACGACGTGTTAAATAGGCTAAATATTTCCATCACTAAACTGAGAGGTCAATGCTACGATGATTTTGTTCTTTCATAGCAATTTGACAGATAAAATCAATTTAGTGGAGCTAGGTAATGAATTTATTCGCGGTTCCGAACACCGCCAGACATTGTTTGGCAAGTTTACGTTAACTTCTATACTGTACATGTATGATTTGTAATTGTTGCTCATAACTAGATACATCTGTCATGTTTGCGCGTATAATATTATGCATGCTCATCTATTATTCATTGGCCGCACCACTTTATAATAGCTTCCGTCGCCGCTGATCATGACTTTAATAGTTGGGGCTGTACTTCCTGCCCCTTGCTTGCTATCCATTTGTTTACCGTTGTATGGATGCCTATGTTTGTCAGCACCCTGGTAACCTGCAGGTTTATTAGAAATGTCACTTTCGTTTTTCATAGCATGCTGACAAATCTACTCATGCAGCAATTGAGTTGGAATGTGGGAAGTAAAATTGGCTACATCCATTTTTAAGTATTCACCCAAACACTGACACACACATCCCCATTAAAATTCAGCTAAACATAATTTCAACTATGGTCCATATACTATTAGGTATGCAACCAAACCACAAGTGTGAAGCATAAAGCAGGATAAATACACAGCCATTAATGTCCCTCAAATCATTCATATGCACACCATGAGTCACTAACTTCTCCATTTTGCTAGCTCTCAGACACAACAAAATTCATCCTATGTTATTGCCAGGCTCATTATCCCAGCTCAGAATTTCAGCGGCTTGTGGTGAAACACATACATTTTAGTAATTTCATAAGCTGGATGCTTGATTAGAAATAGTCATCCATCAACAGAAATGGCGAGATAAATTATGCGATGTTAAAAACCAGACAGTTGTAGAATACTTCTTTTGCTCAGTCTGCTTCTGATGCAGACAGTAATGCACCAAGTATAGGACTGGAAACGTGTAACATTAACTCCATTGCACCTGCAAAAACTCTTCCATTAAACGACGTGTTCCTATGACAGCTTCTCTTACAATTGTAAGCAAATCTCTTATAAAGTGTAAATTGAGCACCATACCCATCACCCAGCACGCAGATGTGAATGCATTATATTTGCGAGATGTCAAATGATAGTGCCAAATGTACTCTTATCAATGGTTCCGGCCAATATGTACACTCGAATGCAGGTGAATTAATTATCCTCTTCCCATTTCAATTTCATCTACTAATTTGTGACCGTACACGGCGAAGACACCAATGGATGATGCATTAATATACATTAATAAAGACTTTATACTGGTACTTATATCACACATGTATGCCCTAGATGCAATGTAGGCAGTGCCGGTTGCTATTTCCAAAGCTCAGATTCCTCAATGCGAGCAGGCAATGCGAAGTGATGTCTCGACTCGGATCTAAATGTAGCATGTTTACTATTAATCCGATTCTAACAAGACTCCTGACGATCATATGTTTTTATCGTTACCGATCCAAAAGGCAACAGCGGTGGAGTGGATCAAAGTGGAGTTTGATGCGATCCTACAACTAACACTACATTTGCAAATAAAGAAGCATAGTTGCAAAATGTAGGACTGTTGGTTGTAGGATCTGTCACGAATTTTTCAGTCCACGTCAATTATTGGTCCGGCCGGACCGAAATTAGCCGCCTATAATGGTCCGCCAGACCAAATTAAGGCGCTCGTTTCGGTCTCATACGTCATTTTTTGGTCCGGCTTCAACATGTGTTACTTTCAGCAATGTTAGATCACGACTCCGATGAAGACGACTTACTAGAGCAAGCTTACATATTCAGAACAACAGGAAAATATCCAGAAGGTTGCACCACGAACAAGAAGCGTTCGATAAGAAGAAATGCAGAGAAATTGGTTTTGCGCAATGGTGAACTGTACAAACGGAATGGGACCATTTCGGTAAGTTGTATTAAATGGATAGGATTTGTTAACTATTAGGACAGAGCTGCATGTTGATTCTCAATTGGCATCACCAGAATCAGGGAACGGAAGGGATTGAATAAAGAAGTAGCTGTCTACGTACGTACGTAGCAGATGATGCACAATTGACCATGCATCAGTGCATGCAGTATATTTAGAATCATTGCTTGCAGGTGTCAACGTGTGATACTTGTCAGAGAAATGGTCAGAAGTTATCTGAGCATTGCACTGAGCTGCATCCTGTTCCTGTGCATTCCAAGTGGGTTCATGTTGCTATTGATTTTATTGGCCATTTGTCACCAACTTCTTCATCGGGAAATCGGTACAATATTTATTGGCTTTTGTGCTAATCAATTTGAGACATTCTTTAAACTTTAATAGCTATATTCTAACTTTGAGTGACTATTTTTCAAAGTGGGTGGAGGCAATACAAAAGAAGCGTGTGAAGTGAGCAAAGCACTGTATAAGGTAATTATTAGGTTGTGTACACATATACCAGTAATGCATTATTTTGTATTCAAACAGATATTTATAAGAATGGGCCTGCCTGAGATTCTGACAACTGATAATGGAACTGAATTTAAGAACCAGCTAAATGCCGAGATGGCTAAGAGATTGAACATTAAGCAGAACTTCATTACACCATATCATCCTCAGGCATGCATGCACTCGTACAGCATTGTGAGCTTCATTCACTACAATTTTTCCTTTCATGCAGTCAAATGGACTGGATGAAAGGTTTAATCAGACGCTACAGTCAAAGCAGCTAAGGATCATAAACACATTTGGGATGAGTTTATTGATGCAGCTGTATTAGCTTATAATACATCATACCACAAATCAACCCACCACACTGCATTTTAAATCATGTTTGGAAGGAAAGCTCTATTACCAGTAGAGGTTGAGTTGCGCAGTTCAGCAGCCACCAACAGTTAGTTTTAGCATAGTTCTCTGTACATGTAACTTCATCCTGTCTTATTTATTTAGAAGTGCTGATCTTGGAAATCCAAACATATGTATGGAACTTTTGTTGAGCACGCGACAGAATCTTAAAGCTAATATTATTACTGCACAGGTTAATAAAAATCATGAACTTTCTGACCATATGTATAAATGACACACTATTTTCAGGCCAAGCAAAAGTATCAGTATGACAAGAAGCATTCTAAAGGCAAAGTGTTTGAGAAGGGAGTGGAGGTTTTGATGAAGGATTCTGTCGGAAGAAAAGAAAGGGTGGTAAACTTGATGAAAAATGGATTGGACTTTACATTATCACTTCAAAATTAAGTAAGGGTTTCTACTCTCTACAGTCTCTCGAAAATCCCTCCCAAATTGTTAATCGCGTGAATGGAGCCTATTTGAAAGTTTATCGTACTCCGCCACAATCAATTTCAGCATAACCATCGAGACAATGTGTGTCTCAGCAATCACCCTCACAGAATTCATCAGTTCACCAGTCACAATCACAACAGTCACAATCACCTTCACAGAAATCACCTTTAAAGCCATTACCTTCATAGCAATCACCACGTCAATCAGTGCAGCAGTCATCACCACCATCACAGAAATCACCTTTACAGCAGTCACATTCACAGAAATTACTTTGTCAGCAAACATCACCCAGTCATCATCACAGCAATCATCACACCAGTCATCATCACAGCAATCATCACACCAGTCATCATCACAGCAATCATCACCCAGTCATCATCACAGCAATCACCACACCAGTCATCATCACAGCAATCATCACACCAGTCATCATCACAGCAATCATCACACCAGTCATCATCACAGCAATCATTACAAAATCCTCAACAGTCACATTTTAAAGAATCACAATTTTCATCAATAACTGATAACCCATTCTCAATTCAATGTTGCATATTGTGAAGATCTCGGTACCTATAATGAAGAAGAAAATTTTGACTGCAGTACTTTTATACATCAAGGTGGTTTTTTTCCCAAAATTCTGTCCTATCAATGCTGAAATATTCTAACCAGTACTGTCAGAACGAAATAGATTTGCAAGTAAAAAATTGTCATTTTCAGCAAGAACAGCTACAGTCCTCAAAATTTCTCTAAACACACAAGCAGGTACAAATAAGCTGTCAGAATATCTGTCTCTTAAAACATCAACTGTTTGCATTAGTGATGGGAATCAAGCAGCCGATTTTGTAAAACAAAGACAGGAACTAGTTAGCAAGATTGCATTTGCCAATAGGCAGGATAATCATAAATCAGTACCTTGCAATCCACATCCAATAGATATAGATGCATACTGCTTGAAATCCAAAGTTGAAGTGTCTGAGCCTTGGATACCCCTGCTGAAATTGTCCATAATATTCTGTTGTCCAATGATAAGTGGGTTACTGATGATATTGTCAACGCAGGATTTCAAGATGTTGTTTGTGGTTTGGTTATGAACTTGACTGCAGAAACCACTGGATTTGTCCAGATACTCTTCAATGGAATTGACCATTGGACTGTTGCAGCTACTGTTGGAGTCCCTGAAGGAGAGGTTCATTTGTTTGATAGCAAATATACATCTTCATCCTCTGCACTTAAAATGCAAATTGCATGTTTAGTGTGCACAAAGCTCCCACACATAAAACGTTGTTATCAGAATGTTCAGGTTCAGTCTGGGGCAGCAGACTGTGGAATTTTTAGTATAGCATTCGCTACAGCATTGGTGCTTAATTGACAACCTGGGGAATTCTTTTTTGACCAAGATAAAATGAGCTCACACTTAATCAAATGCTTTGAGGAGCAAAGCATGTCAATCTTTCCTGTCAAGAAAATGCGACGTGGAGTCAATTTAGTCAAACGCACAGAGTTGATATCAGTGTTTTGTATATGTCGCATGCCCGCAGTTACCAGCTCCAATTGGATTGAATGCTCCTGTCACAGGAGTACGCGTCCCCCCGGATTACGCGTCCGGGCGGACTCATGGTCCTAGGATACGAGGTCCCCCTAGGATAGGTAGTCCCCCCATTGCCCCTCGTCGACTCGAGGTATAGTTAAGCCAAATAAAGTTAATATTTGCTTTTAACACTCGCACAAAATCCTTCAGCCGTCGATAAACCTTTGGCCATAGGTACTAGCGGACTGGAGCTTTGCAAATACTACATCGATGGGGTACCACAACAGCATTCGTACAATAGATCTTAATCAAAGAATGACGCAAGTGTTATAGATGCACGTGCTAAGATTTTTGAAATGAGCGAAAAGAATACCCGAGAGAAGCTGCTTTATCAAGACGTGATGAAGTATATTGTGGAAAGGTCGTACAGAGCGGAAGCTGAAAAAGACTGGATACGGAGGAAAGCGAATTCGTAGTCAAGGATGGTCAGTTATATACCACAGGAGAAGACGGCAGACGTTGGGTATTTGATGAAGAAGACCAAACAAGAGTGACGGAGGCTTGCCACGACGATAAACTAGGTACTCGCTCACCCTGTATGTAAACACCAGTAAACACATTGGCACATATTATATTCCATGATCAGGCGGAGGTCATTTTGGCAGGGATAAAACATTGCAGAAGGCATGCTCTCGTTTCTACTGGCATAACATGACGAACGATATTAAAGAAGATGTAAGAACGTGTGATACATGATGCTATAATTAATGCTGTGCAATACCTTCTCCATAGCCAATATTGTATGCCTGGATTTCAAGCAACAACATTGGGATATCATTTAAGATTTGATATAATGAGAAAAGGTTTTATTCAAATTCTGCACAATGGAGAGGATCATTGGTTCACAATTTCAACCCTTGGATTGCCATCAGGCCATGTGCACATCTGTGATAGTCTCTATAACATTTGTACTGATCATGGCATTGGTTCCATTCTTTATGCTCCTAACAATGCAGTGCATCTCCATTTCATGGATGTTGATAAATAGACTAATCGTTCAGACTGTGGCCTGTATGCCATTGCGTATGCCATTGATTGATGCCGTGATGAAGATGTGTGTTTTAGGAAATATGACACAGTACTAATGCGTCAACATCTGTCAAAATGTTTAGAAAGTAGAAGAATAACAGCAGTTCGGATAGATCAAGCAGTCATGTTGTAACAAAAAAGAGCATAAATGTGAGGTGTTATTGCTGAATGCCGGATGCTGGAGTTATGATTCAATGCAATTCCTGCTATGAATGGTTCAACAAGAAATGTGACATGTCAATTCCTCAAAAAGCCTGGAATGATAAAAAATGCAAATGGCATTGTCAAAACTGTCTGCCCATCCACTGAGCACAAAAAATTAATTTATGTACCATGTGTATCTGCATAAATGTACTCTGTTTCAAGTTTGCCATTGATCACAAGTGCTAGCGTTGTATATCATTTAACCTGCTGAAAGCATGACTACCATAGTTGATTGAGTTGCCGTCCGTGCATGTTATCACCAAGTGTGCAATTAGCCATGGGGATAATCAATTCCAAGTGAGACACTATAGGGTTTGTGGGGAGACATAAATTCTTACACAGGTATCCTTTTGCCACAGCATGTAAGTTAGTGTTTAGAGATAAGTGTAGGTAACTGTGCCCTATAGTTATAATTAATTGTCTGCCAAGCAATCAATTGCTACTAGTATAAACCAGACCCATGCAAATAAGCTCAACCATTATCAAGGATGATAAGTCGGCCAATGAAGTACTGTTGGCTGCGATCTAATTTTGAATACAAAATACGCTTTCAAAGGAGGGACATTTATAATATCCGTGGGGACAATTCCTGGGATAATCCAGCGACACCGGTATAAATTAATGGATGTCCGGCGGACGCAGAATTCTAGGATACAATGTCCGGCAGGACGTGTAATCTGGGGACGCGTAATCCTGTGATACTCCTCCTGTAAGGATTGGTACCACACAGATACTTGTGTAAGGTGTCTGTAAAGGAGAAGTTAAGAGGCACTACATGGCTTTGTATGAAATGCAAAGTTTTAATAATCTCAATCCTTATTATACAGTTCGTATGATTGCATCGTGACTGCTATCTGAATATAATGCTCTGTATATACCTCTCTGTTGTCATAATCCGTTTAGGTTGGTCCGCCAGAACTTAGTACATGTATATAACTAGGTGCATGGACATGCGAATAGGTTTATACGGGTAGCCGGACCAAAACAGGCTGCCTGAAATGGTCCATCGACCGGACCAAAACAGACGTACCAGACCATTTCGGGCAGCCTGTTTGGTCTGCCGGACCATTTCAGGGTAGGACCAAATTACGCATGACACACCACCAATCCTACATCCTAGAGATCACTTTCTCGATAGAGAAGTTTTTTTAATTTTAATTAAATGTAATCGTCGAATTGGTAATAAAGCAACAGCACGATTCTGTGTAATAGCCGGGGATGCGCTTATTAGAAGCTTGAATAAAATGTCCAGACACATGCACGTACACACCAGAAAAATGTATAAGAAATTAAACCATTGTGGCATTTAATTTTTGGAAAGAGAAACTGTGTACTTCTAAATGAAAAGCGTTTCTCGAGTGGAAAGCGAAATCTCTTTTAATAGTATTCAAGGATATAATTAACAAATAATTACTTTCACACACTTGCAGAATCTTTGTTTGATTCTACAAGTGATTCATAACAGACTCTTAATAGGGTGGAGAGCCGAAGTCATATTTTCATCCATCTCCCTCCTCATGCCCCAGTACAGCACTACCCTCAATCCCTCCTCATGTCCCAGTACAGCACTACCCTCAATCCCTCCTCATGTCCCAGTACAGCACTACCCCAGTACAGCACTACCCTCAATCCCTCCTCATGTCCCAGTACAGCACTACCCTCAATCCCTCCTCATGTCCAGTACAGCACTACCCCAGTACAGCACTACCCTCAATCCCTCCTCATGCCCCAGTACAGCACTACCCCTCAATCCCTTCTCATGCCCCCAGTACAGCACTACCCCTCAACCCCTCCTCATGTCCCAGTACAGCACTACCCTCAATCCCTCCTCATGCCCCAGTACAGCACTACCCCTCAATCCCTTCTCATGCCCCAGTACAGCACTACCCCTCAATCCCTCCTCATGTCCCAGTACAGCACTACCCCTCAACCAACACCAAATACATGTAGGTTTATAGCGTCATTGTGCACGCCTGCAACAAACGAACAAACAACCACATACACGAATGTACAATCATAACTCAAAAACCTAAGGGGGGAAAAAAAAAAAAAAGAAAAAAAAAACGTGTGGGGGCATACAGAAAAAACCAATGGCACGCTTACTACCTAACTACCACCACGCACAAGTTCTGCCGTTAACTTCATGGTCTGCTGCATGCTTGTCAAGGGTCCGTCTGTTGAGAACTGTCGGCTGAATCAAAAACAACTCCACCACCACAAAACACGTACAACACCACATAAATGTTGGGAGCACGTGCACGACACTTAAGAGACGCTCAAACCTATTTAAAGGGAGCATAGTTTTTGTCTAATTCACTACGTGTAAGTGAAAATATCAATCTGTATCTAAACCCAACAGCTTAGATGCAGCTATAGACCTTCTCCATGTGACCGGGTTCAGCTCCGTATTCTGTCACACATCCCAGCATAAATTAATACATGCACGATCCGCCATGTTTGCGCACAGCATAAATACATTATGCGTATTGGTTGTGGTAGCTACATGTACTAGTCTCGTACCCAGACCCAACGTTACGCAGCTGCGGGTGGATTACATCACCGCTTCGAGTCGTAACGTTGGGTCTGGGTACGAGACGAGTAAAAACTATTAATAGCTGTTTCGTTACGCCTATATGTATATTTAGGGGCTAACCCCACCCCCACCCACACCCACGCCTACACCTACCACCCACACCCACACGCACACACACACCACACACACACACCACACACACACCACACACACACACCACACACACACACCACACACACACACACCACACACACACCACACACCACACACACACACACCACACACACACACCACACACACACAACACTACACCAACACCCATCCACACCCACACCTTTCCTCTGCCCTGTTCCGCCTCCCCTGCTAACTGATACCTGCTATAGTACAGGTGCACATACTACATTGAACCAGTTGCATCTCTTAGGCCGTACACAAATACAGCCCGGATAGTGGTATACCACTCTCAAGCATTGGATCATATAGTTCCTTCATCGATCAACCGTCACGATCATGATTACGCCTGTTCGGAAGACATAATTACAATAATTTTGATTACGAATAAGCGACTTAGCACTTACGATGGACCGGAAGGAAGTGTGTTGACCCACCGTTCAAACAACTGTTTATCAGCCCCATACAGCGTAAGTGAAAATAAAGCTGAGAGACGTACAGAGCCTCTCATGTCTATTGGTCTCCCTCTACATGTAATGTCTTCATTGTGCATGAACTGATTGACGTCCCTCTTGTGTTTGTACGTGCAGTTATCCCCGCGCGCCAAACAAATGCCCATTCTACTCCTTCTGCTACTCGCTGTATCACAAGCGGACGGTGAGTGCTTGTTTGTGTAACTATATATATATATACGACCGTATATATACACGGCGCTGACGAGTGCTAATACGGCATGCATGTGCCGCCATGCACGGTGTCCCTTTAGGAAGCTTTGTTGAACATATCTTTGGTAGCACTTTTGGCGGTATAGAACAGCCTGCACATCCTACAACCTGAGGCTATATCTACAAGTATAGCGTGATTGGTTTACTGATCGAGGTATATAGCAGCATGCATGCTACGAGGTTCACGTACGAAGATTATATGCAGAGCAATGCATAGCATGACGGCCTCGACATGCATAAGCTTTTCTTTTCTAATTTATTTCTACCATATCGGGTAACAGCAGTTAAAAGCAATGGGTGGTGGTGAGTAGGCTATGTGTTGTAAATTTCGATAAAATATTCTATTGGGTACATGTAAGCCAAAACAAACACTGCCCGGGGACGCCACTGAGTTTATTACATGCGAGGTCTTAATTCATCAGCTCATTTCAGTTGATAAGTCTCATCTGCTAAATTATCCTCTGAATTAAGAACTGAAGTATATCCCTAGCTGCATCCATCAGTGACCCTTGTGGTCACACACTAACTATTCATAACTTATTCATTACAGTACAAAAATATTGCAGGTGAGCATGCAGCATCTCAGGTTTCCTAATGTACACAGACTCTAATCTGATGGACAAGCCGACAAAACCTAGCATTAAGATCATGACCCTTCAGTGACTTTGAAGTCTATATGCATCAGGTCATGCTTTTTTGTTTCTCTTCCCAGTTCCTGACCCCCATCTCCCAACCCCAACACTGTGGACTCTCAGAATGAACTACTCGCTCACCTGCGTGCTGTCTAATTTGCAGTCCTATGCTGGATTACATGTTCTCTTCAGACTGGAGATCAGAGGACCACATAGTACCCTGAGGGCATCCCAGTCAACCACATCTCCCAACATCAGCTGTTACTTCTCTCCACTGGTGGTGTCCGATGGAGGGAACTACACATGCAATGGAACTGTTTTTGTCATGGAGGACAATAGCACACACCCAATTAATTCAGCCATGACCACCATTACTGTGGAAAGTGAGTCTCCACTTGTTGCATTGGTTGCTATTTGTAAATGTATTGAAGCTAATCTTCTCAATAGTTCCTTTTGCTCCTGTACCCGAAATATATCCCGTTGCTGAGTTAACCTATGCTGGCTCAAGGCTCCTTCTCAACTGCACATGCACAGTGGTGGATGCCCTACCTAACCAAACGATGGTGGACATGTTGTGGTATAAAGATAACAACCTTCTTCTAAACAACACCTACCTCCTTGTTGGTCCCACAACCCCTGTGTCTCCCACCTCCTATGTAAAGAGGTTGTGGTTCACTCCTGCAATGGAGCAGGACAGTGGAGTGTATTTGTGCAATGTGACCATTAGACCAATGGTTCCCTCCATGTATGTGCACAGCCAAGTACAGTCTACCTCCTACAGGCTTTCAGTTACAGGTATGGTGGTATATCATTCTGTGAGCATGGAATGGGGGTGATTTGTACCTGGTCTGATAGTTCCAATGGTTGGAGTCTCCTTGGAATCACCGTCACTTCGAGCTCTGACCATGCATCCCTACAATGTGCTACACCTGATGTGCAGTGCTACTGTAGTTGGGGTAGTTGTCTATCCCTTTATCTTCTCCTGGAATCTGGTGGTCAACAAAAGTGCTCCTGTGGCTGTGGCAGATGGAATCAACACAACTGACTCCATTCCTCCAGTGGGACTGAGTTCAGTGCAGGTGACTGTAACTAGCCCAGGGGTGTATGTCTACAACTGCTCTGTGACCATCAGTGAGGCTTCGGCATCAGGAAGCAGTCAGACTACCATTACTGTGAGTGGTAAGCACACTCCTTCCTTTTAATTGACCTGTTACATGTATATGCCTATCTGAATAAAGGGCCATCTCTTCCACTGAGCCCCACCAACCTACAGGCACTTGAGGTGAACACCTCCTCAGTATCGGTGACCTGGACCGTGACAAAGGTGGCATTTACACCGGAAGTGTACAGCATTCGATTCTGGTCACCTCCCAGTACTGGGTACACCACCAGTGATAAGGTCAATGGAACATCTGACATTGTTGCGGAAGATATGCAATACACCATCCTGCTGACTGGCCTCACAGCAAATCTGCATTACGTCTTCCAAGTGGAAGCCAAAAACACTGTTGGATCAACTCTGAGTGCGACAATTATGAGCAGTAGGCAGTGTACCTTTGCTTGCATGCAGGCTATAATATTCTCTCCCATTCTCTCCCAAGCATTTGCAAAAAGTGGTGGGCCAGAGTCGACATCCATTGCAGTAGTCATAATCTCCACTATCTCTCCTTCCCTAATATTGGCTATCATTATCTTAATAATAGTCATAGCAATCGTCCGATACAGATGGTAAGCACTTCTTCACTACACCTATACCTGAGAAGATTAAAACTCTCTTTTTTACTCTGCAGTGCAATAACTCAGGTTACTGTTTCCTTAAGAGAAGACGTTGATATGAAAGACAGTGAGCTTGACATGGGCCAAAAGTTTAAAATGACTGAGAATGAAAGTTATGAAGACATTATACTAAAAAGAAACATTGTGTATCAGTAAATAGTTCTAAGAATTACCATCATCTCTATAGCTAAGTCTCTATCATCATTTTTGGATGTCCAACTTCAAGGGGCATGTAACTACTGCATCAAGCTAAGTTGTATGCAAACATAAAAAATAATATGATAAAACAATAATAATCTCCTGTTTACTGAGATCGCTCCAATGCAAGGTGGTGTGAAGGCAGTTGCATTACATTAGAGCTCAGTGAATATTGGCTCACGCTTTGAAGTCACTGGAATCTCATAAGGGAAAGGGCTGTGGGTTAGAAATGGTATCATTGAAAAGAAACACAAAATCCCCCTATCCAACCACATACCAATTGTATTTTCTGATGGTGCATGTTTCAGTCCTGATAATAAAAGCATTAGAATGCAAATTGTGCGGAGATGAGTGCATTTTACCTTCTGTAGCAGAGCATTGCAACCAGGCCAGCAATGAGTCCTGTCATAACAAAAAGACCAAGAGGAACAGAGAGTGCCACTGCGAGAACGGAATAAGTCTTCTCCTCATTTTTACCTGTAAAGCAGGTTACAGCATTGCTAATCTACGCACCAGCTTTTTATATGGCCTAACGTAGCGGAGTTTAGTTACCATAAGGTGCTTGTTGAAATGTTGCACTCAGAGTTGATCCAACAGTGTTGTTGGCTTCCACTTGGAAGACGTAATGCAGATTTGCTGTGAGGCCAGTCAGCAGGATGGTGTATTGCATATCTTCCACACCAATGTCAGATGTTCCATTGACTTTATCACTGGTGGTGTACTCAGTACTGGGAGGTGACCAGAATCGAATGCTGTACACTTCCGGTGTAAATGCCACCTTTGTCACGGTCCAGGTCACCAATACTGAGGAGGTGTTCACCTCAAGTGCCTGTAGGTTGGTGGGGCTCAGTGGAAGAGATGGCCCTTTATTCAGATAGGCGTATACATGTAACAGGTCAATTAAAAGGAATGAGGAGTGTGCTTACCACTGACAGTAATGGTAGTCTGACTGCTTCCTGATGCCGAAGCCTCACTGATGGTCACAGAGCAGTTGTAGACATACACCCCTGGGCTAGTTAGAGTCACCTGCACAGAACTCAGTCCCACTGGAGGAATGGAGTCAGTTGTGTTGATTCCATCCGCCACAGCCACAGGAGCACTTTTGTTGACCACCAGATTCCAGGAGAAGATAAAGGGATAGACAACTACCCCAACTACAGTAGCACTGCACATCAGGTGTAGCACATTGTAGGGATGCATGGTCAGAGCTCGATGTGACGGTGATTCCAAGGAGACTCCAACCATTGGAACTATCAGACCAGGTACAAATCACCCCCATTCCATGCTCACAGAATGACATACCACCATACCTGTAACTGAAAGCCTGTAGGAGGCAGACTGTACTTGGCTGTGCACATACATGGAGGGAACCATTGGTCTAATGGTCACATTGCACAAATACACTCCACTGTCCTGTTCCATTGCAGGAGTGAACCACAACCTCTTTACATAGGAGGTGGGAGACACAGGGGTTGTGGGACCAACAAGGAGGTAGGTGTTGTTTAGAAGAAGGTTGCTATCTTTATACCACAACATGTCCACCATTGTTTGGTTAGGTAGGGCATCCACCACTGTGCAAGTGCAGTTGAGAAGGAGCCTTGAGCCAGCATAGGTTAACCCAGCAACGGGATATATTTCGGGTACAAGAGCAAAAGGAACTATTGAGAAGATTAGTTTCAATGCATTTACAAATAGCAACCAATGCAACAAGTGGAGACTCACTTTCCACAGTAATGGTGGTCATGGCTGAATTAATTGGGTGTGTGCTATTGTCCTCCATGACAAAAACAGTTCCATTGCATGTGTAGTTCCCTCCATCGGACACCACCAGTGGAGAGAAGTAACAGCTGATGTTGGGAGATGTGGTCGACTGGGATGCCCTCGGGGTACTATCTGGTCCTCTGATCTCCAGTCTGAAGAGAACATCTAACCCAGCATAGGACTGCAAATTAGACAGCACGCAGGTGAGCGAGTAGTTCATTCCGAGAGTCCACAGTGTTGGGGTTGGGAGATGGGGGTCAGGAACTGGAAAGAGAATAGAAACATTTCAGCTGAAAATGTCAATGGTGGGGGAGAGGACAGGAGGAGTGCATTGTGCTGGCGTCATTAATTAAATGTAGGCTTGTGCATAGCTGTTGCATTCCCATCAGATTAGGGTGGTACCATCCTGTGTATACTAGGATGGAGCTCACCTGCAATATTTTGTACCGCTAGGGTAACTAGCATGTAACCACAAGGGTACCACATGTTTGTGAGCCTGTTTACACTAGTATTTGCTCATACGTATTTATTAAGTGAGATAGTCTCAACGTGGCTTTTTTTCAAGGCAATTAATGGCACAAAAGATAAGACCTCTGCAGGTATGATTGACAGAAATGGTTGTATTTATCTCCGAGCTAGATGTGGTGGAATACCAATCTATAGCTTCTCATGCAATGTTCTTACACTACCATGCACACTATAAACACACTCACACACACTCACCACACACATTCACTCCACATGAAACACACACATGCACACATTCACACATTCATGTACACATAAAGACACATACATGTACACACACGTACACACACACTTACAAACACACACGTACACACACATACACACACACACGCGCGCGCGCTTAACAGCAGGCTGGTACGAGCATGCTGTATCTCGAAAGAATCGTATGCGCTTTGTCAGAGCACCACCTTCGAGTACATTGATCGCCACTCCCTAGAGGTAACTTTCTCAGTTATAAAAGCAGCTATCCGTACGTTTAGCATAAAACCATTGTCAGTGTACACTTTCCGCACCGTAAGGAAGGTGCCCTTACACAGCGCGATAGATACTTACCATCCGCCTTTGATAAGGCAAAGAGCAGAAGAAGCTGTCTCAGCATTGGTATATTCGCCGCCATGAAAGTCCTATACGCCAGAAAAGAAAAGGAAAAGAAAGAAAGAAATTGTTTGGCTCTCTTTGGTGGCACTCCGACATGTCTACAGCTGACACATATCATGCTACGCTATACACACTCATGGACTTACTTATATGTAGATTGCCGTAGATGTAGTATGTTCTGTAAAAAGTCGGTTTCCGTGAACATGGCCGCTATATACACTTCCTTCCGGTGGATTCAGATTTGCAGTGACGCTCCTTCGTTATGCATTTAATCGGTATGGTGACACCTCTTTGTGTCTACCAGCTGATGCGTGACGCTACCGTTGAGTTCAGCCAAAAACAATTTCCCAAAATTTGACATCAAAACGGTTGATCTGACCATAGACATAATATCCATTATCTGACTAACTGGCACTCAGCTAGTAAATCGCCTTTTTTTAAAAGTCTGGGTACCAGACCCTTAACTTTTATAGTACAGTAGTCGGGGGGGGGGGGGGGGGGGGGGGGGGCAAAAAAAGTTATAGACACCATCCTAAAAATTCTTAAAATCAAAGTCCAGGTCAACCCCCCCCCCCCCCCCCCCCCCCCCCCCTCCACGAACACGCCCATTTCTCGACCACGCCCCTTAAAACCATTACGCAATCGACGATGACCGCACCTCTTTTAATAATAAGAATGAAATCCTTGCACTATACTACACATTGCCGCATTGCGCTTATAAATAGTTAGGATGTTATTCCCATTCCTCTCGCATTAACCTTGCTCCAAAACAAAGAGATCCGAGGCTCCATTAGCATATCCGTCTTCAGAAGCGAGAATTCCTCCTTCAGCTTCTTTGCAGTAAGCTCCTTGCCCAGAACCCCTATATATTCATCTTTGCTTATTGCAAACTTGTTTATCTTCTCCGCTGAAACTTGCTGGGAAGAATGTCTATCAGCATATGGTCTAACCAGTGGTAGCTCCAGACTAGGGTGTGTAACCTCCCCTGCATAATGAAAATCGATTTTTCCGAATACTTTTAAAACACTAATCGATTTTTCAGGTTTTTGTGGACTTGAAAATCGATTTTTCCGAATAGTTTAAAAAACAAAATCGATTTTTCCGAATAGGTTTTGCCAAATTTCCTGCCGAATACCTAGGTTATTCAGGTTATGGTGCTTGTGGAGTGCACACTGAGAAGATCATTTATGTCTGCACAGAAATCCACCTGGTTTCGCACCCAAACCAGAGCTATTCATGTCAGTAGAAAATACAGAGACACAAAGGTCTACACTCTACAGTAGCATGTGTTTGCCAAATAGAGTTTAATAAATTGTATCTTTACCATGCACTTGTAAATATCAATAGTAATGTAAACCTAACCATCCAACACTAACCACTGAGACCAGACATCACCATTAAAAACTCACAACACATCACCTACAATCACGTACTTCACTTACAATCATCCAACAACACTCCATTCACGTTCTCGCTAAATGCATATGAAATTTCCCTTTAGTACGATTGCGTAATGATCTCTAATTCCTATACATACTCAAACAGAGCGCTTATACTTACTTGAAGTGGGTGAGAAGTCTGTCATTCTATTTCACTCGCTAGCTCAATACTCAGATATGTTCACTTCGTACCACTGTACAATAAAACAATGCAATACTAGTACGGGTACATAAATTTATTGCTACTACATATAAACACAACTCGTGGCACATACTAATGAACTTTTAACTACTTGAAGACGACATTACGCTGTATATTTTGTATCCCCAATTGATGCACATTAAATATTTTGTATATATTACTATCTTACTCAATACCTATCAAATTCTTAATAGCGTCCCCCACATTGCATGTATGTAATTATCAATCGAAAATCATATCCGATTATCTGTATAAAAAGGTATTCGAATAATGGGCGAATTGTCGATGCTGACGACGAATACCTAAGTACCTCCGAATGGAGAAACATAAACCGGTTATTCCGAATAGATAAAATTTACTAATCGATTTTTCCGAATAATGCTAAATTGCTATTCGAACGGATAGGTTTTTGCGAGTATCCGAATAACCCGAATAACCTGATAACCGGTTACACACCCTACTCCAGACATACGCATTAGGTACATCAGATACAGAACAGGTTGACACGGTATTGGTCTGTTAGTACATGGATTGGCATTTGATTCTTTCTCTGCAGATCTGTAGGACATCTTGTAAGCAAGAGGGCAGGAAGATTAAATATAAACCAGCCTAGTGAAGGGATCCACAAAAGCAATATGAATTAATATTAAATATTCATATTGCTTTTGTGGATCCCTTCACTAGGCTGGTTGCACATTACGTTACGGGTTGCACAGCAGCTGGACTTGCAAACACGTGTCTTAACAACGTAGTTATTCTTGGCTGACTAGCGCTAGCTTTTACCTTAGCAGCAATCGCTTTGCAACTCTTGGATTGTTGGTGCTGTCGTAGATTGATCTCGTGTATCAGCGGTATTTGAAGCTGTGCGTTGCAAATAGTTATATTCATGGTGAAAGCGTGCATGTGGGTTTGCAAATTAGCCTCAATCACGTGATAAGTAGGCCCTCACTATATTTTCCATACAAATAATAATATAGAATCGCGCTTACAGGCAGGCAGACAGTTGAGTTAAACCCTATCTTTGCACGCATAGAAAACCTATGGACACTATACGAACAGTATGATGTTGTTATTATGTTGAAAAAAAAAATCGAAAATGTTATAATATTTAATCCAAAATTTCATTACCCCCCCCCCCCCCCCCCCCCCCCCCCCCCCCCCCTCAAACTTTGACACCTCATAACTTTTTTCCCCACACATCCCTGCAAAAAATAATAGCATATTTGTGATGCTCTCAATGAGCTCTTCAAAGTTGGGGGATGGTTGTCTTGCACTTTGTTATTTGCCCCCCCCCCCCCCCCCCCCCCTCGGTAGTTGTTTATATTTTATTGTGGCGCATCTATAATGTGTGGGTATAACGATGTTTTGTGGCATGTCGTTGAGATGGCGATAATGCTTACGTATTAAATGGGTCCGTGCATATTAGCTGCTACGCGACTAGCAGCGATCGTCACATTTTGCTTTCAGTACGACGCATGCGCAGGCTCTGTAAACATTATTAAAAACAGACCGCGGCCCTGGGCACGAGCAGCAATGAGATTATTAAATTTTGATTGTTAAACAATAGAGCTAGAGAAATGGTGAGTTCATCAACGACCATACTGTGTTATCGGAAAGAGAAAGACCAAAGCGCTTGTTGAACAGTGTTTGCGGGTACTGCTGTTTTTAATGGATAGCTAAGCGACCCTTATCTGTAGGCAGGTCCTATATGTTGTGTTAGGAAGTGTTTGTTTGACTCTATGCCAGCACAATGGATGTCCGTCACCACCATGCCTCCGTGAGGTACTGAGGGAGGAGGGGTCGGTGAGAAGATTTACTGCAGCTGGGGATGGGCTTTTTTATTTCTACCGAGGTTTATGCTTGCCGAATAGGCCTATGCACAGAAGTATCCGTATCATACCACATCAAAGCCACTAGATGTGTTTGCTCATACCTTGGGTTTTTGAGGGCATGGGCAGGCTGTAATGTACCTAGGGGCATCACAGTGTTTTGCCCATCAGTGTTGGATATGTGTTTGTGTGTGGATATGTGTTTGTGTGCATGAAGTGTGTATATATGCACGTTTGTGTATGAGCAGTGTGTGCGCACTTGTTTCGTGCGTGTGTGTGTGTGTGTGTGTGTGTGTGTGTGTGTGTGTTCGAAGTTGAGAGCACGTTGTTTTAATGTTCTTATTGCTGGCCGCGCCCACTTCCTCCTCCCCAGTCTGCCATCTTCAATTTCCAGAGCATGTTGGTAGTGGTCCTGCTGCTGATATGCACGTGCACCTACTTCAGGTCCATGTTCCCCAGGATGATTGACAACTACAAGACTGGGTGAGTGTGCTTCAATTAGAAAATCATATTGCAATATTGATTTTAATAGAAATTATTTGTACTTTTAGTTAAACATCATTCAATGGGGGAGGGGGGTGAAGGCAAGGTTCCCAAAATTGCATACTTGGTGTCCATGCCAACCGTGTGTACAGCTGTGTGTACCAGCAGGTCCTTGGATATGCATGTAACCTCCATTTTAAAAAATGATTGCATAGTAATCCTAGAGCAATGAAATGATGTGATTGGACGCATCTATATGTGATGACTACTTGCGGCCAAGCATCATTGTTGGGTTCAAAGTTAAGTACATGCAACTGACCATTTACATGTATATTTCGCTAAGCATGCATGGGTCGGGCCGTTTTTGGAACTCGTGCCACTTCCACTCTAATTGGCAAACCAATTGCCAAATATAGTGTACACAAGGTATGGGATCACAAATAGTCCTGGGCGATGAACTCAACCAGTTAATTTACAGCCAGTTACTTTAAAATGTTTTTTGGAGGGGAGTGTGCCCGTCATCAAATGAGGGTCTGGTCCTCCTGCAATACTGATTGGCCAGGTTTTCCTGCACATATGTCGTACGTTTTTGTCCTTTTAAGCATTATGCTTGCATGAGTCATACTGAACCAGACGTAATGGGTGTGGACTATGCAGGTGAACATGCATTCTAATGGTCATTCCAAGGGTCGGGATTATAGAGGGATGTGGCTACAATACAGATGGTGGTGTAAATGCATGCAGAGTAGAGTGGCATAAACTGGGATCATCCAGAACAGGGAGGCAAACACCATATCCAGGAGGTTGCTAAGACAGGTCGTATGACATTTGTGACATCCTAACTAGTGACAAGCAATAATTTACTAATTCAACTCACAATCGCCCTAAAGTTTTAATAATTGCTGCCTTGAGCTGTAGCTTCTACATCTACACAAGAGGTGATGTTGGTCACTAGGTATGTTTTGGTTTGTTTTATGTTGCATGTATTGTTTTGAAACTGGGGTGTGTTTGTTTTTAATATTGCAGCCAGCCTACATAGATTTTAAGTATGAAGTACCACTCAGACTGAACCATATGCTTGCGCACCCCTCCCCTTCCCCCCCCCCCCCCCCCCCCCACACACACATATGCACAAACGCACCCACATTACTTGGACTCATTAGTACCTGTTTGCATGTTGACTGGGTGTTGTCAATACATTAACTAATGTATAAGATACGGTATGTACGAGGTGTGTGCCGAGTGATTTGGGGAAGGAGTGTGTAATGTGTGCAGCTTGCAGATGATGATCCCCCTTACGACAAATTTTACGTTACACTTTTTATGTGGGTGCATGTGTGAGTGGCACGTGATGTTTGTGACGTGTGTACGTGGTCAGGTGCGTGGATGGTGTGTGTTGTGATATGTGTGTGGATGCACGGGCGTGAGGTGTGTGTGTTGTGATATGTGTGTGGATGCACGGGCGTGAGGTGTGTGTGTGTGTGCAATTCATTTGCGTGCATCGCATTTGCAGCCAGATCGGTATTTGTGTTTTGCACAAAGCACACTTTTATCACTCACTACCCTTTAACTTTTTTCCTTTAGTAACTGTTAATACATTGTGTCCCACAATCAAGAAAAAAATTTAAATTTGAATTATATTAGTATGTTGTAATGACATGCGATTTAAACAAACTATTATTAACCAAACCAATGTGTATAATGTAATAACAATAGACAAGAAATCATGTGACTGTTGTACTCTATTATCCTGCCTTGAGGTTTTAAATTTCATGTAGTCAAACTATTCGATCATGATTAAGTGACCACACATATTCACGTTTTTATTTTTATACAATTCCGTTGTTATTAAATGGTCAAAGATTTGAGTTTCAGGCACTTGATTGGGAAGTGTTAGTGTATTGAATTTTGGCATCAACCATCAATTTAAAAAGATATCTTTTTCTTAATAATATTCTTATGTGTGACACACTGCATGTATGCAAAATATTATTTTGGTGTCATAGCAACTAAGAAACCTCTAGTGCTATGGAAAAGGCCACCTTTTTTTTTTCAACGCAGTTGGATTTTAACGATACCAACTATACCTGGCATGCCTTGTGTGTATATCCTTTGCATTCCAAATAGTGCCCCACCCTGCTTCTCTGAACCATTCGATTGTATGAGCTTCTATGGTTTCTTGAGGGTTCTTTTGAAATCCTCAGAATCACTAGACATCGCCTATTACAATGTATTGTCTCACTAGTGCCATTGTGTGAAAGCTGACCACAGTTTCAGGGGTGAAGTCGTCAAAGATCCGCATAACTGACTTAATAGATTGACATGGTGACTTTCCCTCAGTCCTTAAATGTAAATATCATTTGAAGATGAAAGTAGCCATGTGTGCACAGATAGCACCTTGCCTTCCTATAAGTCTAGGGAGAACACTGTTTAATTTTACTGCACTTGACCAAGGATATCGTATTTATTTTGAGGTTTTGTTTTGGTGACCAATTGGTGGTGTCGTAGCAGAATAAAATAAGACAAACTCTCTCACACACCCACACATCCTTCCAACATGCACAATTGTTCGTCTGAATAGCTTTCGCAAGCACATTGTGAAGCTGTATTGTATCAATAATGCTTATTCTGAGCTTGCGTTATTTTAGGAATTAAGGCAGACAATTATGGTACAGGAAGAATTGTGCATGCATGGATAGTAGTGCAGGGTTGCATCATGTTTATGAAACATTCGAATAACTACCTTCATTTAATTATATGTGCGTTCTAATTATGTGCTGCCTTTTTATCATTTCTGTGTATATTGAATTACAAATTTTGAAGTTGTATTGGTGGGGAAGTTGAGCAGTGAAAGTTTTGGTAACCTAGAATCGCTGCTGTAAGCACATCCATGAAAGAATATTGTGTCAGTAATGTTATTACTGAGCTTGCATTATTTTAAGAATTAAAAATAAACAATTGATACGAAGGTTGAGCATGTAAAGGTTTGGATGGCCCTGGTGCTGGGACCTACATACTGCCCTGCAGCTGTCATGTACTTGTGCACTCTTGTTTAAGGGCAGCTGCATTCTGTGATGATGTCGCAGTCTTGACTCTTAATTTAACCTCTCTCTCTCTCTCTCTCTCTCTCTCTCTCTCTCTCTCTCTCTCTCTCTCTCTCTCTCTCTCTCTCTCTCTCTCTCTCTCTCTCTCTCTCTCTCTCTCTCTCTCTTCCATTCAGGGTGTCTGGTACATTTTATAAGTTCGCCAGAATAGGAGAACGGCTGAGTCCATATGTGTCCATGTGCTGCGTTACAATGGCTTTGTACCTTGTCTTTTGGAGTAGCTGATTCTTCTAATTGTTGCTGTTGTTTGTTTCAATCGTTTCTTTACTTCTCAGAGTACAAGGTCAAATTGGGAGTGCCTACACTAGTTTGATAGTCTTACATGTACACAGACACTGGGATGAGAAAAAGAAAACATGCATGTTATCTTGTTTAGAACATCTTGCTTCATCAAATATGGCACAGCTATTAACATTCATGTTGTTGCTTCATTTGGCAGGCTGTTAACTAGATATGACTATGTTTCGAGTTGGATATGTCTACATTCATCTAATCTTTTTAACCTTCAGTTTGACCATCCGCATATGCTTTCTGATTGGTTGCAAAACCTTAACATTCAACATTGTCTATTGTTTATGTAGTTCTATCTACTGCACATTAGTGCCTCAAATTTATGCTGTATGGGGTTGTACCTGTAAGTGAGAAGCTGCAACATTAGGGATGAGAAATGTATGTGCGAGAGCCAATTCAACAGTGTGTATGAGACAAAATTGTGTGCTTTATATTACACTACAGCACTAAAACTGCTGGCATGGCTACAATGGTGGTGGTGGTGGTCCCCCCTGAGTCATGGTCTTCTCCAGACCACAACCATGCCATCATTACATTTGTGACTACCACATCCCATGCAGCCATTGCCAAAGCTTATTACTATAATTTTGTAACACCAACTGATCAGTCATGTGTGGCATTTATAGTATAAGCCTCCTCTAAGGCAACTGAATAAAAGAATACTGTCATGTTCAATCCTATAAAGGGGGGGGCGGATCTTATTCTAGCGGTAGGTTCTTATTAATTAACATCAGCTAGTGAATAATAATAAATTGTAACGTAGACATTCATTCTTCTCAGCTGCTCTTATAAAATAGCGGTTTCTGTAGTCGCACCTCCTCGCCCGGCCTGAAAAGTAATGGCGGAGAAGTACGTTGTGCGTTTCATAAACTTAGCCGCGAGGTCACCATCGTCGTCAGCGAGGCAAATATCCGAAGTCCGTTATCCACCCGAATCCGCCGACGCTCCAGCGGTTGTTGTCACCACCGAACTCCAGCTGTGGGAGGTGATGCACATTGGCGGGTTCTTGTCGTTTTCGTATTGGAAAAGCTTTTTTAGCCACAGTGCGCAGTACAGTATAATACTGAACCAGCAAGACCCCATTTCCAGCGAGGCCACAGCCTTTGTCTTGCACGAAAGCGATTCCCTAGCTGATTCCCAGGACGCCTTTGAACGACTCCGCGATACCTTCGAACCCCTGGTGGGAGATTGCAACGTGGTGCTTACGAAAGAATTATTGGCACTCGTGGTCCTTCCCGAACCAGTCGAACCATCCAATCTCCCACTTCACCTGCTGAACGCGATGCGGTTGCACCCGGAGGCCCACCGGGACTGGTTTAGGGTCGTCCAGTCTCTCGCCCTCTCCGCCCTGCGCAAGGATGACCACGAAAACCTTGACGCCCTTTCCGGCCAAGTGGACGGCGCTCGTGTCACGGACCGTTACGGAAACGGCGCGCTGCACCTGGCTTCCTCCGCCAAAACCGCCCGCCACATTCTACATCGCGCCGGTAGCGAAGAGGAGAAGAAGAAACTCTTGAGCCGGACCAACGGAAAAGGCAAGACGGCTCTTGAAGTCGCACTGGAAGAATGCAAAGCGGGTGTTGTCGGGGTGCTGCTGGAATACGGTGCGCGCCTTCCCTTAATGGCTACTGCCCTTCACGTTGCGGCGGAGAAGATGCACACGAGTGCCCTATTGGCCGCTTTCAAACGGAGAGCGGGCTTTTGCATCACGTCAGCTGCCGACGAGGAGTCGCGGCTTCCTCTAGGAGGGGCCCTCAATTCTCTCAACGAGAAGGGGCTCACCCCTCTGATGATATCCGCACTCCATCAGCACCTGGATGGCCTCACGGTCTTCCTCCAGGCAGGTGCAGACCCGAATATCCGGCAGTCCCCAAGCGGTTTCACGGCCATGCACTATGCAGCTCAAGTGGGTGCTCATGACATAATCAAGTGCCTGATCGCGTTTGAAGCCGATGTCCACATCGGGGACAGGGACGGGAGGACCCCTCTAGACGTGGCCCGAACCTCCGGCGAAGCTGCCAAAGAGTGCGTCCGGGTCCTCGAAGAAACGACGGAGGTGCTGGCTCAAGCGGCGCAGCAACTGTCTGAGCCTTCGGAGCCCGTTTCCTTGGCACCCGACGCCCTCGTCCTCCTGAGCATGGACGGAGGGGGCAGCAGGGGACTGCTCACCTGCCAGACCATCGCCGCCATCCAGAATCGCATGAGGCAGCTCAACCCTCGCTGTAGCCCTCTGTACAAGTATTGCCACTACATCGCTGGGACCAGTACAGGAGGGCTCATCGGGCTCTCCATGGCCTTTGGCGCCTCCCTTGGCGCCACCAGGGCCACCTTTTTCAAGGTCGCCAAGGAGGTGTTCGGAGCGATGCGACCCACGTTCGCCGGGGATCTCGTGGACGAGACCACGCAGGAGACGTTTGGCCTCGAGAAGCGCATCACGGATGTCGTGGTGCCCAGGCTCATCGTGACGACCGTGTTGGCCGACCGAAACCCGTCCGTGCTCCACCTCCTTTGCAACTACGGGGAGGCCAGGAACGGTCAAAAGCCGCCGCACGAGTGGAAAGTGTGGGAGGTGGGCCGGGCCACGTCGGCCGCCCCAGTCTACTTCCCGCAGTTCGACAGTAAGTTCATCGACGGAGGTGTGATGGCCAACAACCCGACACTCGACGCGATGGTGGAGATATTCAACCACGCAGGGAGACAGGGCGAGACGGCGAAGATCGGCCTGGTGGTGTCTATCGGAACGGGTATCGTACCCAGTTCTAAAGTGGACAATGTCGGCGTCCTTGTTCCCAACATCCACAACGTGCGCGATAGCATCCCGGCGCTGCTCAAAACGTTCTCCGGTCTGTCGCACCTGCTCCAGCTCTTCATAGGGCAGTGCACGAGGAGCGATGGGGAGGAGGTGGAACGCGCGCGCGCGTGGTGCCGTACCGCGGGTGCCGCCTACGTGAGGTTATCCTGTCCTCTGAGAGAAGTCATCGACCTGGCCGAGAGCGACACCCGCATTCTCACGGACCTCATGTACCAAGGAACGCTTTACAATCTGCGGAGGGCCAAGGATATTGACACAATTGCTCGCTGCCTGCTGTCGAGGCCGGAACACTGAGAACACGTTTAGCACTGGGAGTCAAGGTTACATGCATAAATGTACAAAGTTACATTCATATATATTAACAACTTAGCCCAATGCCGTGGATTACAGGCTTTATTTATGCACATATATAGCATTCTGTGTTTCATTAGCCAAAGACGTCGGATGTGGTTTAACAGGGCGTGCATGATGTTTTATATACGCACGCAAATACCCATTAGTCCTAAAAGGCATTGGCTTTAATTTAAAGGGAGTGTGTATTCATTTAGAAAGTGAGTCGGCGAACCTTCACATAATAATTTTCTAGAGATGGAGACCGTAATTTATTACTGACCCTACCCTCAAATTTTAATAGGAGTGGTCTGGGTACGCAGTCGGCAACTCGTGGGCGTTGGTTAGAACAACGTAAAGATAATGGATCTCCAAAACCGTGTTGGCAACAAAACTGGTGGTGGTGGGGTCGCAGGATGGTCGGAGTCAAATAGGGACAGGAAAGAAAGGCTTAAAAAACTAGCCTTGGAAACTATCGATTTGAACAAGGTACAAGACCGTACGATTTACCGTAACACAGTTCGTGATGCAGTTGTTTTGCAGGACCCGTATTTTATGAAAAACCACCTGGGAACGTACGAATGCAAACTGTGCCTCACATTACACAATACAGAGGTAAATGAATAGTAACGCAGGTGGGCTTTATTTGAAGCAATGTGTGACTGTGTCGGTGTTCGACATAGTTAAAAGTGAACGCACAATTAACTAATAAAGATAACTGCTTGTTTAGATAATGGATGCATGCATTGCGTGTTTGGAGCACTAAATCTTCTCACCTGCTGTACTTTAGTGCAGATATGAAAAAGAGGCGCGCACACACATAGCGACACGGAAATGAGTGCTTCATGCGCAGATATGCACTGTGCTTAACTGGAATGGTGTGTTTTTCAGAGGCAATTAGAACTGGACCTTTGGCTTTCACCTTCACAATTCATTTATTAATGGACATATATGCGCACCCACACATGGAAACCATGTAGATAAGTCTGCTCAATCATAAACCCAGCACTGGCTCTGGCTCTGTCACACACTTCATTGAGGATGGGAGTGGGGAGGGGTAGCTTACCTTCTTATCTTCAAATTCTTTCTCCAGTCCATGCTGCTTTAGATGGACCAAACCCAAAATATAAGTCAACATTTTTGTGTTCACCCTCACCACACTCACCCTATAAATGTACCTTCCTCGATGTCTGTAGTCTACGCCAGCCATCGTGTACTAGGTTACAGGTTAAGCGTGAAGGCTGCTTGGAGGTGGAGAGGGGGAGTGAGAGTGGGAGGGAAAGTGTGGTGGGAGGGGGAGTGAGGGTGGGAGGGGGAGTGACCACTGTACACTGCTCAGCTGATGACCATCAGGCCTGACCACTGTACACTGCTCAGCTGATGTCCATCAGGCCTGACCACTGTACACTGCTCAGCTGATGTCCATCAGGCCTGACCACTGTACACTGCTCAGCTGATGACCATCAGGCCTGACCACTGTACACTGCTCAGTTGATGTCCATCAGGCCTGACCACTGTACACTGCTCAGTTGATGTCCATCAGGCCTGACCACTGTACACTGCTCAGCTGATGACCATCAGGCCTGACCACTGTACACTGCTCAGCTGATGACCATCAGGCCTGACCACTGTACACTGCTCAGCTGATGACCATCAGGTCTGACCACTGTACACTGCTCAGTTGATGACCATCAGGCCTGACCACTGTACACTGCTCAGCTGATGACCATCAGGCCTGACCACTGTACACTGCTCAGTTAATGACCATCAGGCCTGACCACTACTGTACACTGTCCATTAGGCTAGAGTATGTTGTAGCATAGGTGCCCAGTATGGCAGCGAAGGCACCAGATTGAAGATAAGATCAGATGAGTAGACGGACCTGTATTTTTTCGACAACAGTTTCGGAATCTGGGTGAAACGTTGACGTAGTTTGCTCGCCTTCGGCAAGTGCACCCTAAACCCCAAACCCCAAGTATCTCCTCAGACCTAAACCCCAAACCCCAAGTATCTCCTCGGGACCGCTACTGTGCAGCAGTGTTTAGAGACACTGTACAGATAACCATTAGGCCCCACCCCCATCCCTTAGGCCCCACCCCCATCCCCACCTTGAACTGTCATGGAAAAGGATTGATTTCAATAGACTTGTAGGGTGTACTCTTTCAGTTGCTGAGAGGGGAGCAATGGAAAGGTGTGGGTATTGGTGGAAGTAGTGTGAGTTACATTTGTGTTCGTTCCTTACTTCTAGGGAAGCTATCTTGCCCATACGCAAGGGAAGAAGCACCAGTCCAACCTGTAAGAAATGTGTTGTGTGTACATGTGTACGCTGTACATGGATATGTGTGCATGCTTGTGTGTGTGTGTACTTGTGTGCGCGGGTATATTTGCTCGTGTGTTTTTGCATGTAGATCTGCATGGTTCAACATATCAGAGATGGTAAGTACTTTGGGAGGCACTGGTTCTCGTTTTTAGTGGTTTCTATCCGGAGAGGCTCTATTTGACGACTTTGTTTCAATGTAGTGTTCTTTCTCCTCCTCCCCAGAGCCAAGAGAGCGGCCAAGGAAGCCAAAGAAGCTACAGTCCAGCCAGCCCTGGTGAGCCTCATGTTTATAGCCACATCTACCTCCTTCAAGATCAGTTAATGTTTGGAGTGCTTTGATGATGTCTTATTTTATTTGGCTCTGTATATTTGCCACTGGTGAAATGTTGTGGTTGCTAGGATGCTGATAACCACGCCTCCTGAACACACCTCTTTACACTGGTACAAAGTGACCGCACCCATTTACACCGGCACCCAATTTACCACACCCACTTACACTGGCACCCAATTTACCACACCCATTTATACTTGCATCCAAATGACCACACCTATTTATAACCACGTCCATTCATACCAGCACCCTAAGACCAAACCACACCCATTTGCACTATTGATCACAGAAGCCACGTTTGATCACAGAAGCCACGTTGTTTATCATCTCTGTAGGAAAAAAGCCATGTGAATGTACGGAGATTTGTGAAGATTGGCAGACCTGGGTACAAAGGTCAGAAAGTGTGTATGTGTGTGTTGTGTGTGTGTTGTGTGTGGATGTTGTGTATGTGTTGTTGTGTGTTTGTGTATGTGTTTGTTGTGTTGTGTGTGAATATGAATGTTGTGTGTGTGTTGCATTGTGTGTTGCATTGTGTTTGTGTATGTTTGCGTGTGTGTGTGTGTGTGTGTGTGTGTGTGTGTGTGTGTGTGTGTGTGTGTGTGTGTGTTGTTAGTGTTATGCAGTGACCCAATAAGTTTCGTATCTTATGCTGTATTCTACCATCTGTTTGTAACTTGGCAGTGACCAAGCAAAGGGACGCTGAGACTGGCCAGCACAGCCTCTTCTTCCAGATTGACTACCCTGAGATCGCGGAGGGGGTGCGGCCTCGTCACCGCTTCATGTCCGCCTACGAGCAGAGGGTGGAGCCTCCCGACCGTGCGTGGCAGTACCTGCTGTTTGCCGCAGAGCCCTACGAGACCATATCTTTCAAGGTTAGGGGGAGGGATGGGGAGGAGGTGGTTAGCCCTACGAGACCATAAGGTTAGGGGGAGGGATGGGGAGGAGGTGGTTAGCCCTACAAGGCTATCTCTTTCAAGGTTATGGGAAGGGGTGGGGAGGTGGCCATATAAGACTATCTCTTTCAAGGTTAGGGGAAGGGATGGGGAGGAGCTGATTGGCCCTACAAGGCTATCTCTTTCAACGTTAAGGGAAGGGGTGGGGAGGAGTTGATTGGCCGTATAAGACTATCTCTTTCAAGGTTAGGGAATGGATGGGGAAGAGGTGATTGTGTGGGACACACCCACTGCATTCTTTGTATGTCAGATTGATTGAATAGTGGACTTTTTGTGGTTATCAGATTACCATAGCATGTCAAGGTATAGGTAATGATGATAATACAAAACAGAACGTGGAAAGATTGTACTTCATTGCTGTCAACACAAGTGTGTGTTTGTACTGCTTTGTGGGAGACACACTATTTCATGTAATAATTGGTGTCATGTTATGTTCGTGTTCAGGTTGGATCACAACATTTGGTCCATACACCATGCACAGTATTTGTAGCGTGTACTTCGAAACGTAATCCTTGTCATGTCAGGGGCACATGAATTCATTTCAGAGCTGGATATGTGCTATTGTATTTGTGATCTTACCATGTAGAGCAGTACATTCTAACCTTCTTGTACCTAAAGGGGTCATCTAAGGGTCAGGCTAGTTCACCCATATTATGGAGCTGACTGCTAAATAGATGGTGGGGTGTAAATGTATGCAGAGTATGGTAGCATGAATTGGTGACCATGGCAAAACCAAGTGCAGGGGGAGACATGACCACCGCATCCAGCTGTGACCACTGGAGGTAGGTTAGACTGTATGTGTAAGTGCAGTACAGCAAATAGCAGTCCAGAAGTTTGAAGTGGTCCAAAATTTTGCTAGCCGATTACTTGCTTGGATGCAGAGCTTTGTTGAAACTTGCTCATGTATGGTTTGTGGTCAACAGGTTCCCAGTCGTGAGGTGGACAAGGCAGAGGATAAGTTCTGGACTGAATGGAACACAGAGACCAAACAGGTGAACTGTGGGAGAGGGGTGGGTGAGGGAAAGAGAGGGATGCTGACCAGTGGGTTAGCAATTTAAAGTAAACAAATGGGTCAGTTTCCGAGAAAATGAGCCTTCGCTATATATATATAAAAGTTATAAAAATCATTCACGTTTGAATCGCTATAACTTCCGAACGGTACACGCCATTGACTTCCTATTTTCAACACTTCATACTACACCATTTCTCTACGGTAAAATACTTTTTGGGGTCTTGCACTTGCTCCGTGCCTGTATTGCAACGTCCGATACCCCACAAGGTATGAACCCGTCATAACTTTCGGCAGGAGTAATCAAATCGCTTCAAATTCGGTATGTAGATAGAGAGGTCCTATACCTATCGATTTGTTCTGTTCGTTAATTTTTATGCCATCTGTTACGGAGATACAGTTGAATAAACTACGTGCACGTTTTCCCGCTTGATTCGCGCCAATGTAATAATCCCCGCCTCCCCATACATTGAGCGGAGCGCAATTTGCCCAAATCATTGGCGCGAAACGAGCGCGAAAATGTGCACGTAGTTTGTTCAACTGTATCTCCGTAACGGATTGCATAAAAATTAACGAACAGAACAAATAGATAGATATAGGACCTCTCCACCTACAAACCGAATTTGAAGCGATTTGATTACTCCTACAGAAAGTTATGGCGGGTTTGAACCCGGTGGGGTATCGAACGTTGCAATACTGGCAAGGAGCAAGTTCAAGATCCCAAAACATATTCTGCCATAGAGAAATGGTGTGGTATGAAGTGTTGAAAATAGGATGTTGATGGCATGTACCGTTCGGAAGTTATAGCGATTCAAACGTGAATGATTTTTATAACTTTTATATATATATAGCGAAGGCTCATTTTCTCGGAAACTGACCCAAATTGTGTAAAACCATGTATAAAAATATTAAAAAACAAAAATAAAAAAACATGAAGAATGTTACTGTGATTTTTGGGCTATGAACTGACTACTCTGTAACTGGCAAATAAATAAATCCTTTTTTTTCTGCTTGCAAGAGTAGTCAGATCATAACCAAAAATCACAGTAACATATCCAGAAATCAGCGGTCAAATGGACTAGGTAATTAATTCGCGGCTTGCGAATCATCATATATCTTCCCATAGACATGTATGGGGTGCTTCAATACCAAGCACACCAGATTTTTCTCAGCCTAGCCCACGAGGGATTGCTAGTACACTGCATTTGGCATGATTTGTAGTAAGGTAGCCGTATTTTTCCTATTTAAGGTTACGCTTCCCTAGGATTGTCATAGCATTGTCCTCAATGTGCAGGTAGTCATTGAGCACATTTCTCATTACAATATTCCACGGCCATTTATGTCAACACCATTACGGTTAGGCTTAGGCACTATCGGATGCCGCGGCATGGCAGCAATGTAGGGTCAGTATCCGAATGATCCGAATGCGATATTAATTGCACGCATTATGTTAATTGTGTTGGTTTTGCACAAAGCATGAATTTATTAGAAACTGTTTATGCATGCGGTATAGCCCAAAGGTGATTTAGACTGATTATCGCTGATAACAATGATGTAATACCAGTCGAATAACCGGCTACCAGCTGGTACTGTTAACCTGTTGATTGCTGTATCGTTTTAAATGGTGTCAAGTGAGCCTTGCATGAGTTCATCATCAAAGGAAGGTTTAAAACTAACCGGAGAGGAGAAATTGGCCAGCGCTTACAGTGATGTGTTACTACTTGCCCACGAGAGAAACATATATATAAATACATCCAACAATTATAATGTGCACAAAAAACTAGGTCCTCCGATTAAAAAATCGGCTTCCATAAAGTATTCCATATTGAATCAGTGAGTTGTCTCCGTCTCGTGCCCTCAAAATTGACTCACGTGCGGGACACGTAAGGTCCCCCTCCCTCTGTGTACCAGTTTTATACTGAACTTGGTTTTCATACTTGTACCCCTCCTAGCGCGACGCAACAAGGCTTGCTGTAACCAGTTGAGTTCAAATGCATGTACCCGTACAATCCAGACAGTTTGTTAACATCGCCCATGTGTACTAGTACTTCTCGTTATTTTCATTAACCTGCTGTTAAGCTGTTACGTTCGTAGTTTGTCCAAGTAACTGACGTACAACTACAGATGTGGCGTATACACAACTATCGTTGGCACCAATACGGCTACTGCTAAGCATGCATGCCCTAACCAACCTCTTCCTGTTAGAAATGATTCCATTTCGTGCATACGCTAGCTCAAGCTCAATCGGTTTTCTGATTAATGCACAGGTCTTTCATAGAGCTAGTTAACAACAGGCAAGGCTATTGTTAATGGCTGTGTGTAACAGTAGATGTGTGTGCCCCTGCGTTGCTTTTTTTGTGTGCCTCTGCATTGCTAGTTGTGTGTGCCTCTGCATTGCTAGTTGTGTGTGCCTCTACATTGCTATTTGTGTGTGCCTCTGCATTGCCAGTTGTGTTGATAGTTGTGTGTGCCTCTGTATTGCTAGTTGTGTGTGCCTCTGCATTGCTAGTTGTGTGTGGTTTTGAATTCCTACAGTGTAGTTGTTTGTGAGGCTCTGTTGTCACTGCATTGGTTGTTGTTATACCCAGAATCAGCCAAGTAGTTGAAGGGTTTAACCTACACAAGGCTAAGAATGCTCCATACAGGCTTGAATGACCTCCTGCATGCCCCACAAACAGGCTAACACACAACATTGGTCTGACCTTCTGAATGACAATGCAACATGTCCCCTCCCCCCAACTACACACAAACTAGCAATGTAGATGCAAACACAACTTGCAATGTTGAGGCACACATACCGTAAAGTACCGCGTACAAGGCCCCCCCCCCCCTCCGCCCCCAACGTGAGACCCTGAAAAAAATGGCTAGTTTTTGTAACGATCGTATCTCCTGAACCATAAACGTTGCGACCTACCTTTTTCAAAGTCTTGTTGTACTACCATTCCTTTCCTAAAATAATATCCTGTTTGGAATCGCATTGACATGCCTCACGACAAACAAGGTCTGAAAACATACCTGGTTCAGAACAGCCATATCGTTTGAACCGCTCATCTCCAAACATGGAATTTCGGTGTATATATCGTACAAACAGCGTTCAACACATGCGGCATGTCTTCCTTCCATTTACCTTGTAATTTCTCGCAGTAAACATTAACAACATAGTCAGTCCACATCGCTCCGCCATTTCTTATTTCCATTGACCAACCTAGGCCCCATTCCAAACCATGTCTGCACGACATATTTGGAATGGAAATCGGGGGGGGGGGGGGGAGCGCTGATGAGATCGTATTCATAGCCCTGCTAAAGTGAATTTCCTATTCATAGCTCGCATCTGTGTACACTCCTGTCTGCACTCTGAATGTAACTGTCGCTTCATTTACATCTGTCATTAGTGAGGTAATGTCGTGCAGACATGGTTCGGAATGGGGCCTAGGTTGGTCAATGGAAATAAGAAATGGCGGAGTGATGTGGACTGACTATGTTGTTGATGGTTTACTGCCATAAATTACAAGGTAAATGGAACAAAAACATGCCGCATGTGTTGAACGCTGTTTGTACGATATATACACCGAAATTCCATGTTTGGGGACAAGCGGTTCAAAACGATATGGCTGTTCTGAACCAGGTATGTTTTCAGACTTTGTTTGTCGTGAGGCATATCAATGCGATTCCAAACAGGATATTATTTCAGGAAAGGAATGGTAGTACAACAAGACTTTGAAAAAGGTAGGTCGCACCGTTTATGGTTCAGGAGATACGATCGTTACAAAAACTAGCCATTTTTCAGGGTCTCACGTTGGGGGCGGAGGGGGGGGGGGGCTTGTACGCGGTACTTTACGGTATCTGAATGTGCAAAGGCACACATCACTTCTGAATGGGAGGACACACATCTTTGCACCACAAGAAGCAATACAGACACACACACACACAACTATTAATGCAGAGATACAGACAACTAGCAATGCAGAGGCACACACAAATAGCAATGCAGAGACACACATCACTACCAAAATAATGGACACACTCTTTCAAAGCACTGAGGCACAACTAGCTATGTAGAGGCACACACAAATAGCAATACACTGATGCACAAGAAGCAATGCAGACACACACAACTAGCAACTCAGAGGCACACACAACTAGCCGCGGTAAATCTGACCATGATAATGTAGCGCAATCAATAGCCAATTAATTGTTGGCAAGTATGAATGGTGCAGAGACACACACACAACTAGCAATTCAGAGGTACTAGCAATGCAGAGACGCACACACACAGCTAGCAATGCAGAGGCACACACAACTAAGAATGCAGAGGCACACACAACTAAGAATGCAGAGGCACACACAACTAGCAATACAGAGGCACACAGCTAGCAATGCAGAGGCATACACAACTAGCAATGCAGAGGCACACACAAGTAGCAATGCAGAGGCACAAACAAGTAGCAATGCTAAGGCACAAAAAAATAGCAATGCAGAGAGGCACACACAACTACCGTTGCACACAGGCCATTAAGAATAGCCTAGCCTGTTAACTAGCTATCTGAAAGACCTGTGCATTAATCAGAAAACTGATCGAGCTTACTGCGTACGCACGAATGGAAAACATTTATGTCGGAGAGGTTGGCTTGGGCATTTATAAGTGTGGAAGGTGTTGTTATTAGCCTGACACCACTCACCCATGTAGTCAAAAGTGTCGTACAAAATGCATGCTGCTTTGTTGCATAAGTAAATTGTGGGCTAGTTGCATCACCTGTGTGGCAATAAGTTTGGTCTGGGCCCCAGAAATACGCACATCTGCTGTTGTATCACGTGAATTGATCAATTTTGTAGGGTAAGTCAGTTCATGACGTAAGATGATCGGCTCATAGTGATTTGGTCTGGAAACTTAGGCGATGCAATGTGCGGGTAACGACCGAAGCTTATTTGCAGGTTTTCAGTGGTGAAAAAAAGTTGTCACGCATTATCTACGGGCAACAGTAAAATCTTAATAGTGGTCTAGATTAAATAATGTTAACTCGTTGAACACCAAGTGCATATATACATGCATTCTCACAGAACCATTTAATCATCTGTGTGATGCATGCCAGTGTTGTGTTCATTACAAAGAATCGCATTGAATACCATGTTGTACATTTACCTACATGCAATTCAGTGACATGCATGTCAACCAGCCATGTAGATGCTGAAGTCAAACCATAGGGGTGTACGCACATCTTATGTGTCCATCACTACCTCGCACATACGGTTGTAACAAACCATCCTTATTATGAACTGGAAAGAGGCAGATGGAGATGGAGCGAACTGGGATTTTAAACACGTTGTACTACACTAATGTGGGATACACAAGTAAATAGCATTAGTGAAGTCATCTGCATAATGTGTTACGTTCTGTAGAAGAAACATAATTATTGCAGTTGTAAAGTAGCCAAACATGTCACGTACTTATACAGCAAACATTTGCATGCATGCATGCATCGTGAAGTTGCGATCCACACATGTATTACTTACACTGTCATGTAGAATTCATAACGATTGTGTGTATATGCATGTATGCATATATGAACTAGCATGGTGTCCAAAGAGTTTATGAATAAACTTAACCAAACCAGTTGACAGAAATTTGCCTAGCGGCAGCATGTTACATGTAATTTCAAAATCTCCGATTTTTTACTCCATCAGGTCAAAAGTTATTCCCATTTAAAACCTTTGCCTACATTTGTGAACACCCGCTATAATCCGCTCACTGCTGTATCTCTTGAGCTAGCTCACACCATTATTAACAATTTTATTAATTGGATACGCAATAATTGGATACGCAATGACATACTTTATGAATAAATTATGAGCGGTTGAAATTAATTATTTGTCTTGATTTTGTTTAAGAATGGTTCATAGTATAATTTTACAAAAGTACATAATTCATAATCAGACCGATTTATTATAATTCTAAACTTGTATAAAATCAATTTGAAAAAAAAAAGCAAGATGATTGCCTATATATGGGTATGGGCCATTTCTGGATATGACAACTCTTTTTTAAACATGGTTTTTAGATGTTTACCTACATAAATTGCTAAGTGAGCATTTGGAGAAGTATTCATTTTCAATCAAAATGAATGCCTGCTGTAATGGCAGCACACATTACAGTTTGACCGCATACTGTAGTGGCTTTAGACATCTCTTTCCTGATAATGTATACCGGTTGCTGTGGTTGGGGTGACCCTGGGTAACGATGTGGATCTGGAAGTGTGAAAGACGAGGGCGGTAGGTGTGGATGGAGGAATGTAATGAAAGCTGGAGCATCAGCAGCCATTGTGCAGCCAAGCCATCCAAAACCATCGTATTCAAAAGCCACGTATCCTTTGATGGAGGTGGATATTTCAGACATCGTCAACCCAATCACACTTGATCAAGAAAGAGATCCTCTGGCATGCTGTCAAACTGTTTGCAATGTGTATTGTTCTTTGACAGTATCCAATTATGCGCTAGGCAAACTTTTTTTGAACTAACAACCGTGTTACTTTGATTCAATTTTACTCCCCATAATTTAGTAACAACAAGATTTACAAGTCTACATCGTTATCTTGTAGGACAAACTATATCATAAAACAACATGAGCCAAATCAGGGGACATGGGGGCATAAAGCATGATGATGGGGCATAGATTAACCCTCATGCGATAGTCCTCTTCGTCATTACAATGACTAAGGCCCACTATTATTTGTATTCCAACTTTTAACCTGATCTTTATACCTCTCCATATCACTGCAGTTTTTCATCCAATTTCACTTCAAGCAGGAGTCCAAGGCTCCCCCAATGATGGCACCAAAGCCCCAAGGACCTTAAAAGATGTAGCCCATCTTGCATTCCTCTTATGAACTGCTTATCACAATATGTCACCTTTGTGTGGTTGTTGCATGTACTGGCATTTGTGAACGTCATGAAATATGGTTGGCAAACCTATGACTAACCAATTATTGCAACAGTGTCTGGTGTATTTCCTTCTCTTTCTTTCTTAGTGTTCATTGGTGCAGGGATGATACAGGCATCTTTCAACCTTCCTCCTCCCTATGGTTCATGTGTGCCTGCAGAGTGGGACATTTGCATGCATGTCACTAAGCATCACGAGTTGATGGTGCTGGCAAATCATTGATGTAAAATGCTATACATGTACTGGAAGGAGTACTAGGTGGAGTTTAGTTTGCCAAAAAAATTTTAACTAGTCTAATCATCATTCATACTATCAGTTTAATTAAAGTACTGGGTATATAAATCCCTTTCATGGCCATCATGCAACTCACGTGACATCCATAAATTATGACATGATTAACATTTGTCGTCGTGGACAATTTATAGTTTCAATAATCCCCAGAAGTTATAAAATTGGATAAAATAATGATATAAATGTTTGACCTTCCACAGATTAATAATGTAACTTTTTTGGCTGCAACAATATCCGAAAGAGTTGTAGAGCATCTTAAGAGATGAAACGTTGAGTTTTGGTAAACAATGGTATAGCACTTATGTCCACGTGTGAAGATACGCATGTACTTTTTAGATGCATCACACGCGGACAAAAGACCATTGCTTACCAAAGCTCAACGTTTCATGGAGGCGATTCTCCTTAAGATGCTCTACAACTCGTTCGGATATTGTTGCAGCAAAAAGCAACGTCTTTAATCTGTACCTGTGGAAGACCAAATGACAACAAAGGAACTAGTTGTGATGCCAGCAATGTGCAAGGAGGGCATAAGCAAACACAGCTTTTTTGTGTGGAATTAATTGTGTTTATGTTTATTTATGCATATTTTTTGTAAAACAAATCTAGTATACAGTTGTTCACATAACCATATACCTGTATATAGAAACGTCATAAACCAAACTCTACCTGCACATCGCGCATTTAATAAATAACCCCAGAAGTTGAATAAAAATTAATATGATGTTTTACCTGTCAAACATTTTTATCCGTATAACTTCTGGGGTTATTAAATGCGCAATGTACAGATAGAGTTCGGTTTATGATGTTTCTATAATTATTGTAATTATACATTATAATTATCGTTATGTGAACAACCTGTATACTAGATATGTTTTACTAAAAATATGCATTTTTATATACAGAGGTAGGCTAGACACAATTAATGACAAATATAAAGCTGTGCTAATGCGACAAAATGCTCGTGCCCTCTTGCACGTTACTGGCATCACAACTAGTTCCTCTGTTGTCATTTATGTTTTGTCCCATATGTAGATTTAATATATTATAACTTTAAAGCAATAGATTATATCAAACGTGCACTTCCTTCGCATGGTGGATGCTCCACCATGCACACATGCAAAGCGGCCTGAGCATATATAATTTAGTGTGGTCTTGACTATTATATATGAAAGTACTTAAATGTTGATGAGTGAAGCTCACTCCGAAAGAATTTCACTCTTTCATTATGCCACTTTCACACATTACATTCTGTACATTTTATTAGACCAGTTTGTAATGTCACTGACCAGTAGTTCATTACGATGACAAACAGTGAAATTCACTTGTTTTGTTTTTGCAGTGCATGTGTTGTGTTTCATTTCACAGCTGACAACAAACACACGCTGTGGTTGATTTGAGGCCACCATGCAAAGCAAAATGTTGCTTGGTGTAAGTAGACGATTTTCATGCTGCATTGAACATGCAGCATGTTGCTTTCGAATGAAAAGTGGTCTATTCTGCATGCATCATGTGGCCGCTTGTACACGTAACTTGAAACTGAGAAACCTCTGACGTATTATAATTTCCTTGCATGCAAATGGCTTCTACTTGAGGTTTGTTCTCGAGACACGACACAATGACTATAGTAATAGGGTCATATGAACAACGACAGTGCCTGTGCAACACAAAGCTCTCTCACGTTGATGCTTGAAGCAAAACGTTCAACGAAATTATATAGTGCTTTGAGCTGTACCTTTGTACATTGTTACCTTTGTACATTGTTACTTCTCAAAACAGCCAAGATCACCGTGCAACGACTGTTAATTATCATAACATTGCAATTGAAATGAGTAATTGAACCCCACGTGACATCAGACAGCGAATGTGAAATGGCCCTGCTTAAACTGGAAAGGATTGAAGATATAAAACCAGGTGCTTGGCGCCGATGATTGTTTGTGGTTGCGTAAAACTACTATACAGCTTACATATTGATAGCGCCAGTTTTTGTGGTGATAATAGCTTGCATTGGAAACGAGTCACGTGAGTCCATCACTACGCGTTACATCCTTAACACTTACTGGAGTGCTTAAAATCGTCCATATCTCAAGTAGTGTTGTTTTTCTGTCCTATTTCCTGCTCTGAAACGCTTCACATGCGTACGAGAACATCTTTAAGCGTTTTTGGTGGAGAATGTGTGACTAACAAAATAGAAAATTGCAAAATTGGATTCTTTTCAGGACGCCTCGCACTCTCGTACCTTTTGTGCTCAGGCTGCTGTGCGTATTGATCAGTTCATCATTTTTTGCTGTTCGTTAGTCCATTTTATGTCTTTAGCTACTTTTTTGATACATGTCACGCACGAGTTTGCGTACCTTTTTTGCCCACATCTAAGTGGTAGCACCATTTCATCTGTATAATTTGAAAGCCCGGTGTCTGTTGTGTATCTATGAAGCATAGCTGCTGGTCTCCTGCGTGTTTTAAGTTAGAAAGAGAGTTTCAAAGACTAGCGTTTATCTTTGTCACCTATCTGTAGACAGTAGGCGTTCTGAGCATCTAAGGACTGAAGCACTATTGAAGGAGAGAAAGTTTTCATTCCCTTTATGTCTCAATACCATTGCATATACAACACAGAGTACCACCAGCCGTAACCGTTAATCGTGGAGATAAGTTAATGGAAACCTATGAAGTGCTGTAACGCGGAGTTACTGGTGTTGATTAGGCTCGTTTCCAATCCCTCTACTCTACTATCTATGTGCTGGTGAAGTACGAAAAGACTAGTCGCAGGGGTCAAAACAAAAGTTTACATTATTTATTACATCGTGCCCGTTGCACGGTGAGATAGAAAACGCTGGGTGCCGTTTTTTTTTTTGTTTTTTTTTTTGTTTTGTTTTTTAACGTTGCCAACGTTTCTTTAAACGTTCACAACTTAGCGTTTGTACAAGCCGCTCAATAATAAACACTCAGTCTGTTAAGTTCTACGGAGCGGACACAATGAGGTTCGGAAAACAGATGTTCTGGCGGCTATTGTTTATAAGACGCAATTATTATTACGTCAAGTAGCGCTATTTTTTAGGCACTTAAGCCTTACCCAGAGGCGGATCCAGAAATTTAAAAAGGGGGACGGAGGGGGGGGGGGGGGGCGGGGTACATTCTACAAGGATGATATTAACATGGAACAACTGCAAATGCAGCATTCTCTCCAGCTACATTTCATCTGAGCCTACTCACGAGCTACCTACTGTCATCAAGTACTTGCAAGCACTGTCTCCACCACAGAGGCTGCTATTATCTGAAGTATACGAAATAGTTACTACGGACCCTAGGTGCTTTAGTGGCTCAAAACCAACAGCAGTAATCCACTTCTTTTGTAACGAAAAATCAAAAGGAACAGCTCTTTGTTTCCACGTTTACATCCCGTAACACAGCAGCCATTAATGATTTGGAATTCTGTATACCGACTTCATCATAAACAGACAATTTACCCCCAAAACAATATGTCAGCCAATGGTTTGATCCTTACCGGGATGACACGGCAAGAGATCTATTGACAGAGAATCGGCCAAGATGCATGCAATTTAGACACTGTTCATTTCAACACGACTGCATGCAAAAAAAGGTGCACGATTCAATAGGGCAAGTCAAGGTCTAGATGGCTTCTCCCTTTGCTCGCTTGGCTGCATGACGCACGACAGTGCGTAGGGGAGGAGTGAGCCAATTTTTAGGGTTAGGCTTTATACTGCCTCTGGGGTTTGGTATTAAGGAAAGGTTAAGTCTAATATCAAGGGGCATCACTTGGGTACATGTCATGGGAATATTAGAGACTGGAGTTGTAAGTGAGGGAAACAACGTTATTAGAAATCAAAAGGTGTCAAATGGCACAACTAACCCAGCCAAGTGGGTCAGTTGTGCCAGGTACATGGGTCAGTTGAGCCATAAGCCAAAGTTATGTGCACATGCTAGCATAAGTAGGCCTGCATCTAAAAGCTATAATTATAACTCTTTGTACATGCGTGAATGAACTTGCAATCTTTTTTTAAAAACGAAGGTTTACAAGGTACATCACGTGACATGTACTTTAATGCTTATAATCCATTTTGCACTATAACCTAGCTCTAGGCCTAGGCCTACAACAATGATGTAAATGGCTCAACTAACCCCACTACTAACTGTTCCAGTAAAGAGCAAAGTTTCATAAAATGGAAGCTAAGTATATAATTCATTTTAAACATAAATATAGCTGCATACTTGTACTTCAAAAACCCAAGACTGAAACAGGAATGTGTAGAAATCAAACCACTAAAACAGAATTTTACTCTGATCATCAAAATTTTTATATTTGAATATTACATTGTAATGAATAATAAAACAAAATCCTTATGTAGGACATAAAGCTATTCATTACACTTAATGTCAATATTTGTTAACATAATTCAAGTATGTTCATCATAGAGGGAACCCACTCGTCCCCTACTGTCGGATGTCAAAAGAAAGAAGCGATGTGAGTGGGCGGCGCTTCGCCGTTAATGAGCGCTCGGAGTTGCTAGAACATCATAGCTTGGCCATTAATATTTTCCCTTAACTTTCAACTTCTAATTAGTCTTCGTAAAATTTAAAAATTATTACATTTTACAATTCAAAAAAACATTTATTGCACTGAAATTTCTGAGCATTGTCAAATGTGCTGCAGAAAAACCTTGCCTAACATAAAAGGACCTATTTCTTGTGAATAACAGTTGATCCGATTGTAGATTTAAAAGTTGCAAACATATAAGTACTAGTTATGTATTTAATTTGTAGGAATGTACCAGGCAGAAACTCAACGAACAAGTTCATTAAGAGAGGGGTCACTAAATACTGTATTAACTAACCATCAGTTACACTTCCTTTTGACGTGCATATTGCCTAGTACTTACACAATGGATGTGTATGTAGTTTAGCCCATACAAGTACTAATAAATACGAGCTAGAAGCTTAGGGGGAAAACTTATGGCCAATTATGATGTTCTCCACTGTTAAGCGCACACATGTAAGAAATCGTGGTAAATCAATAAATGCTTACAAAATATCCATCTAGCATGAAAATAATACTTTATTTATGAAAAGAGTGATAAAGTGGCTAAATATATTGTTTGACACGTAACATTTCAAAATCTCCAGGACTCGCAAAGGATCAGCAACACTTCCATTGAAATGTATGGCTATTTAACAACTCAGAGCCTTAATAAGGAGAGTCGCATTTTTGATGCATATGAAGAAACTTACTAGTTCACAGAAAATCAACGAATTTGAAAACTTGAAATTGGTTAAATGTAGGATTTGTTAGCCAATTGAGTAAAAAGTAAGGAAATAAAGAATTACAGAAATTATCTAATTATGAATAATGTATATTGATCATAAAGTTGTACCTGAAGTTTCTCTAGCCAGCGTGCAAGTTGACCTTCCGGCTCTTTGAAGTTCTGGATCCAGACCAACGATCCGTGGTCTGTTCGAAGGGTGAACTCTCGTCCAAGAAGGTACTGTCGGAATTGCTGTACAAACGATACTACAGCTAATAGTTCTTTATGAGTGACACAGTACCTCTGTTCCGGTCTGCTTAGTGAACGGCTGGCGTAGGCAATGACACGTTCTGACCCTTCGTCGCTGATCTGGGATAGCACGGCACCAATCCCTGTGTCGCTCGCATCCGTATCGAGGATAAAACGTCGGTTGTATCTGGGTAGGCAAGAATTGGGGAGGAAACCAAGCATTTACGCAATTCGTCAAAAGCATTCTGACAGTGTATTGTCCAATCGAAGGGAACGTTTTTTTCCGTCAAACGGTGCAGTGGTTTCGAGATAGACGCAAAATTTTTGACAAACCGCCTATAGTAGTTTGCCAGCCCTAAAAATTGTTGTACCTCCTTCTTACTTAGCGGGGTGGGCCATTTTTGACACAGCGTCGGTTTTGCTCGGGTCTGTAGCGATTCCCTCAGCTGATACTATATGCCCCAAAAATGCAACCCGTTGTTGACACAGACTACACTTTGTTGGCTTCAGTTTGAGCCCTGCCCCCCCCCCCCCCCCCTTTCCCCCCCAACTGGGCCAAAACCTTGCTAAGGTGGTGCAAATGATCCTTAAATGTACGACCCACAACAATAATATCATCAAAGTAAACCAAGCAACTCGACCATTTCAAACCACCCAATACCCTATCCATCAGTCGCTGGAATGTAGCTGGAGCGTTACATAAACCGAAGGGCATTACTTTAAATTGGTACAGACCTTCCGGTGTAGTAAAAGCTGTTTTCGGCTGATCTTCAGGGGCGACTTCGGCTTGCCAGTAGTCGGTAGTAAGATCCAGTGTGGAGAAAAATTTGGAGCCGGCCAGCGTGTCAAGTGTCGGGGTGCATCTTTCCTGGTAACCTCGTTGACCTTCCTATAGTCCACACAAAATCTTGTAGTCCCGTCTTTTTTCTTGACCAGTACTATCGGGGAGGACCATGGGCTATCAGAGTGTTCAATGGCATTCTTGTCCAACATATCTCGCAACATCTCCTTCAGTTCCTCCCTACGTGCGTGAGGGATCCGGCGGGGTGGGAGGTGCACTGGTTGGGCATTGCCAGTGTCAATGCGGTGTTGGAGCACTTTGTATGACCTAGGTTCTTGGTGCTGAGTGAGAAAACATCTGCAAATTCCAACAGCAACGAAAAAAGTTCTTCTTTTTAATCCTTATTAACATCATTCCCAACAACCCTCGATACCATTTCCCATAAGATGCTTTGATCTTCCCGTGAAATTTTGAACTTTTCTGCAACAGCTGAGATTTCTATGACTGGGTCCTGTTCCAGCAGCTCCATATGAGCAATCTCCGTCCCTTTCTTCAATACAACGATTTCTTCTCGAGGGTTGACCACGCGCACAGGGACTGGTTTGGCGTTAGGGCACACCACTGCATGAGCCACCATTACTCCATGTCGAGCAGAGTTATTGCCAGCCACAACCCATGTACCCTTCGCGACTGGTGTTGCCAGATCAACCATAAGTTTTACCTCACTCGCTGCTGGAATGACAATTTTCTCTTTGACAATAAGTCCGATGGGATTCTGCTGCAGTGGACAACTCTGCATTTGAAGGGGAACGGAAAGATTAATGGACGGAAAGGTGAGCCTCTTTGAACCACAATCAATAATACCATTATGGGCGTTTACAAAGTCCAACGGCTAGGGTCAACTATCGGTAAGCTTTGTGCTTATCGCTTACCGGTTATCCGATACCGTTAAGCTACCGGTAAGATACGTTTCTTATTCATTACCGTTCAGTAAGAGATTATTTCTTACTGAATATAATCGGAAACGGTCAGCTTTCTTATTGATTACCGGTGCCATTCCATTTTCATAACAGTTGCTATAAAGTTAACAAATATTATTTATTTATAAAAATTAATTCGAACTTCAAGTGTCATTTGACCATTATTAATAGCTTTAATTTGTGTGTATACAGTACAATTACAAATGACGCTAACCATTATCTTTTTTAACTCGATATAGCTAAATTACAATATACAATAAAATAATAATGAAAAGAAGTACAGTGAGCAAGGGCAAGGGTCCTCTAAGGATGATCAAGTTGCAATCATTGCGGCTTCATTGCCAAAACATCAGGGCATTCCCGAAGAGATAATCGGCCGTCGAACAAGAAAAGGACTGCCAGAGTTCGAGATAAAATGGGTAGGTTGGACTGCCGCACACAACACTTGGGAACCCATCACTAACCTTGCGGGTTATGAAGGAATGGTCGCTGCGTTTGAGAAGGTATGGCAAGACAGTTATGATGAAAAGTCGGCAGAGGAACTAAAAAGGAAGGCAGCGATTAAATTAGCCCTACAACTTACAGGATCACCAACTCCAGATGATGATGTAGAGGACATAAGTGCAGAAAGTGTCGTAGACAGTAACGTGAGCAAAGTGATTGATGGCAATGATGCTACAAAAAAAGTTAAGGCTAGGGCACAGCGCAGTATTTTGTGGAACGTGAATGTAATGAAACCCATTCGAGACAAAATTGGGCAACGTATTTCAGCTGTCTGTCAAATTCTTGTCACTGGCAAACCATGTGGTGTTATAATCACAACGCCAGGAGGTTCCACCACTCCTATTTGGAACCATTTGATGACTGCTCATAAAAGGGAATATTGTGCCCTCAAGGGAAACATGGTATGTCACTACAGATTTTCAGTGCATGTGCATGGTGCACTGTATAAAATTGCTTGCTATACATGTATATGTCGGCATACTTGATTTTTAAGTGATAGCTAAAATATTATTTTTGGTACATTTGTTACTCAGATTCCAGAATCTATCAAGACATCTGTTGGCCAGTCCACAATTGCTGATTTCCACTCAGCACCTTCCATCAGCTTTCCTGTTACAGTCAATTGCAACCCGAACTTAAAAAGGAGACCGATTATAAGGGAGTCCTTTGGATGGCTATAAGAAACTTTCCCATGTCTACAACATGTTCTTCAGAATTTCATGACTATATTTCATCAGCATCAAGAGGTTCATATAAAGGGCATGTTATGACAATAACATTGGAATAGCCCATCAGCTTGGCAGTTTGGGAATGTCAAAAGCCACTCAGTTTATTTCTGATTTGAGAGATGATGGTATCAAGATCTCCATTGCTGGGGATCTATGGAGTGACAATGGAATGGCTCTATTTGGAATATGTGGCCATGGGATTACTTCCAACTGGGAGATGAAAACCGTCCTTCTTGCAGCCTCACCTTGTGGTCATGAAAGGCATACAGGTGAGTACATTGAAGCTCAAACTAAAACACTTCTAGCTAGAGTTGGCATAGAGTACACACCCGAATGTGTTTTCACGTGGCCAGAAATTGCGGACATGAATGATTTGAATTCCGTAATATGCGTAATAAAAAAATTGTACAGAATGTCTATGGAGAATTTCCAACAATCACTCACACTTTTGTGCGGAAGTCTTCTAGCTACGTTTGTAGACGTTTAAGTGATACAGTGGGTACAATCGCATACTTTGCATACATTTTGTTCCGTCAAAATGTGCGCGCAGTAAATTCCACACGAGGGTTTGCCTTATTGTATACTTTTCAATGGCTGGCGACTTGGTTGGGTATGTTCGCTCATTCAATGTACTTAATGTTGGTGGATCTCAATATCTATATAAATGTCACACGCTAGTCGTACGTATTGAGATGTGTCTCAAACGAGTAAAACCTAAGTGTTACTGTTAGACTGAAACTAGAGCTCTAGCGCTGCAATTCTGCCGTAGGCGTAGCCCCCCCCCCCCCCCCCCCCCCCCCCCCCCCCCCTCCCTACATCCATATTAGCCTATGCGTATACCCCGGTAGCCAGCCGTCATTCCAGCTGCATGGGCCTGAAACTTATCTATGGCTATAAGTGGTCCCAATGTGCAAGTAGCATATATATCTTGGGTGTGCTTTGATGGTTTCCTTTGTGAGCCGGTGCAAACATTTGATGAAAGAACACCCCGTATGCATAACAATTAACGTCTATAGGAGCATGACCCATGCACTCTACAATGGTATCCAAACACTAGTGGCGCCATTGTCTCTGAATATAGGAAAACAGTAACTGTGTATTGCTGAAGTCAGGGGATACAAATATCTAGTTACATACCCCCGGATCTCCACCCCTCCCCCCAACCATAAGACCTATGCACTCTACAATGGTATCCTAACACCAGAAGCTGTTATTTACATGTCCCTCAGTACAAAAAATGTGTCTTGGGTGTGTTTGTCAGCTTCATTAATGACTAATGCCTTTTTAAACATTAGTGTATTGACCACTTGAACGGACCATGCATGCAGACAGATTTTCTAGCGATTGATAAATTACACTATATATATGTATAATAATAATATAATATTATGTATTATCGCAAACTGCATTTGCCATGTTTTTGGTTCATTCTGTTCTTGAGAGTGCGAGCGTGTGAATTGATAGTAAAGATGGAATCATTAGCTCACAGTGCGGAACTAGGTCTGTGTTTCTTCGGTATCTGAACCTGCGTCAGCAGGTTCAATATAGGATTGATTGAGGAGTCATGAATGTCATTAAAAATTTTCAGTTGCGTCGCGAGGGACAACGAAGAAACGGATAGCTTTTCTCTTTGCAGCAATCGAACGACAACACCAAGATCTACGTTTTGGTGCTAGTTTCATGTCATAAAACTATGCCCTTCTAGACCAACTAAGAACCTGTTTCTCGTGCCCATGCCCAAAAAAATTGTTGGTCGTCGTCGTCGTCTTCTTCTTCTCCGTCAAGTATAACTCACGCTAGGAATGGTTTTAAAGAACGGCGATAGTACCAATCGCTTCAGAATTTACCGGCGCGGTGCCCCTTAAGGTAATAAAGAAGCTACAACGAAAAAGTACTATATACGGTATGGGTATATTACTATGTTCTAAATACAGGAGTATGGATAATTTTAGGCAGTATAAATACTCCAACAGGCACAAAATCCTCATCACATTACAGTTATGAAGCTTCGTTGACACGGAGAAAAAAAAACTTATGAAACAAGTAAATAAAAACCTTCTCTAACGAGAAAGTTGGTGGGCATATAGGATTGACAATGTTGGTGTAAAAAGCACGGAAACAAGTGTGACAGAAATGTTACTGGAAAATTGAAATAGGCCTATATTTAGCCCATTTTCTCAGGCGTGCGCTGCCTAAATGTGACTGGGCTAAATATAGGCCTATTTCAATTTTCCAGTAACATTTCTGTCACACTTGTTTCCGTGCTTTTTACACCAACATTGTCAATCCTATATGCCCACCAACTTTCTCGTTAGAGAAGGTTTTTATTTACTTGTTAATACCTAACCGTTTACTTGAGGAATGGGCGAACGCTCGGAGTACGAAGGAGGGATTGAGGCCCATCGGTCTGAAACTCGGGAAGCACACCTACATCAAATGAACATTGCCAAGATATCCTTAAAGCATGATTACAGTACTGCTGGAGGAAAACTACATGTATAACATTACTGCAATGTTGTTTACAATGAGCTGCAATGTTTTGAATGAGCTCTGCATGATGTTGCCTGCAGGAGTTCATAATGTTTGCCTTCAAACATACACGGGCCTATGAACTTTAAATGAGTGTGATAAAATGCTGCGTTCCAACAGATAATCATGTAGTGGGCTTTACTTGTACCACATGCATGTATCCACCTCATCCTGGCTTAATTCAGCTGATCAATGTGAAAGCAGTTCAGGAATTGATTCTCTGGCTAGACCATGCTGTGAATAAGGTCTATAGGTTGTCTGCAATTATGATCTATATATTGTCTCTCTTGTTACTCCTGTACTATAGATGTTTTGAATGAGCTCTGCTTGATGTTGCCTGCAGGAGTTCATGATGTTTGCCTTCAAACATCCACTGGTCTATGAATGTGATAAAAGGGTGCATTCCAACAGATAATCATGCATGTACATGTAGCGGGCTTTACCACTGTACTTTTGCGCACCTAATATCCATGCACAAGAGTTGTTCCAGGGTTTTAAGCCGTTCGTATGTGTGCATGATATGACGCTTTCCTAAATTTGTTTAGGATATTTTAAAAATCGTAAATGTACATCTCCTTGTAATCACACATGTTACACAACTTGTACATGGTTATAGCTATGGACTTCCTTTTTCAACGCATCATACTACACCTTTTCTGTATGGTAAAATGTATATTGTGGGATCTTGCTTTAACTTCGTGTTTTTATCCCCGAATCCCACGATTATCTAAACCCACTATGCTTTTTGCTGATATGACCATGCAAATTGCACCAGCACATTAAAAATGATTCAGATGGGTAAATAATCGTGAGCTACATGTATACAACAGAAATTTCTCCATGTGCTGTTTGATAGCTTCGAACGCTTTGGCTTAACTTACGCCAACGAAACGGCACTACTATTTTCATTCCCGCGCCTGATGTAGCGACACCTCGCGTTATAATACTCAATCGGTTATCATGATTAGTTCCACTATTGTGTCGCGTGAGAATGCAAGAAATTACTTGGTATGGCCTGGGAACAAACAAAACGCTCAACTAAATTTGTGCATGCGTATGTAGGATATAGTTTTGATAGTGTTTGGGCAACAACAAAAACATGTCAGGACCTGTTGTTATTATACACTAGTCTGGCACGCAGAATTTTTAATTTGCGCACTTGCGCTGCATCAATCCACATCAGGTGGGAGTACTGTTTTTCTTGTTGCAGAAACGGAGGTTTGGCACACTACACAACCGAAAGTTTTTTCTCGGTACACTAGTGTATACAATCCGCAACAGGATGTCTACGACCTTGTTACGATAAATGTTTAACAATCCGATACAGGCCCGGCGGGCAATCACCCGATAGGCTACTGTTAACCACAGACTGTATAGAACCTGTCAACAACCTGGAACGGGATCGTAAACAACCTGCAACAAGCCGTTAAATTCCTTGTATGGGCCTTTGACTGCCGTAACTATTGTTAATGATTAGTTGTTTGTTTTTAATATACAATAAATATTACAACAGTACAACAGTTGTGTCCAATCGTGTTCAAACACAAGATTGGTATTTGCTACCTCTTCCCATTCAACCATATTGTAAGCTTGAGTGTCTTTAAATTTGCAGGAGTCTTGACATTCATGAGGCAGCCATCGTTATTCTCGTGCTGTCCACAGTGAACAGTGTATGTGTCAGAGCGAACAGTGTTCAACGTTGTTCAAGCATTGCTGTCCATTGGATAGCTTGAAGGTTTCAAAACCTTGTACAAGGCACAATGTATGTTCTGACTTGGGTTTAATAGTTGCCACAAGCTGACCATATGTGAACTGCAATAACCAATAAATGAACATGATTAGTAACACCAAACATAGCTTTACCTGACAGAATGATGGGTGCAAATGGCATGGGCAGCCAATAGTCACATAACATCCTTTACACAGAAAGCCACTCACCATCCGTGCTGTGCCTGGCTTATAAATGTCTCTATTGGCTTTCAAAACCTTGCTCGGTACCGAATTCAAAAACTCTGAACCTGGTCTGAGCTGTAAAGGTCTTGAAGGCCTTTGCTGCACCTGTGATAAAGTGGCAGTTATACACAGATGCACATGCATATTAGACCACCTTTCATTGCTGTCATAATAGCATCCATTACATATGTAGTGCAAGTGCTCAACAATGGCAAAGTGATTTGCATTATCCCGACTAGGAGCTTGCTTATTGCTGTGGATGTTTTGCAAATATACAGTGGAGTTAAATCATTCACACCTAACAGTAAGGCAATACATTTATATACATGGACATATGTAAGGACTTACAGTTCTGCACTAAAGGTGGATGAAGGACCATAGTTCTTCATTCTCTCAACAAGATGCAGAAGGTAACGAACCTTCTGCTTGTGCAACAGTTTTGGCATAAAGGTTCTTACGGAGTGCACAAAATCTATGCATATCTGCTGCCATGCATTTGCCTCAGTAGGATCAAAGAAATTGCAATATGCTATATGTGAAACACTTACCAGAAATAATGAAGTACCATATGAGATACACATTCACTTAGAATACATTGTGTACTTACTTTTGACAAAGCCAGTAACACTTTCCGTTCTCCCTCTCCAATGTACGGACTTATTATAAACAGAGCCATCTGAGACCAGGCCTTGTAGTCTCTCCCAACAAATGATTTGTAATGATAGCACAAATTTCCGTGAATATTCACACGAAATCCAGAACAGCTAATGCTGTGATCCGCGAGTAAGTATTTCTGCTTTTTGCACTTTGGACAAGGTGGGCATTACGTCTTTCAAGAAATACTTGCAAGCACCCATTAGAATGGTATGTAATACTTGTATCGGTAGATATGTGCATAGAGAATGGTGTTCATAGCATTAGTGCTTTACATAATGATCTCACCTGTATACAATTACCTGGTACATGCAACATTGGATTGCTGTCCTCTCTAACACCAAACAATGTACGGGGATCTGCTTGTAATTGTTGTGTTGGTTGAGAAAGAATCACTTCCATCTGCAATAGAGAGTTCTGTATCGTCCTTCCGGTAGATATCAAGTGTGGAGAAGCTAGCATCTCTGTCAGCCTACATTTTAGATAACAGAATGTTTAAACGCACACAGTACAATACGCTGAAATGCGTACCATACACAACCTACAATACTTCTTAGCTGAACCACCTAAATGGTTGAGCAACTGGGATGCCATAGGATTATCGCAAATGATGCACAGCAAAGGAATTGTTCATTCACACCAACTGCCGGCAGTAGCAGACCCAGGATTGTGTGTGTGTGTGTGTGTGTGTGTGCGTGCGTGCGTGCGTGCGTGCGTGCGTGCGTGCGTGCGTGCGTGCGTGCGTGCGTGCGTGCGTGCGTGCGTGCGTGCGTGCGTGCGTGCGTGCGTGCGTGCGTGCGTGCGTGCGTGCGTGCGTGCGTGCGTGCGTGCGTGCGTGCGTGCGTGCGTGCGTGTGTGTGTGTGTGTGTGTGTGTGGAGGAGGGGGTAGACTGATTTATTGAATAATTTACAAGGAGGAGGGGGTTCCTCTCTGGGGATATGGGGGGAGCGCTGAAAGGTCCCATTAGGGTCGGACTTCACCCCAGAAGCTCAACATATAATAGTCACACAACATTCATAATCAGTATACAGTGTGTTTAGGTGAGATTAATGACTTACTTTTACGTCTTTTTCCAACAAAGTCCGAAATGGAACCCGCTTCGTTAAGAGTGCTGCCATTGAATAACTGCATGCATGCAAGCTCATCAGATTGTATTCAATCGTTAATAATATTGTTACTAGAGTTTGAAGGTCCAGACACACACACACACACACACACACACACACACACACACACACACACACACACACACACACACACACACACACACACACACACACACACACACACACACACACACACACACACACACACACACACACACACACACACACACACACACACACACACACACACACACACACACCACACACACACACACACACACACACACACACACACACACACACACACACACACACACACACACACACACACACACCCGTGGATCCGCCGCGGATTTGTCTCGTCAGAGCGCGTGGCTGCATCCCTGCACAGTGGCGGTTTTTCAGTGGGCTTTGATTCTGATCAGCAACATGGATCGTTTGGCTGCATAATGCGGTAAACCTGGGACCTCGCAAGGGCAACCATGCAGAGTCATCGCTACATGTAGTATAATAAATAATGAATAATAAATGCAGAAGAGCTGGATGATATAGCTGCACATGACAGTGACTTCGACTATGTGGCAGTATCTGTCAGTGCAACTCCGCGTGCAGCAGTCAGCAATAGTTACTGCAGGTCAAGCATGACTTAATTTGTCCGAATGTGATTTATTGTGCAAACGAGCTGTGTGATCATATAATATTCCATTCCGCCTGTTCCAACTGAAATACGGAAGTCAAATAATCCTTTACATGTGGGTACATAGCTGTCTACAGATCGGAACATTAGAGTAATGAAGCTGGTACAGTATGTAAACATACACTAGCGCACTGTAATTATAATCAGTAGCGGGTTGTATAAACGACACCGTTCCGATCTGATGCTACGCCCGATGCCGTACCAGATTGTATTACGATCGGTGTACCATTATGTAATGTAATACGGGCCTGTTACAGGGCGAAAACTTTCCGTTGTGTATATCGTAGTCTTACTATTTTAATGGTCTCGTGAGCAGAAGTCTCGTGAGCAGACGATACATCAATATTCAAAAGATGACGCACATAATGACATGCGTTTATGAATATAATTAATTATGCTCTCGGTTGTAATTAGTTAATTTGTCTTGAATTTAATTAATGGATGCTTAATGTTCTTTGCATGATACACGTATATTATAATCAGACCGATTTTTAGAGAATACTAAACCTGTTTGGAATTCAATTTGAAAAAATAATTTTAGTTAATTGATTTGAATAAATAATTTCTTGTCTTGAAACATGATAAATCATTTAAAAAAAGTGGCAAAGTTATTGGTGAAATCAGAATTCTCAAATCTCTATCACAACCTTATATATTCACTCATGTCCTCCATTTCTGGCCATGTTAACTCTTTTGAGGGCAAAGCCAATCATTGTGGTAAACTGCGAAATACGTGTACATGTATGTGTCTTCGTGTTGCGGAAAACTGTTTGTTGCAAACAACTCAAGCGAATTTGACAAGCAAGAAGGCTTTTCCTCTGAACAATGTGTTGTTGAATACAAAACACGGTTTACAGTGGACTAATGTCTTGCAGTCTGTAACGGTGTTAACCCCGAAAATTAGGGGTTAACTGGTGCATTTTTGACGTCAAAATTCATGGTTCATTTTTGCAATATGGATTTACCAATTGTAAGAGCAAACAGCCAACCTATTTGGCACTTACCATTCGAAGATACGCAAATTTAATGAATGGTATACGCTTGTCACACAGATCTCCAGCATCAATGCCTTTGTTCCCATTGTGCATCAATGAGTGTTCTAAATTCCTGCAGGCCTTAAGTACATCTTCTCTGGATGTGTTATTGATACTTATGGTCATGCTCTCGAGCAAGCTAATATGGCATTGTGTCCAAGACAACGGCACACTTTGGCTCAAAGCAAAGACACAATTAACAATTGAGCAACAGTGCAATGGTGTAATTGGCTTTAGGCGTAAACACCAATTGGCTACCAAAAAGACCAGATCCAAGTGTGAATATATCAACTTCATTGACAAACACTAATGTAACAAACATGCATTGTCAGATTTTCATTATTATGCATTTCTATCAAAATAAATTCAAATAAACACAAAGAAAAATTTTAGGATCAATAACCACGTTTTCCACTGTTTGATAATGTCATAAATGTCCTAGTTCATTTACATGTGCTCCTTTTTGACGTAAAATACACTGTCCAAACTGCGCAAAAATACATGAAAGCGCAACTACAATATGAACAAACACATGGGAGAGAACTTCATGGAGTCAGCTCGAGCAGCAAGGGCAGTGTGTCTCACTTGAGAGACTTTTATTGATAGCCCAGAGCATGGCAAACATGTGTGCTGTTGAATTTCAGTTCTGGTGCATGGTAACAAAATTGAACGTCTGTGCATCCAGGTGTACAAAAATACCCCCAGAATGATGCCCAGGACATTAGACATAAGTTATAAGTTTACCTATAAGTTGCTAAGTGAGCATTTGGATAAGCATTCAAAATGAATACCTGCTGTAACAGCCAGTTGGCAGGGGCTTCAGACATCTCTTTCCTGATCATGTATACATCAGTTACTGTGGTTTGGTTGACCCTGATAATGATATGGGTCTGGAAGTGTGAAAGACGAGGATGGTAGATGTGGAATGTGACGAAAGCCTGACCATCAACAGCCACTGTGCAGCCAAGCCATTCAAAACCAGTCCTATTCGACAACCACATATCCTTTGATTGAGGTGGGCTGTGTGTGGATATTTCAGACATTGGTACCGGTCAACCCTACCACACTTGATCATGCAGGAAAGATGTCTGAAGCCACTGGCATGCTGTCAATACATCCCTGAACGGAAAGGACAAATGGGATGAAGGTGCCTCTTCTGTCTTCTACTGCTTTTGTACACTGTGAGCTATATTCAAGCATGGCTTCAGGTGCTCATTGGCAGTTGATGGGGCATGACAGTGTCTCAGGCCCGTAGCCAGGGGGGGTTCGGGGGGTTCGAACGAACCTCCCCTCAGGGGGAAAAGGTCCAATTATGTTGAAGTACGGTAAAGGTCCCGGCCACTCTATAAGGCGATTAGGCGATTGATCATTCCTGGGCGGCTAGGCCAATCCAGTCCTGGTCTTTCCCGCTATTAATAATATGGTCTTGATTCATGTTTAGTTCTAATAGTTATGATTAAAATGAAAATTAATTATTAATTTACACAGTAATTTTAATTCATACTCAATACTCGCGCGCGTGCGCCGGTCGTCAACAGCACCGCAGCAATCCCTCATTATTATCAGTGAATGACTATTTCAAGATAACAGTGGCCATTCCTCTCCTCGACCACATCATATCATCGATGAAAGATCGCTTCTCTGCAGCAGCTATTGCGGCGTCATCCTTGCTTGGAGTTGTACCATCTGTGTGCTGTTCAAGAGAAGTGAATATGGAAGCTGCTATAGAAAAGAACAATGATGACTTGCCCAGCCCTGAGCTAATCTCCACAAAGCTGAGGATGTGGAAAGCACGCTATTGTGAAATGGCTGAGGAACTTCGGCCTAGTACTCCAGCTGCAGCCATCAAGGATTGTGACAGTGATCTATACCCCAATATCAGAATCCTACTGCAAGTTGCCTGCACGTTTCCTGTGACTTCTTGTGAGTGTGAGCGGAGTGCTAGCGCTCTTCGAAGACTGCACAATTACATGAGAGTATCTATGGGAATGAGCCATCTTTCCAGCCTTGCTCTCCTTCATATCCATTATGACATGGACGTGGACTTAGATGAAGTTGTCACACGCTATGCCCATTTGCACCCAAGGAAGCTTGAACTTGACTCTATCATACGCAATGAAATCGAACACTAGCTCTGTCATGCACTATACATGTACACTTGTGCATGCATTGCAGTGTGTATAATATACTAGCTAGCCTATATGGGTTTCATGCATGTATTAATATGACTAAGCATTGGATCAGAAGTATTGTCGGTGTCTCATAGAAGGGGCTAAATGTCGACCGAAATGGATTATGAATATAGTTATGCATGAGCGCTTACATGTACATTGGCAATTATATTTACTAAATTACAATGAAGAGTTATAAAGCGGTATGAGTGTACTGGTACATGTGTCTGCAAATTGGTTTGCATTCAGTTGCAAAATCAATGTTTTCAAAAGCTTCCGCGCTTCGCGCTCGAGGGGGCACATCCCCCTCCCGCACCCACCCCCTTTTGGTGATCCACGCCCACTTTAGGTCCACATTTATTATTTTCGAACCCCCCCTTTTCCCGACCTGGCTACGGGCCTGGTGTCTACGACACTAACATCAACCATGCCTCCACCTGTGGTTGCCAAACACGTTGGATGCCCAAGTCAAGCCTGGAACACATGTAGTCAGGTACACAGCAATTCAGGGCTTTGATTCCGGGCCCGTGACAGCACGCAATATCACCCGGAAGAGCGTGCTTCCGAATTTTGCGCGCCATGTGCTCTCGAAATCGTGAGTGGACCGATTTCATACGAATGATTTCTCGGTCCCGGAGGATTATTTGTATGCGCACGGGGTAATTCGAGAGCAACGTCGCGCGCGAACGTGCAATTTTGTACGTGACCGAGGAACCTACCGTGTAACTATCGTATGACGTAAGGAAAGATAAATATACTAGTTAATACTATCATTATTTCTCAGGTTATTGATCACATAGTCAAAAAATTTAATGTTTCAAGTTTACAAATATGAAACATAGAAAGTTGATAAGAGAACAAACCTGTTCGTAGAAAAGAAAGCATAACTGAAACAACACTTTTACCAAAAAATGGCCTTACCTCCCAGCAGTTGATGGTGACGTTGTAACATCTGACTTCCACAACACAGGTCTTTCTTTAGAATAGTTCACTGCTGTCAACCCGAATGCACGTAGAATACACCGCCATTTGAGCGAAAGGAAAAGGGTAACAATAACGAGGTGCTGTTACATCACGTACGTTTTAGCGCTCTTGTTCAGCCAGGATGTTTCAGGTAGATCAAGGAATCCAACATTTCTGCCATAATGCAGTAGAGAACACCATTATTCTGTTCCCGACGTTACACCTTGGAAGCAAACAAAGTGCCACACAAAAACACGTAATTGACAGCTTACCTCGCTGTGTAGCGTAGCCGGCCGTTCTTTCTAACCAACAACCTGCCTGAATTGCTTCGCAGAACGTTATCCCAATACACAATTTCCTGACAAGCAAAGCTTTCAATTCAAAACGAGCGTAGGCTAAAGGTAACTCACCTGGCTTTCGTTTGACGATTTTGGAATAAAATGGCACCTCTCTGACTTACAGTGGAAGATGTAGTGTTCCACAGCGGTCATACATCCTATCAAAAAAAACATTCTGTGGAGCCATACTTACCGACGCGAGACGAAAAAAATCATCACGTGATTCACGTGGCTTCTATAAAATGCATACCGCATGCGTCGTCATGATGTTTTACTAATGACATGGCGATTGCAGACCTCGCCTGCTGAGAGCGTGAGGCATTCTGAAAGACATTTCCATAATGGGAGGTTGGAGTTGGAATCCTGAGCCTTTGTATAAATGACATGACAAGCGGCCGTTCATAAATTACGTCACCTATATGGACCCCTCTTATACTAATGTATGCTTCATGTATACATCGTCACACTGGCTGCTACCACCCTGCATGCTGGGGACCCTTCGAAGTGACGTAATTTATGGATGGCACCAAAGAAGACACCGAGAAAACGAGGTACATTCTAGCGATAGATTGTTTGCGTGCCCCGCCTCTTTATACGATGCATATAATAAGTAGCATCACGCAGCAGAACATATAATATAGTCTCTAGGCAAGCTGAAGCATAAACCATCGTCCAAGAAATATATAAAAATGCATTTCTTCATAAAAAATAACCAAGGCATTGACTGATCGCTTTGGTCGCCTCAGCTAATGCTCGTACCATTCTGAGTCCTTGTGCAGCAGGTGGATGAACTTTGTGTGTAATTGTGTGTGGTTATATACTTGTGTAGCCCTGTACTCAGAACCAAGTCAACAATATGAAAAACTATTCATTAACATGACTCTGATAGGTGAAAAGATTCTTGATGCATTTCCAGTGAGTGCTGCATAGGTCATTAGAAGACCAGTGGGGTGATGTCTCATACCTATGTGAAGCTTACTGGACAAACCTTGTGTCACATACAATGAAATGTAGTGATACTCACGTCAGTATGTATACCATTATTAGTGACAAACGACTTACCTGATAGCCACACCCTTCAGAATCACGTGACCCTCAGAAGACCATTGGGGCGATGTCTCATACCAATGTGAAGCTTACTGGACAAACCTTACAATGATATGTAGTGATACTCACGTCAGTATGTATATCATTATTAGTGACAAATGACTCACCTGATAGCCACACCCTTCAGAATCACGTGACCCTCAGAAGACCATTGGGGCGAACCAATGTGAAGCTTACTGGACAAACCTTGTGTCACATACAATGAAATGTAGTGATACTCACGTCAGTATGTACTATTATTAGTAACAAACGACTCACATGATAGCCACACCCTTCAGAATCACGTGACCCTCTGAAGACCATTGGGGTGATGTCTCATACCAATGTGAAGCTTACTGGACAAACCTTATGTCACATACAATGAAATGTAGTGATACTCACGTCAGTATGTACTATTATTAGTAACAAACGACTCACCTGATAGCCACACCCTTCAGAATCACGTGACCCTCAGAAGACTATTGGGGCAATGTCTCATACCAATGTGAAGCTTACTGGACAAACCTTGTGTCACATACAATGAAATGTAGTGATACTCACGTCAGTATGTATATCATTATTAGTGACAAACGACTCACCTGATAGCCACACCCTTCAGAATCACGTGACCCTCAGAAGACCATTGGGGTGATGTCTCATACCAATGTGAAGCTTACTGGACAAACCTTGTGTCACATACAATGAAATGTAGTGATACTCACGTCAGTATGTATACTATTATTAGTAACAAACGACTCACCTAATAGCCACACCCTTCAGAATCACGTGACCCTCAGAAGACCATTGGGGTGATGTCTCATACCAATGTGAAGCTTACTGGACAAACCTTGCGTTACATACAATGAAATGTACCATAGATTATTTAGACATCTATGAATGTGCTGAGTGATACACATTTCCGTGTGTATACCATTATTAGATCTAGAGACAAATTACTCACCGAAGATAGCCACACCCTTCCGAATCCCATCACCCTAAGAAGACCACTGTGGTGAGGCCTCAGACCAATGTGAGTACATACAACTAGCTATAGCCTGTTCTGACCCCTGAGCGACAACGAGTGCATATTGTTTTCGGTTTCAGGCATTAGAAAACTAGCTTTTTTTGACCACACATACCTTAATTAAAAATTCGTGGGACCTGTCCTCTACTGCAGCTGTAGCCTCGGCGTGTTGTAAACTTAAAAGAGGTATTCGAATTTGAATTCAATCATACGTGAGGAGAGGGTTAAATGACCGTTTAATGATATTCCCGTACAGGATTGGGCGGTGAAATAATGGGACTACGTTAATCGTGAGTGCTCGCTTTGTGATATGCACGGATGAATGACTGAATACGTAGTTTGTAATCACCCGCGTGCGGACGGCCGAATTGCTGTGGTACTCCTGGCTCTTTATCACCAATACAGTCGTGAATCTAAATGTGGCACAGTATAATCAGACCCCCTTTCTTATAGTCAAGGGCATGTTGGAGTGACATCAGCTCAACAAGCATCACATTTGGCTGGAAGATTAGATGGATGCCGCAGAAAGCGCAGAGCAAGGCCATCTCTAAATTGCACTGGAGCCAAATCATTGCACCTTATTTATCTCAAGAAACATTTCATGGCAAATCAAATTTCATGCCACTCACGTGACATCCAATAGTAGTATGCTTGACATTATTTTGTCGTCCTGGGTGACAATTACATGTATTCCATAATGATTCAGTTGAACCAGGTCACAGTTGAAGACGTACACTAATACACATATAATATATGCCACAGAGACGTCATACACCGAACTCTCGATCTGCATACTTGAGTTCGTAACATTGAAAACTACTATAGACTTGTTTTACCAAAGACTATTAATCATTACATGGACTAGAAACCCGCCAAAATTTGTGTCGCAATCCTCGTTTCGCATAAATTATTCATTATTTGCCATGGCGGCTTCAAATGAGAGTGAAAAATTAAAACTGTGCAGGCTCCAGTGGGCTTACCAAAGAGTACGGGGGTGGTATGATGTCATTTAGAAAATCTGGAAATTAACTTCCTACTTTCGGTATGCAATATATAGTAGGTATTGAATGTTATTAAAAAATAAATTGCTTGGAAAGTCATTTATGATGCGAAAAACCAAACAAATTTACAATCTCGGCTTACAAACGGCTATCATTCATGTGTACTTAGTCACTCCACCGCCCCTTGCTGGACCCGATCAGCCTGACCACAACACTCAATTGCGCCCTTTTTCGAGACAAAACTATTATTATATACTAAACGGTAAGTCTCTACGCTCAGAAACTCAATAGGGGCACGTAGACCTACATGGGCTATGTGGCAGAGCTGAATGGATAAAAATAGCCCAAACGGTGCGCTAACAAGCCGGCACACAGAGACGCCAGGTGCGAATTAATGATTTGGAAACGAGCGAACACCATAAAAAATGTACAAATGCACATTCATTACAGATCTGTATCAAAAAACACATAAGAGCTATGCACATCAGCTACAAACCTCTAACAGGGCCAGTACAAAAGGCTCTCTTGTGAATTTTGGTCGAGGGACGAGGCAAAACACGGATGGAGACTTCGATTCTTTCGTTTAATCAGTCCATATAATATTTGTAGCCCTTGGTTTTACTCAATGAGTAAAACATATATTAGGGTCAACTATACCGATTAGCTTAATCCTTACCGCTTACCGGTTATTCGCTAAGCAATCGATAAGACACCTGTTGTTATTGATTACCCTTCAGTAACAGACCGAATATTTAAAAAAATTCAAAAAAGAGGTGCTTGCTTACTGAAAATTACCGATAAACTTTATTGATGGTTGACCCTAAAACATAAATATGCAATTTATGTACACTAAATTAATAGTTCACACAATTTTTTTTACATACAAATAGATTATATCAAACTCCTTCACATGATGGACGCTCCAAACGTGTTGTACCACTGACGGGTCTTGGTCGCGACAGCAAGTAGCGAGCTACGGCGTCGATCTCCTTGGCGATGCTTAAATTGTAGAGCGCGCCCTGGTACATGAGATCGGTCAGAACGACCTTGTCGTTTTCCGCCAGGTCGACGAGCTTCTCCACGGGTGCGGAGAACCTGAAGTAAGGGACGTCCAAGCTCTTGCACCACACGCGGGCGCGTTCCACCTCCTGCCCGTCGGATCTCGTCGACTGGGCAATGAAGAGCTGGAGGAGGTGAGAGAGACCAGAAAACGTTTGAATCAGCTTCGGGATGCTCTTGACTGCGTTCTGCAGGTTGGGGACGAGGATTCCGACGTTATCCACTTTGGCGCTCGGTGCGATCCCCGTTCCTATGGAAACAACGAGCCCGAGTTTGGCTTTGACTCCCTCCCTCTCGGCCTGACTGAATATCTCCACCATGGCGTCGATGGTCGGGTTGTTGGCCATCACTCCTCCGTCTACGAACTTCTCCTCGTGAGGGGTAAAGTAAATCGGGGCGGCAGACGTGGCTCGACCCACCTCCCACACTTTCCACTCGTGCGGTGGCTTCTGTCCGTTCCTGGCCTCCCCGTAGTTGCACACGAGATGAAGGACGGGCGGGTTTTGGTCGGCCAAGACGGTCGTGACGATGAGGCGTGGGGACTTTATTTCAGTGAGTACCCTTTCGCTGCCGAACGTCTGCTTTGTCGTCTTGTCAACCACGTGACTGGGAAAGGTGGGTGGGTGTTTAAATACGTCCTCGGCGACTTTGAAGATCGTAGCTCTCGTCCCCCCCAGCCCCATGCCGGACGTAACGCACAGTCCGATGAGGGCTCCCGCGCTCGTCCCGGCAATGTAGTCGACGTAGGTGTGGAGCGGGCCGCAGTCCGGTTGCAGCTGCTTCATTCGGTCCTGAATGGCAGCCAGTGTTTGGCACGTGAGCAGTCCGCGGCAACCCCCGCCATCCATGCTCAGGAGGACGATGGAATCGGACGGAATCGTTAGCCGTGCATGTTCGTTCCTCTGGGCGGCGACCTCGGAAAGCTCGGCTTCGGCTTTGGCCATCAGCCTAGTAGTCTTCTCGAGAGCCTCGATGCAATCCTTTGTGTTGCGACCGGTGGATGTTTGCGCCAGGTCAAGAGGCGTCCTGCCCTCATTGTCTTTGATGTCGATCTTTGCACCGAAAGCAATCAGCACCTTCACTATGGTGGCATTTCCGTGCTCCGCGGCGTAATGGACGGCGGTGCAACCAGTCTTGCCGTGCCGGATGTCCGGGTCTGCTCCCGCTTGAAGAAAGACACAGCATCCGTCCACGTGCTGTTCACGAACGGATACCATGAGGGGCGTGAACCCTTCCTCGTCTAACGAGTTTATCGCATTCTTCAAATCGAAGCCCGCATCGGGCTTGCTGTTGTCGTTCGGCTGGATGGCTGCCGCGATGCTTTGCGTGGCGTGTTTCGCGGCCGCAACGTGGAAAGAGTTGCGGCTCCCGAGACGATTGCTCCAACAAGCTCCGCATTCTACCAACTCTGCCGCGATATCCGCTTCATTTCGCTCCACGGCGACGTCCAAAGCCGTCTGACCTCGGCCGTTCTTCTCTTGCAGCAACCTCTCCCGCTTTTCTTTCGTCGCCGCCTTTTCCAGCATCTTTCGGACGCTTCGGACCGAGCGAGCGTAGTGCAGAAGAGTGTTTCCGGTCCGGTCCGTATCATCCACGTCGACGACGACTTCCGGCAGGTCCAGCAGAGCGTCGACGCCTTCTTCGTCGTCTTTGCGAAGCGCATCTATCGTCAGGGCCCGGATGACGCGGAACCAATCCTTGTGCGCGCGCGGGTGAAGCCGCATCATGTCGGTGAGGTGAAGCGGGAGCTTGGACGCCTCCACCGGTTCGGGGAGGATGATAAGTTCGAGAAGCTCCTTCGTAAACACCACGTTGCAGTCATCCACCAATGGTTGAACAGTGTTGAGCAATCGCCCGAAAGCACCTTCCGAGAGCGCCAAATCTGCCGTCTCGTGCAGCGCAAAGGCGTACGTTTTCTTGGTTATGGGATCGTTCTGGTAGAGAATGATGTTGTAGACCTCGGCACGATTGAACACGCTTTCCCAGTAGGACTGGGTGAAGAGCCGGACGCTGACGTTGGTTTTCACCTCCCACAGTCCCACGGAGGTAGTGACGACTCCAGGAATGTCCTCGCCGGGGGGCGGATAGCGCACCTCCTTCAAGAGCTTTGCAGGGGACGGTAGAGTGCCTTCGAAGTTACGTAACGCGTGGATCACAAAGTAAGCTTTTGCAGCCATTGTATGCCAAGTTAACAAGCTAGACACACCCCTCGAGCAAGACAAACAGATTCATCTAAAATGTCCTTTTATGTAGCGCGTGCATGAGTTGTACCCGGAAAAGCTTATGTACTACAGGAACAGGGGCGGATACAGGAATTCTGGAAGGGGGGCGTCTGACATAAATAATTAATAGGGGGAGGGTGCGGGAGGGGGATGTGCCCCCTCCCACGCGAAGCGGGGAAGCTTTTGACGGATCGTCATCCCACACATAATTGGTGATATTCTATAGAAACTTGAAAAGGGCGGCGAATACTGTGCGTGGTTCGGTTTGGGGGACTCTATTCTCAGTGCAACTCATAAACTGCGTATCCTAAATTAATGAGTAATTCTAATTTAACAAACTTATTTTCCTATCATGGCAGATAGCTGTGGAATTAAAATACGTATTTATCGCCATTTCACATTTGAATGAAACATACAATGAATCTATACAATTACTACAAAATCATTTATTGGTACAAAATACAAGATTGAAACATTTTTCTGTTGTATTTGCTGAAAAAAGCTTCACACACCTCATCAATATCAATATCAACATCACTATGCAAATGCATCAGTGCTAATCCAGCAAAACGCTCAGAACTCATTGTACTTCGTAAATAGGATTTAATACGCCTCAATGCTGAAAAAGACCTTTCTGTTTCACAGCTAGACACAGGTATAGTGCAGGCAATAATTAATAGTACTCGTATGTTGGGGAAAACATCTTCATCAGCTGCATGGATACAATGTGCCAGATCTGCAGGAATGATGTTATCAAGGGATTCAGATTTTAGTTTCCAAAAACGTTGCCACTGTTTTAATTATTAATGTTGGAACTAGATAAAATAAGTGACTACCAACCATACTGTCACGATGAAATCTATTGTTTAGTACTTGTTCCATGTGATCCAAGAATGGAATTGCCACATTAATTCTGTATTAAACTTCAGGATCTGGATTTTCTGGACCTGCATTAGCCCTGTGTTGCTGTCTTCCAGATAGACGTGGAACTGTAAGTACTATGCCTAACTCACTACCAATTCTGCTAGCATCTATAAACCAATCATGAAAATCTTTTTCAATGTTCTCTCTGAAAATTGCTGATGACACTGTGTATCAAGTTATAGGCATGCACAATATCCTCATCTTGCGTCTTACCCATATCTGCATGTGTCAAAAAAAATAAATAACTGAAGTATAAAACTGAAAGAAACTCCAGGCCCGTAGCGAGGTAAGTCTGAAAGGGAGGGGGACGGGGGAGGGGGTTGGATCGATTTCTAATAGGACTGCCGGGGGGAGGAGTAGTCTAAGTGGTGTGTGCATGTGGGCCTTCATGCATTCACGCAGCTGAATCACGTAATGAGATAACGCGATCGGGTGGGTGAAGTCATGACAGGCGCACGATTCCTGTACGCATAAATTACCTTTTGCTTTCTTTGAAACGTAATTCGAGATACTTTCCGAGCCCGAGTGAACACGCTTGCTTGCCATAACGCTCTCTAGAACAATGAATATCACATGGGATGTTGCTAATTGGTTTCGCTAATGAATTAAAGTATTAATTTAATCCTTAATTTTATTCATTATCAGGTGGGTCCGGACACCACCGACCCCCCCCCCTGTATCCGCCACTGCAGGAAGCACTTCCTTCGTGTGCTTTGTACTGTGTTGCATGTTGCGCATGTACGCAGCACCCTCCTCGACCTCTTCCGGTTCAGTTACTCAGTTCCATTACCGGGCACACCTTCGTAACCATAGCGATCATATATTGTAATAGGCCCTTTTCGTCACTCGGATATTTCCGTAAAAGCTGTGAATCAACATGGCGGACGTGTATTAATTTATATTGTGTGACACTGACGTATATTAGATTACGGAGCGGTCACATGACACAGGAAAAGGGCCTATAGAATGTGCGTGGGCAGTGAAATGTGCATGTTTGTATTGGGACAAATTGAGAGCCGTGGGATTACAATTTTGGAGTATATATAATAGGCGGGTTGGACGAGGGGGAGAGCATACGTTTGTGTTTCAGCGTGTTTAAATTTGTACATGGACTTGGGGTTGAGGTTGCTTACCTGTTAGATAATATTGAATCATGATGATGAAGGTGGCTCCTTCAATGTAGAAAATCCAGCTCCTCTATCATGCACACCACCCTCTTCACCATATTTTGGGATGTGTCATCTGTTGTGCACACATCAAATCACCACGCTAGTTCCCAATACAACACACAAGTATGACACTAGTAACAATGAATAACAAAAAAAAAAACAATAGTCAGCTATATGGTGCATGGGGAGATGGCCGCACCTTCTAGTACATGTATTTGGGACACCTCTGACTAGCACTGCTCATGATCATCTTACTTTCAGCTATAACTCTGTGCTGTGTTGCAATATGTCTTGTATCTCTTTGCTGAGGTGATCAACCTGACTCCCACACTCATAAGTCAAATTGGGGGGGGGGGGGGGGGGGATTTGGGAGGCAACAAACATAAAAGATTAGCATGCCTGGATTCAGCTGTCAAGTATGGCAGAGGCAACTGAGCAAACATGCATGGGATATGTTGAGTCAACTATACAGGTTAGGCTTTGCAACAGCTCACAGCCAGTCTGGTGACCACTGAGCAAGGGAAAAAGCATTTACTAATGGCTTCACTGCAGGTCCAATGAATCGGACCATCCCATTCGTCTCACACTATACTGGGATACATCAAGTGACTGGTTTACTTATGTTTGCTTTAGCTCATGATCTTGATAAAGGATGCAACTGAAGTCTACACAAAAATAACTGTTAGCTGGAGAGGAAAGATTCATAGCCACTCACAAGAGATACACAATCTGCGCGTGCACACACACACAGACATACACGCGCGCGCACTCACATACATACACACGCACGCACTCACGCGCGCACAGAACGAAGAAGTAGACGAATACACTTACATGTATACTCTCACTTGGTACAGCCAACGACTAATGCTAGTAGTTAGTAGTCCTTGGTACAGCCAGCGAATATCGAATAGATGACCTGGTCCCCTGGACTCGAGCTCGAGCCAGCTATACTAGAGCTCTAGATAGTACTCAGTAACTTAACTATAGCGTATACGTATACGCTAAGCTAGCTAAGTAACCCATACTATACAAGCTAACGTACCAGTTAATTAATTGTGTTGCATGTAGCCATATATCCGTATCCATGTAAACTACATTAAAAACACTCAACAAGATGGCGCTAATTGAATCCTAGTCCTTGTGACCCAAAACAATTTAAATTTTAAATGGCCAAAATCTATACTAGGTAAATTTTTAAAAATATCTCTAAAATTAATACAACTGCATGATCTCTTATTCTGGGGGCCCACAAAATCTGAATCTAAACTGGTGTAAGAATTACGAGCTGCAGAATACATTAATTAGGTGTGAAAAAGTTGATTTTCCATACATCTCTATGTATTGTAAGTCAACAATGAATATTTCAGGGCAAGCATGTGCAGCGGGTTTAGTCACTTCAATACCATCAGAATAGTTATCCTCATCTTCACCTCATCCTTGCCTAAGTGTTAACCACCACCAGTACCACCCTGGTGGACCTACATGTACCTACATAGGCCTATCCCCTGACCTACCTATGTCCTACAAGAGTGGGGTTTTTGAATTTGAATAACACTGACCAAGCTGACATTCACCAACAATCTATGTAAACTGTGTAAACAAAGGTTATGGCTTCATATATGACTAGTACATGTAACCTTCCAAGAATGATTTAAAGCACTACTATTGCTCACACACACACACACACACACACACACACACACACACACACACACACACGCACACACACACACACACACGCACACACACACAAACAAAAGGATTAGCCCCTCCTACATTTGCGCATGCCATAATTAATCACAATACCACTTAGTTTTTTATCACCAAGGATGTGTGTATGTGTGTGCTTGTACTTGTGTGTGTGCTTGTGTGTGTGCTTGTGCTTGTGTGTGTGTGCTTGTGTGTGTGCTTGTGTGTATGTGTGTATATCACCAAGATCCAAGATCTGTGTGCATATGGAAAGGAGGAGTCATTTGCTAGATATATGTTTTAGGTGTCCAAAAGTTATAGAAGTCTCATGTGTGTAAATGTATGTGCGTTTGTGATAAGCACACACACACACACAAGGATTAATCCCTCCTTTCCATATGCACACAGATCTTGGTGATAGGTCTACACACACACACACACACACACACACACACACACACCATGGCCACACACATAAGCTCACACACACACACACACACACACACACACACACAAGGATGAGCCCCTCCTACATTTGCGCATTCCATAATTAACCACAATACCACTTAGTTTTTTTATCACCAAGGATGTGTGTGTATGTGTGTGCATGTGCTTGTGTGTAAGTGTGTATACCAACATTATGTGCATATGGAAAGGAGGGGTTAATGTTAATTTGCTATATATATGTTTTAGTTGTCTAGAAGTTATAGAAGTCTCATGTGTGCAAATGTATGTGTGTTTGTGATAAGCAACACACACAAATACACACACAAAAATAAACACACACTTGTAAATGTACATGATGACAGTGCTCCATATGTTTTCTGTGGAAGGGCACAAATGTGGTTTTGATAGGATTTGTACATGTATGTTCAGATCCATATGTACACAGGTACTCTACCTCATGGATCGTTTTAATGTTAGCGACAAGTTCTACCATGAACTATCGATGGTCCAGCCCACCATTCCGAGATCCCACCGGATTAAACATGTGCGCAGTGAACTCAATCAGTCCTTGAAGACCAAGATGTATCGGGTACCAGGACCAAACCATGGAGTTTACTGCTCACTGACTGAGAGGCTTCGCAAAGAACTTGAAGTTATTGTAAGTACAGCAGCACATGATGTACCTAACTGAATCAGATTCAGCTGAATCCAGATTCCAACCATGAAGTCTTTATGGTGATGGTGCCAAGTTTAGCAGGTACTCTAATTTTTTCCTAGTATCATTTGCAATACTTAACCTGGAGCAACTTGTGCTCTCACCACGAGGTAACCTAGTTATAAGTTTTGTGATGGCTGCATGACATTGCCTTTGAACAGATAATCACTGGCAGTAGTGAAGATCCAGAATGTCATGACATTTTGGCAACTACCCTTGAACCACTGCTCCAGGAGATAAAACTCCTCATGGAATCACAAATTATTGAGGTTGAGAAAAACAGTATCAGGTGGAGTTGTTTTTAGGAGGCGATCTAAAGGTAGGGTGAATATGATCAAATCCTATCTGCTGTGATAGTTCTTGCTGATGTTTCTGGGTTTTGGACAAGCAAATTCAAAGTATGCTTGCATATGGTGTTTGGTGCCATCAACTGACTGGTAAGTCTACACTGTGTCCAGATAACTATCAATGCTCATAAAGGTATTATTATTATTATTATTTACTTCTAAACAGCATAAGGCAAGAACTATCGAGGATATCGAATCATGTGCTGGCAACTCAAGGGAATCATACAGTGTGAAGTACTGTCCACTACTACCTATTGACCTTGACCATGTTGTTCCAGATGAGCTGCATTGGTTCCTACGTGTTATAGATGTTCTGCTTGAGAATGTAGTATTGCAGATTGTACAGTTGGATGTCAAAGTCAATAAAAAGCAGGCCGATTCACTCCAAGGGGCAATGCTCCAGAAGTTATCCAGGCGTGTGGTGTACCATTTCAGATTTGGCGAAAGGACTCTGGTTCATCTGCACTGGATTGGACATCACTAGGAGGAGCAGGGATGAGGAAAGTTTTCTCCTAACTACCTGCCTATTTCAAAGACATCTTGCCGCAAGACTGCAGCGAATGCATTATCCAAGTATGGAAGGTACATGTGAGAAATTAGTACTAAAGTAGCATGCCTTGCTCTGTTCTGAGATATTATGGGCTTGCTAGGACTTTGAAGAGCTGCACGCAAACATAAGCAGTTGGACTCCAGACAGTGTTGTCATTGAATCAAAGGTGAAGTACCCTATAAACAAGCTGCAACAATGTTTACAATTGCATTACCTCTCCATCAAGGCAAAGCAGTGAATCAAAGATTTTGTTGCCAGTGTGTAAATTGCCGTAACTAATTAACTTTACTCTCACATGCACAAGTGTTGAAAAACTGAATGACGTAGCCAAGAGAAGCTATCATAGTTCATGCAAGAGAGATCCTGCAATGGAAATAATGCTAACCGAGCAGAGGATATCGACTAATTCTCTACTTTGCAGAAAGGCACGAAAATACTTCAAAAGGAATTGAGAATACTGGGAAGGGGGGTTAGTGAGTAGTAGGAAGCGACAGCGAATTTGAACACAACATTTCAGCTATCAGTAAATGTTCTGCACTCTGCACACCCATTTCTACTGCCATTATTATTATAGTAAGCACTCATACATGTATGTAGAAGGCTGATGCCACAGACCTCTTTGAACCTTTTTATCATCACAAAACATATGGTACAATTGTAATGCACTACACCATTGCAGGGCCACTCCCCTTGTTCTTCACAATAACTGAACAGCTACTTACGCAAACACATGTGTTGTCTAAAAATAATGGGTATCACGCTTCCCAATGGTATACTAATAGGCCTATTTTTAACCAAGTGTTCTTTAATCCATACATGGACATAACCTTACTACTAATGTGGGTATCATATGCGCCACTGCAATGACAGCATGTATAGTTTAACTCAACTACGCACACACACATGCACGCACACATGCACACACACACACACACACACACACACACACACACACACATGCACATGACACACACAGCCTTATAGTCTTAACTGTTCTGGCTTCACTGTTGCATTCATTGCATTCAGGCTCAACATCACTCAGTGTGTTCTGCCAGCAGCGAAGGGCTTCTGAAATGTTGAATGTTGTCCACATTATTGTACAATCTAATACACATAATGCGAACACACATAAAAATGCACAAACAAAAATTAGCCCATATGTTTACACATACACAGATATGCAAATGAGCATGCACAAATACTGATAACCTTATTAAAGAACCAATTGGAAATAAATCACAAGATGACGCCAATGTATGGGCGATTTTTCGACATGACACAACTGACACGCAAACACTAAAACACACAAACTAACAAGCTAGCATGTCTGTCAGACATTCTCTGCATTCTCTGCTACCAGTTGAAAGGTCTTGTTGATAACAATGAATACAATAGTCCAATACACAACACAACATTCATTGAGTCAGCCGCCAACTTTCTACATTTGTCCATACGCAAATTCCATATTTTACATTGCATGCCCTTAACAGGGTTGCAAACGATTCTGGAGCCTATAAGTGGTGTAAATGTACATATTTGAACATTGGCGACCAAAATGGGTCAAATTATGTACAGCAAAACGCGACAGAAAAGTTCAAACAAGCTACGCTAAGCCTTCTAGTGGCGTATACCTACCCCTTCCCTTCCCCGCCACCCCCGTACCGTGTGCATTATTTAGAAACAACGTAGGCCGACATGCACACTACAGTGCTCAAGGTTTAAGCGCACACCACTGTGCAGACCGAGGAGTATAGTGCTCCAACAAGAGCTGGCAGCCGCGGGTAAGCGTTATGGATACGACGCTGGATGTATGTACAAGCTACTATATATAGTACATAACACAGCATCACCGCTTCACCATGCAGTAGCCTAGAAATTACTTAAATGAGCGTGCGGCAGCGCACAATAGCATTGCTCAGAAGTGTTGCTTGTGTGTGTGTGTGTGTGAATTCCATTTGAATACAGGCTGTTCACCTAGCGGTTAAATTGATACATACGGCACTACATCAACAATTACGTAACAGCCACCCGTAGTAACGGCACAACGAAGTGCCAACCGGTATTTCATTCTGCATGGGTCTTATAGCACCACCTAAAAATGAAAAACGAATCAGTTAAACGCCAAGCAAATTGTAAATGAATATGGAGCATAATGGTATATCGAGAGTAGTAATTGCGCACGAGCGGTTGGAGCGCACTGGTGGCATTTGATTTTTCGAGCGATCTGCAGCTTTCTTTAACAAGTTATTCATCACACTACGTCAGTCGGTTGTCCAAGTGCACAGATTTCATACGAGGTATTTTTACGAATGTTTCGTTGGAGCAAAGTTACCTCTTGTATTGTTGTTTTTACGCGATAACGTATTGCACAATTTGTCAAAATTCTGTGCAGGGTTTTTGGCATGTATACTGCTCATCAACGAGGTGTACTGCACCAACATATCAATGTTCAGATTATGAGACAGAACTTAGTATGGTCTTTGGAATCAGTACATGGGTAGATTCTGTGGCTACACACCTATATATTTTGCTATGCATGCTGCAGAGTTATTGAGAGGTACCAAACAGAAATGAGGCTTTGTAAAATATTCAGGCATCTCACAAATCTATTTGATGGCTGGAGAGCTCATGCTGAGCAAGTGTGTCTTACCAAATATGCAGCCCATTTAGAAGGTGGTTGCAGCTATGTACCTGTGAACGCTGTTATTCAATGCATTCTTGATCTGCCAATTTTTGAACCATTTTCCCTATTGAAAATACATTGCAGACACATTTAGCACAGTGTTGAGATGTGGAATTGACGAGTTATGTAAGATACTTGATTGAACCAGCATCCAACTTGCAATGTCACATTATTGTTTTGTTTTATTTTTTAATTCTTTTTCTTTTTAGAGCAAAATATCGTAGCGTTCATGCAATTGTATCCGAGTAATTTTCAAAGTTCTACAATACTACCAAAAATGCATATCTTAGAGATGCACGTTGTCCCATGGTTGCGAAAATGGCATATTGGTTTTGGCTTTTATGGAGAACAAGGCATTGGAAGTATATATCACTGCTTCAACAGCCTCACTCGAACATACAGTGGTGGGCGTGATCCAGAGCAAAGGCTACTATATATGCTCAAAGAGCATGCACTACATGTGGCTCCAATCAACATAGCAGTACAAACCAAACCTCGAACTACGCGGCAAAGTTTAAAATTATGCATGGTCTAATTAGTTGTTTACAAAAACATTTTAACCAACACGGAAACACGTATTTCACATTGATTGGCTTTGCCCGCGAAATAGTTAAACAATCAGACGACCCGTTGATCAACCGGTTGGACGGTTGAATAACGGGTCGCTCAACACTGATTTATACTTCAGTACCCACTGTCTGATTTATGTGATTAATCCACGCTATGTAAATATAATGCTGGCCTGTTTATATATTGTACTATTCTCATTCAAACACATTTCACCTCAGAGTCTCATGTTGGTGTTGATCTATGTTTGAAATTGAATAATGGCATAACACAATAGCAGAAAAGCTAGCACTGGTATAGAAAAGCGTTGCACATCCAAATATTATGCTTGAATCAGGATTGGTGTTAGATAATTGTGATAACACAATTAAAAGACTGAAGGTTTAGACAATTGTAGTTGACGGCTGCTGCTCCAACTCTCTGTTACTCACATACTCTTTTCCAATGCATCGGCTACTTCCTAGCAGTATTTTAAAGCTAAATTAAATTTAGACCCTGGTCTACAATGTGCAGGATCCATTTAAAGTTGTCATGTGGCATGTGCCTCTCATATCAATCAAGTCAATCTGAGGAGACGAAAGAAGAATTCGGTTCCACTTTTAGCTAGTATTAAACACCCTAGCATTTCTTAATAGCATGTAAGTACTGACTGACCTGCACACTTGAAAAAAGCCGTTAGCCACAATGGGTCTTAGAGGAGCGTGATTCTTCTGGGGAAGCCGTTCACTGCATACCTCACACAATTTGATGAAGTGTTCAACAACGCTTCTTGGAAGGTGCGAGTATAAAGATTGAATCTAGATATACGAGTTCGCAATGCATTCCAAACATGGCAAATGTCTTCTTTCCACCAGGATGTAGGCAATCTGTATATGGTATACCTGGTACAATATGTCATAGAACAGACTTTTCCTCTGAACAATGTGTTGCTGACTACAAAAACGCGGTTTACAGTGGATCAAAAAAGTGGCTGTTGTATATGGCAGCTATATGGCGCAATCAGTATTACGTCGTTGCCCGTGAAAGAGTTAACCGGACTATCAGTGTTGCAAATTAAATATCCTGGCGGCCCGTTAGTCAACCGGTCGACCCGTTGAACAAACGGCGGCCTGTTGATCAACCGGTCGACCCGTTGAACAAGGGGGCGCCGGTGTCTCACAGCATATTTTATTCCCCCGAATATTTCATCCGGGGTGTTAATGTAGCTATAGTATCTTTCATCCGATCGGATAGTATATTTTAACCTCTCTGAGACACTTTATCCTCCTTGGCACGTGTTGTTCCTTCAGCGTGAAAACGTGTGCTTCGCATATCGACGAGCAACGGTATAGCGTATTGGTTGACTACCTCACTTCTGCCAGAGATGTTGACCCTCGGGCTTCACCATAGGCGTAGGAACCGGGTGGGTGAGGGGGGGGGGGGGGGGGGGGGGGGGGGGGCAGAGGATGCCTCGGCCCCCCCAATGTTGGATTATGTGTATAAAGTATGCTGAATTTATATTAGACAACCCTTTGGGCCCCCCCAATCCTGTTTACGTTCCCTACGCTTCTGGAATCACGTATGTATCCTGCTTGAGCTACAGCAAACGAGAAATGAGGAATACGGCAACAAGCTCCTACGTTCGTCCTAAGAGACCCATTGCTGTATTACTGAGCAGCAGATGCGGTGAATGAGATTAGTCTCAAACGGGTAATTGCAAACGAAAAGGAGAAAGCTAGGATTATTCGTGCCTGCCATGATGGCGTTAATGGGGGCCACTACGGCAGAGATAATATATAGATATATATATTATCTCTGACTACGGTAGGGACAAAACGCGCGCAAAGGTAAGTAACTGACTTTCTCAAATATCATATACCGAGGAGTCCGCGCGATCTAGCCATGCTATGCACCACAAATATCAACATCTTTTATGGCATGGACATTATAAGAAGGTATCAGGTCATCATTATTATTTATCAAGACATTGTCATTAATTTAAATAATTATGGTAATTATGGTACATGTACTACATGATCATGAGTAACTAATTTTGCTGCAGATCGATCAGTGAAAAATACTGGTGGAAAGGACTTAACGATGTAGATGAGTACTGCTAACGATGTGATATGTATCAGCAGGTCAATGCAAAACGTGAAAGGAAGAAAGCTGAACTTCACCCCATTCCAGTTCCACGCAAAGTATCAATAGGCATTGATTAGATAGGTATGTGAATCTGAAAAATTCATAATTATAACAAGGGTTGTTGCACATTATTAATTCATGTTATTAACACTCCTATTCATTTAATATCTAAACTGATCTTTGAATTGATTAGCTCCATTCTTTTTTATGAAGGAAACTTGTTGGCAAAATAAAATAGGATCGTTTCCGCGAAAAGGGATCTAACGCATATATTATAAAATTTCCAGTACGCGCTATAGAAACGTAATGCCTGCATTGAAATGTATGGCTAATTAAAAATTCAGAGCCTTACAACTCCATGACAGATACTCCGATTCTCGGTGCGTAAAAAGCAATGTGTAGAGGACATTTCAGACGTCTAGATATCAAAGAATTTGAAATCTTGAGCGTTAGGTCCCTTTTCGCGCAAACGATCCCATATGTTGTGACCACAACAGATTAATTTTCTAAGTGGCCTGAAGGTGCTCCACTTCAAGATAAGGCAGCAGTTAGTGTTGCTTACAGTATTAGTCATCATGGCTGGACTGACATCATTATATCAGATCAGACGGGAATTTGTCAATCAACTGTCAAGGTAATTTTCAACAGTTTAATGCATCTTACCACAATACTATTTCAGCTGTTTGTTTAAGCTAACTGGAATTGAGCACAGGATTAGCAGTTCACATCAATGGTTTGGATGAGCGCACTAATCAAACACTGACAAGGGCTCTTATCAAATTTTCAGAGGCCAAGGAAATCTGGGATGAACATCGCATATCGCATAGCAAAGCTTAGCATGACTCTTCACAATTCAGCCCCTTCTTCGTGATCTGATGTACAATCGTAACCCTCGTATGGCAATCAATCATGAATTCAGCTACAAGACTAGCACTAATATTACCAGTGAGAGTACAATGATATGGAAGAAACTCTCGGTCACCTACTAGCAATCAGGAAGAAATACCATCAGAAAGCTTTTAAAAACATTGAACGAGCCCAACAAAGACAAAAAGCACAATATGATGAGAAACATCACTCTCTCCATGTATGGGTAATAGAGGTATTGTACATACATACGTGTGTTATTTAATGTGTGTAATCCCACATAGGTTTTTATCCCCGGTACCATGATTCTGTTGAAGAACATGCGAAACTCACACCAGATGGGAGGAAATTTGGATGAAAAGTGGAAGGGTTCTTATGAAGTTGTCAAAAGTTTAAGTAAAGGACGTTATAAGTTGAAACGTTGAAAGACTGCAGTTTGAAAAAGGCTTTGTTACTTGAGGAATTTCATGATCCAATTAAGGTGGGAACCCTATGTAATGATTAGATGCCCGTAAAAAATACTGCATAGAACAGTATTTTTTTTCCCTCCGTATCTAAGATGGAGTAGAGGAAATTGTGGAAGCCAGTGAGTACATGTGGTATATTTAATATCAATGTGCAGATACAGCAAGCAAACAATTTTGATAGAGTTGTCTTTCCCGATGATGATGATGATGATGATGATGATGATGATGATGATGATGATGATGATGATGATGATGATGATGATGATGATGATGATGATGATGATGATGATGATGATGATGATTGATGATGATGATGATGATGATGATGATGATGATGATGATGATGATGATGATGATGATGATGATGATGATGATGATGATGATGATGATGATTATGACACTGACGATGGTGATGGCAATGAAGATTGTGATGATCATGGTGATGATCATGATGATGATTCCTTCTCACCTGCTCAAGATTATCTTATGCAAAATGATACCAATGATGATGTAGATGATAAACAGCCATTACTGAATCATAGTCGCCAGAGTGATGATAAGCAATGCCATGGATCATTGCATTGCCACAAACATGCACTTCATGAGCAGTTATATTCGCCACAACTGTTGCATTTATGGTGATCTGCTGCAGACAAGTTGTGTCTCAGAGCAGAGTAAGATGAAGACTTTAATGAATTCATTTGGGTGCATGAATATATTTACATGTAATATTGTACACCTCATCACATGACGTAGCATCCCAGTATGGTGTGAGCCTTATGGGATGGTCAGACTCTCTTAGGACCTGCAGTGAAGCCACTATAAGTGAATGCTTTACACTACCTGGCCACCAGACTGGCTGGGAGCTGTTGCAAAACCCAATGTAGAGTTGACTCAATATACTCCACGTTCGGTCAGTTGTCTCTGCCGTCCTTGACAGAATTCAGCTATGCTAACTTGTTGTGTTTGTGCCTCCCAAATTCCCCCACCCCCCCACCCACCCCATACGCCATGATTTTTGCTAGTTTCAGGCTATTTTAGTGTTAGTGTTGTATGTGTGTGTTGTTTTGTAAACTAGGGATTTGATGTCAGACACATCCCAAAATATGACGAAGAGGGTGGTGTGCATGATATAGGAGCTGTATTATCTGGTAAGCTACCTCAACCCCAAAGCACCCCATTCCCCCCCTCCCCCCCATCTTCCTTCCACAACTTAGTGCATGTACAAGATTAAACGTGCTGAAGCCCAAACGTATACCCGCATCCCCCCTCCTCGTCTAACTCCGCTTATACCCGTTCTCAATACAAACATGTACATGCAGCCCACGCATATTCTAGCACCCATATTGCACTACGCTATGTTTAGCAGCATACATGCAACACAGTGCAAGGTACACGAAAGGAGTGCTTCTCGTATTACGTGAGCTTTTACGGGTGCATACACACGATACATAGTAGGGATAAGATGTCATAGCACGCATTTTTGCGAGGGGTGTGTCTAGCTTGTTAACTTGGCACACAATGGCTGCAAAAGCTTACTTCGTGGTCCACGCGTTACGTAACTTCGAAGGCACTCTACCGTCCCCTGCAAAGCTCTTGAAGGAGGTGCGCTATCCGCCCCCCGGCGAGGACATTCCCGGGGTCGTCACTACCACGGTGGGACTGTGGGAGGTAAAAACCAACGTCAGCGTCCGGCTCTTCACCCAGTCCTACTGGGAAAGCGTGTTCAATCATACCGAGGACTACAACATCATTCTCTACCAGAACGATCCCATATCCAAGAAAACGTACGCCTTTGCGCTGCACGAGACGGCAGATTTGGCGCTCTCGGAATGTGCTTTCAAGCGTTTGCTCAACACCGTCCAACCATTGGTGGATGACTGCAACGTGGTGTTTACGAAGGAGCTTCTTGAACTTATCATCCTCCCCGAACCGGTGGAGGCGTCCAAGCTCCCGCTTCACCTCACCGACATGATGCGGCTTCATCCGCGCGCGCACAAGGATTGGTTCCGCGTCATCCGGGCCCTGACGATAGATGCGCTTCGCAAAGACGACGAAGAAGGCGTCGACGCTCTGCTGGACCTGCCGGAAGTCGTCGTCGACGTGGATGATACGGACCGAACCGGAAACACTCTTCTGCACTACGCTCGCTCGGTCCGAAGCGTCCGCAAGATGTTGGAAAAGGCGACGACAGGAGAGATGCGGGAGAGGTTACTGAACGAGAGGAATGGTCAAGGTAAGACGGCTTTGGACGTTGCCCTGGAGCGAAACGAAACTGAAGTCGTGACGGAGTTGCTAGAACTCGAAGTTCGTTGGAACGGCAATCGTCGCGGGAGCCGCAACTCTTTCCACGTCGCCGCCGCGAAATGCGCCACGCAAAGCATCGCGGCAGCCATCCAACCGAACGACAGCAGCAAGCCCGATGCGGGCTTCGATTTGAAGAATGCGATAAACTCGTTAGACGAGGAAGGGTTCACGCCCCTCATGGTAGCCGTGCGTGAACAGCACGTGGACGGATGCTGTGTCTTTCTTCAAGCGGGAGCAGACCCGGACATCCGGCACGGCAACACTGGTTGCAACCGCCGTCCATTACGCAGCGGAGCACGGAAATGCCACCATAGTGAAGGTGCTGATTGCTTTCGGTGCAAAGATCGACATCAAAGACAATGAGGGCAGGACGCCTCTTGACCTGGCGCAAACATCCACCGGTCGCAACACAAAGGATTGCATCGAGGCACTCGAGAAGACTACTAGGCTGATGGCCAAAGCCGAAGCCGAGCTTTCCGAGGTCGCCGCTCAGAGGAACGAACATGCACAGCTAACGATTCCGTCCGATTCCATCGTCCTCCTGAGCATGGATGGCGGGGGTTGCCGCGGACTGCTCACGTGCCAAACGCTAGCTGCCATTCAGGACCGAATGAAGCAGCTGCAACCGGACTGCGGCCCGCTCCACACCTACGTCGACTACATTGCCGGGACGAGCGCGGGAGCCCTCATCGGACTGTGCGTTACGTCCGGCATGGGGCTGGGGGGGACGAGAGCTACGATCTTCAAAGTCGCCGAGGACGTATTTAAACACCCACCCACCTTTCCCAGTCACGTGGTTGACAAGACGACAAAGCAGACGTTCGGCAGCGAAAGGGTACTCACTGAAATAAAGTCCCCACGCCTCATCGTCACGACCGTCTTGGCCGACCAAAACCCGCCCGTCCTTCATCTCGTGTGCAACTACGGGGAGGCCAGGAACGGACAGAAGCCGCCGCACGAGTGGAAAGTGTGGGAGGTGGGTCGGGCCACGTCTGCCGCCCCGATTTACTTTACCCCTCACGAGGAGAAGTTCGTAGACGGAGGAGTGATGGCCAACAACCCGACCATCGACGCCATGGTGGAGATATTCAGTCAGGCCGAGAGGGAGGGAGTCAAAGCCAAACTCGGGCTCGTTGTTTCCATAGGAACGGGGATCGCACCGAGCGCCAAAGTGGATAACGTCGGAATCCTCGTCCCCAACCTGCAGAACGCAGTCAAGAGCATCCCGAAGCTGATTCAAACGTTTTCTGGTCTCTCTCACCTCCTCCAGCTCTTCATTGCCCAGTCGACGAAATGCGATGGGGAGGAGGTGGAACGCGCTCGCGTGTGGTGCAAGAGCTTGGACGTCCCTTACTTCAGGTTCTCCGCACCCGTGGAGAAGCTCGTCGATCTGGCGGAAAACGACAAGGTCGTTCTGACCGATCTCATGTACCAGGGCGCGCTCTACAATTTAAGCATCGCCAAGGAGATCGACGCCGTAGCTCGCTACTTGCTGTCGCGACCAAGACCACGTATGTCCGTCGGTGGTATAACACGTTTGGAGCGTCCATCATGTGAAGGAGAAGTGCACGTTTGATATAATTTTACTATTTTATTTTGCTTTCTGTGCAATAAATCGTGTGATCTATTAATTTTGTCTATACTTATGTAAATAAAATTGCACAACGTGCAATGCCCATGATTATGTTTTAGGGACAACTATCGATAAGGTTTTGAGGTAATATTTTCAGCAAGCAAGCACCTCTTATTAAATTTTCTCTACGCCAATCGATAAAAGGACTAACCGATAAACTTCCGTACTGAACCGTAATTAATACCACTAAGAAAGAGGGCGTGCCCACTGGTTGTAACTCACGCCCAATGTCATTCAATTTCTTTTCAGATGATCAAGTTGCAATTGTCGCCCAAACGCCAGCGTATTCCATAAGAGATTATCGGTCGATCGTCGAACTAAGAAAGGACAGCCAGAGTACGAGATTAGGTTAAATGGGCGCGGGTAGGTTGGACTGCAGCATGCCGTTTTGCACAGTGGGCGTTATATGTGACAGTATAAATACCGAGGGATGGTTATTGCACCATAGACACCAATGTCTACAACGTAACAGTTATTTTTACCGTCAAAATTCTGCTTGCAAACGTTGAAGCTTAGAAAACACGCCATTTTCGAGTGAACTCGTTAAAATTGTTACGTTATTGTAATTAAAGTTTCGAATTTATGGCTGAAGACGGGAACGGTTTCAATTGCGAAAACGGTTCTTCCAAGAACCAAACATCGACCAGCGACGAAAGGCGGCGAGCAAGTGAAGAGGCAAATCATGTGTGGGCACCTTTCAAGCGAAGAAAGGCTCCGAGGGGTAATCCCGAAGCTGCATGCCGCTTCGAAGTGAGGTCGGTCAGCGAAGCAAGTTCCTCAAAGAGCATGCAGAAGGACGAATGCTATACTATCTTATTCTTAGAGAGTGCATCCAAGGAATTGGAGTCCCTCGCTGTACACATGCCAGATGTGTCCGATGGTGATGCATGCAAGAGCGCTTGCAGTACGAATGTACTACATAGAGGTGTCCAACGGAATGTCTCCACTGATGCCCAAACAAACGTGCATGAGTCAGATGTTTTTGGTATGTTCCAGAACGGTAAAAAGATGGGTTGAGCTGTGGGAAAGTACAGGAGAAGAAGCCTTGCTGATGGTCGCAGCTCAACTGAAGAAAGTGATCCATCAATCCTTTTCTCCTGTGGGAAAGTACAGTTCAATCCATTAGGTCCCTTTTCTCAGAAACGGCAATCGAATTTGAACAAATAGTGCACTTTAGTAGTTTATTCAGGAGTAATGCCACAATTCCGAGCCACCTGTAATTTTGATTGCTGACACTATTCCCATTCATGGTACGCTATATGTTTTCATACATGGTCAACGCACAACACGGTCAAAGGTACACGACGGGAGCAGGGCTGCCGCGATAGGCGATATATCGCGATACTTTAAAGATAGGCGATCACGATATTTTTTTGGCATTTCGCGATACAAACGTGCGCGGAAATAGACGGAAAAGCACGGCAATAGACGGAAATAAGAGCGATTCAGCATATGCAGTTAGATACTGCTGCACACTCAGACACGTGCCATGCATTATTATCGCAAATGTCCCCTTTTTGTGGTTGTTGCATGTAGTACTGGCATTTTTGAACATCTTGAAATATGGTTGGCAAAACTACATGTATGACATTGAAAACTATTAGACTTGTTTACTCAATGAATGAAACAACATTAGAGTCAACTACCTATAAGCTTTGTCCTTACCGCTGACCGGTTATTCAGTACGATCGATAAGACGCTTCTGTTATTAATTACCGTTCAGTAGCAGAAAATCCTTACCAAATATTATCTGTAACAGTCAACTTTCTTATCGAAAATTGCAATTCCAATGAAATATAATATTCATGACCCTCCCATAAGACTATATTATGTTGTCATATTTAATCGAATTAGTGTTATGATTAATTACGAGCTTTATTTATAGACCTATTTAGTGATATCAGAGCAATAAAATCACCAAGAGCTGCATTTCACACGTATAAATTAAAATACATGGTCCGCAGGTTAGAAGAGTCACGTGACACTTGATTATAATGGTTTTAAAGCTACACAAACAATGAAACGAATGTCAAACACTGCCTCACATACACATCCACTATTGCATTTCCCAAGTGTTGTGTGCAAAACACTTTTCGACCTAAACAAACGTGTCTCCCATGAAAACACACAAAGTATTTCCCTGTTTTGAAATATGACTCGGCCAAACGTTGGGCAGGTTTGTTTTTCTCTTATATACCAAATTTTGTGTTGATCTGCTGCCTCAGAGCTGAGAAATATGCTATAAATCCGTTTTTTGAACTGGGACACTTAAAAACAAAAACAAACAGACGTGTTGTCACGTGACACTTTACTTATTTCCGGCACTTGTTTACAAATGTTTGGTCAACAACATTGCGTTGTCAGATTTTCAATACTGCATACAGTTAATGTTAAATAATCAAGATAACATTAAAACACACCCACAAAATTTTAGGGTTCCCACTGTACAAATGTACTCCTGCGTTGAAATGTATATAATTTAAAAATTCAGAACCTTACAACTCCATGACAGATACTCCAATTCTCAGTGCGTAAGCAATGTGTATAGGACATTGCAGATTACTAGAATATATAAGAAAATTGAAATCGCAGAAACGATGGCCGGCCATATATACAAGGGCGGAGTTATTATCTGCCTCGTGCCCCCACTGAGCTGGGCACGAGGAAACCTATGGAGCTTGAAAACCACATAGTCAACGAGCGGTACGATGTGTTGAAGAGCCTGCAGAGCGGATTCTACGGAACTGCTTGGCTTTCAAAAGATAGGAAAACAGGGAAGGATGTATGTCTAAAGGTAGGTATTGCCCTGTATAGTGATACTGGGGTGAAAAGTGACGTCGCTCAATTGGCGCTCAGACCTTCTTCAAAGAGAGTAAGACGCAGCTGAAGGAGCTTGCGATTCTGAAGCAGCTGTGCGAAGGGCACTTCGCCCACGATAATGTTTGCAAGGTCTTGGACGTATCGCTTGACAGAGTCGCTGTGACCGACTCGCAAGGTGTGTACTAATACGTGATGTGTTTTATTTGTCTGTGTGTATTTGTGGGTGTGTGAGTGTGTTTGTGGGTGTGCGAGTATGTACAGTGTCTTATAATTTATGTGCGCGTGTGTGTGTGCCTATGTGTACAATGTGCACTAAGTATTTAATGCTTGTGTGATAGATAATCTGTAACTGTTATTGTTTGAATAGCGCACGCACGTACAAATACACACATGCACATACAACACACACACGCATGCACGTACACAGGCTGTGTACGTGTACGTGCATGTGTGTGTTGGCGTTTATGTGGTATGCATGTGTATGTGCTTGTGTGTTGTCCATGTGCATGTTTCGGGGCATGTGGTTCGTGTGTGCATGTATGTGGTGTGTTGGCATGTGTTCAGAACAAAAGCAGCCTTTGTCTTCAACACGAAGGGAAGGGCACACCATGTAGTGAACGCATGGTCCTGTTCATCCTCCTCTAATATCCTCCTTCCTCCCTCCCCTCTTGTTGCATCCCTTAACTGCAGTCTTCCCTCCCCACGTTTTTTTTTTCCTCCACACCTTCCCTCCCTCCCTTCTCTTTCCACCCCCCTCCTCCCCTCTCCCCGCTTCTCTCTTTCCCGTTACTGCAGGAAAGATAGTTGACAAGATGAGGTATGTGGTATTTGAGTACTGCAGTGGCTCCGACATGTTCAATTACCTCGTCACTGGACCGTTCGAGAAGATGCACAGGTACCTACATGTAGGCCATACCAGCATACCTGTGTGTCTAGGTACTGGGCAGATGGAGGATGTTTGATTAGCGAAGGACACTATTAGTGGTGTGGTTGATTACGGGTTGGGATTAATTGGAGCTCTCTGGTACGAGTGATTGGCAATGGAGAGTGCAGGTGTTGGTGGTGAAGGGTGTATGCTTTATGGCAGAGTCCTTGCAAAGAATTGTTTTGGGTGATCTTGTTAACATGTTCATTCCTTAATGCATTGTTTGCTGTGCTGTGGTTTGCATGTGGTAAAGTTGGAGTGGCTCATGCCCACTACATATGGAATGCCAGCAATGTTGTGTGTGTGTGTGTGTGTGTGTGTGTGTGTGTGTGTGTGTGTGTGTGTGTGTGTGTGTGTGTGTGTGTGTGTGTGTGTCCTGTGTGTGTGTGTTCCTGTGAGTCTGCTCATGTGGGTGTGTTCGTGTGTGTGTAGGTGAGCAGGTATGATGCTGCTCATTTGGACTGCATTAGGTTGTGGGAGGACTCTATGTGCACCTTGTGTTATGGGCTGCCAAAGATAATATATTTCTGCTTGTACAGTTATGCTCTCTCCCCCCCTCCATTCGGACTATAGAGTTTACTGTCACCCCTCCCTCCCTCCCTCCCTCCCTCCCTCCCTCCCTCCCTCCCTCCCTCCCTCCCTCCTCAGAGTATCAGCGTTCCCTGAGCCTCTGGCACGCCATTACTTCACACAGCTTCTCCTGGCCGTGCTTTATCTGCACGAGAGGGGCGTGTACCATCGTGACATCAAACCAGAGAACTGTGTGCTGGACGAACACTGGGATCTCAAAATTACTGACTTTGGCACGAATAAGGTGAGTGGTATCGTCTGTCTTTGTTTTTTGCATGTGTGCTTGTGTGTGGGGGGGGTGTGTGTGTAGTGGGTGTGAGTTCTAATGTGTACAGTATGTGCCGGACATACAGTGCACATGGGTGTCACCATGGATACATAATTGGCCCAATTGTTACGGTGCTGTCTCCTGTGATACTGACGCTGGTTTTAATTTTAGTGTGTTTTGGGGTCACTGGATTCCTTTATTTATGATACTGTACACACATGTAGCTAACTGTCAGCATTGGAGTATAGCCCTCATCTCCCTCCCATCTCCGACCCCATTTCTCCACACACACACACACACACACACACACACACACACACACCAGATCATCTCCACCTTGGATCCAGCCATGGCTCTTCGTACCACCACTAGGGGTATTGGAACGGACAACTATCGTGCTCCAGAAGTGAATGCTCTGAAGGAATATGATCCTTCTGCCGCTGACCTGTGGTCCATCGGTATGACCCTCTTCTTCCTGGTGAGTTTAGGGGTGTGTGTGTGTGTGTGTGTGTGTGTGTGTGTGTGTGTGTGTGTGTGTGTGTGTGTGTGTGTGTGTGTGTGTGTGTGTGTGTGTGTGTGTGTGTGTGTGTGTGTGTGTGTGTGTGTGTGTGTGTGTGTGTGTGTGTGTGTGTGTGTGTGTGTGTACATGTGTGTACATGTGTGTGCTTGTGGGTGTGTGTGTGAAAATGCACACATACTGCAGTATATACAGTACATGTATGTGTGTATTGAAAATCCAAAATCTCAAGGTTGAAATATTTTCTCATGTTCATGAATCTCAACTCCTTTCTCCTCCCTCCCTCCTCCTTCCCTCCCTCCCTTCCTTCTCTCCTCCCTCCCTCCCTCCTTCCCTCCTCCCTCCTCCCTCCTCCTCCTCCTACCCTCTGCCAGGTGGCAGTAGAGGAGATGGTGGCTCGCGTACAGACACTGGATCAGTACACACGTTCCATGTTCTGTCCTCTAGGCCTCTTCTTCCCCTTCCCTATCCACTGCAGCAAGCTGGACAGCTACATGGGCTCGGAGCAAGAGCTCCTTCCATACCTCAGCAAAGGTAACATCCAGTATCCTCCTCCCCCTCCCACCTTCCCCCCCCCACCTTCCCTTCTCCACCTTCCCTTCTCCACCTTCCCTTCTCCACCTTCCCTTCTCCACCTTCCCTTCTCCACCTTCCTCTCCCCTCCCTTCCCCTCCTCTCTCCCCCTTCGCCTACCCTTCCTGTTCTTTTAATGGTGATGGTGGAAATAAAGATGAGTAGTGCGTTTGTCTTGCCGCACTGATGCCACGCCCACACCTCAGAGTCGGCTCCACCCACCCTAGGGTTGCCTCTCCACACTACACTCACGCACATACATGTACACACATACACAAACACATGCACACACACACAAATGCACACACACACAAATGCACCCACACACATGCACACACATTCTTTATTTGTGGTTGAGGTTGGCATGCACGTGTAGTATGTGGGCAAGGGCATGTTGTCATCCCTTCTCCCTCATCCCCAGGCCACGTCCTGCAGAACAAGCTGTTCTGGCTGGAGTGGGGCAATATGGCCGCCACACTCTCCCCAGAGATCAAGGACCTCATGAACCGCATCTTTGTCCTGGTCCCCAGCCTACGTTGCTCCATACGGGAGATGCTGGTACATCCCTGGGTGTCTGAGGGAGTACGCCTGACCTCTGCCGAGATCAAGCTGCAGATGGAGAACAGGTGTGTGTGTGTGTGTGTGTGTGTGTGTGTGTGTGTGTGGTGTGTGTGTGTGTGTGTGTGTGTGTGTGTGTGTGTGTGTGTGCGCGCGCACGCGTGTGTGTGTGTGTGCGTGCGCGCGCGCGTGTGTGTGTGTGTGTGTGTGTGTGTGAATGATGTGTGAGTGTGTGTGTAAATGGTGTGGTGGTTTGCTTTCTGCTGCAGGTGTCTCAGTCTCCATGCCTGACCTTCTGAGATTAAGTCTAGACTCCCTTCTCCCTCCCTCCCACCCTCCCTTTCTGTATCTCTTACTCTCTCACATTACATGAACTGATATTACAATTAAAACTTGACTACTATTCCATTTTTAACCTCCTTTTCTCCCTTTCCCCCTCTCTCCTTCCTCCCTCTCTCCCTCCCTCCCTCCCTCCTTCCCTCCCTCTCTCCCTCTCCCCTCTTCCCTCTCCCCACTCCCCTCTTCCCTCCTCCCTTCCTCCCTCTTCCTTCCCTCTCTCCTCCTCTCCAGATGTCCCTCCAGCATCCAGGCCTACAAGGCAGCCAACCCTCACGTAGTGGAGTGCAAGCTGATGGGAGCAGTGGACCTAGCCTCCCTCCGCCAATCCATCACTCGCAGTGGGGCACAGGAGGAGTACCTCACTGACAGTGAGGTGTGGGGGTGGAGCCCCACACTGGCCTCCCTAGAAGCCCTGCAGCTGGAGATTGTCGAGGGAGACATTCAGGTGAGGGTGTGTGGCTTGTTTTGTGAGCAGGGTGGGGGGCTTGTTGTGTGTGAAAGGGGTGTGGCTTGTTGTGTGAGAAGGGGGTGTGGCTTTTTGACATTCAGGTGCAGAGGGGTAAGGCTTGTTGACATTCCGGTGAAGAGCTGCGGTTTGTGGGGCTTTTTTATTTAATGCAAAGAGTGTTGCTCGTTTGTAAACCCATACGTTTGTACTGTGAATGATCTGGATTTGATTGGTATTTTACATACCGCTAATGGCTATGGGGTATCATGCAAGCAGCCCATGTGATCCTGAAGGGTGTAGCTCTTGTTATGCAACCAGAAATATCGAGCTTCCTGGAGCAGGTTTCGAGATATGTTTCTAATCACAAGTATTTAAACGGCTGCAGTGTGACCTAAATGGGTTACAGGAGCAACAAGCAGGACTGGTGGAAGGATGTTTCCACCATCTCGACTGTGTCCATGGCAGTGTTAGAACGAGTTGCAGTATAAAGAGTGCCTGCCTGACAGACACTGGCCAGAAATGGCCTTTTTTAATGGCCAAACTTGGCAATTCACACATCAGACAACTGCTCGTTGACCACAATGCTGTTGTTATGGGCCAAATTTTTTATTGCTAAAATTATGAAAATGCAGCATGGTGCTTAATTGCTTAAAAGAAAGCCATTAGGAATCTTTTTTAAGGGTGGAAGGAGGAATTGATTCTAACATGACAAGGCGTCTTAACTTGTCCTTAAAAAGGAGGCGTGGTTTTCAGAAAGGGGTGGGGCAATAGACCACTGGATCAGGCAAGCAGCACTACTCAATGGCAGGTGCTGTAGAACACTGTATGGTGTGCTATGTACTCTGTAGGGTGTGCTATGTACTCTGTAGGGTGTGCTATGTACTCTGTACGTGTTCTGTGTGTAGAAATGTGTACTGGTGGTGCTAGATGTTCAGTGATCACTTTAATGTTGTTAGCATATCCTTCCCTCCTCCCTCCCTCCCTCCCTCCCTCCCTCCCTCCCTCCCTCCCTCCCTCCCTCCCTCCCTCCCTCCCTCCCTCCCTCCAGGGAGCTATGATAGACCTCACAGTGGCCAAAACCATCCTACAGAACATCCTGCTACAACCCTCAGGATGCTGAGGTCAGACTTGTGCCAACAGCTGACATCACAGCCAACTGGATGGGTTAGTGGACCATCACCAGACCATACCCGTCACCTTTGCACTGTCACCATCAGCTTAGCACTCATCCCATCAGTGACCAGTACCACTAAGTGTTTTTATGTTTGTGGTTCAATGGATTGTCATTCATATTGGACCTACTGACATTGCATATGTAAACACCTCCTTCCCATTTCATCACACCCATTCTTCTCCCATTCTCTCACCCTCACACCCCTCTTCCCAATTCACACCCTCCCATTCCCTCACCCTCCTCCCATCCCTCACCTTCACACCCCTCCTCCCCATTCCCTCACCTTCACACCCCTCCTCCCCATTCCCTCACCTTCACACCCCCTCCTCCCCATTCCCTCACCCCATTCTCTCACCCCTCCCCATTCTCTTACCCTCACCCCCTCCTCCCCATTCCCTCACCCCCATTCCCTCACCCAATTCTCTTACCCTCACTCTATCCTCCCATTCCATCACCCTCACCCCCCTCCTCCCCATTCCCTCACCCAATTCTCTCACCCTCACTCTATCCTCCCATTCCATCACCCTCACACCCTCCTCCCCATTCCCTCAGGGAAGCTCTTCACGTTGCTTGGGTTCTTGCCCCAGAGTGGCAGCAGTTCCCTGGTACTGCCTGATGACCATCTTGACCTGCAGCTCATCCAGTGTGCCAGCCTCGTGCTTGTGGGCATCGAGCTAGCTATGGTGAAGGGAGCGGTGGCCATTGTGAGGTAAGGGAGGGTTTGCCATGTTGAGGTAAGGGAGGGGTTGTCATGGTGAGGTAAGGGAGGGGTTGTCATGGTGAGGTAAGGGAGGGGTTGTCATGGTGAGGTAAGGGAGGGGTTGTCATGGTGAGGTAATGGAGGGTTTGCCATGCATCTGTGTTCAAGTGTGCTCTCTGACCAGTCATTTCGACCACGTACATGTACATCCTCTTATGATTGTGCAATAAATAGACAATGCTTTTCACACCTTCCTCCTTTGTGCAATGTCACATCTCTCTCCCTCTCTCTCCCTCCCTCTCTCATTCCTCTCTCCTCTCTCTCCCTCTCTTCTCCCTCTCTCCCTCTCTCTCCCTCTCTCCTCTCTCTCCCTCCTCTCTCTCTCCTCTCTCTCTCCTCTCTCTCCCTCTCTCTCTCCCTCTCTCTCCCTCTCTCTCCCTCTCTCTCTCCCTCTCTCTCCCCTCTCTCTCTCCCTCTCTCTCTCCCTCTCTCTCTCCCTCTCTCTCTCCCTCTCTCTCCCTCTCCCTCTCCCTCCTCTCTCCTCTCCTCCTCTCTCTCTCCCTCTCTCTCCCTCCTCCCTCCCTCTCTCTCCCTCTCCCTCTCTTTCGCTATACCTCTCTTTCCTCTCTCTCCCTCTCTCTCTCTCTTACCCTCCTCTCTCCCTCTCCCTCACCTCCTCATCACCTCCCACACAAGTTCTCTTACTGTACTTCCTGTGTTCTGTTATTATTGCACCTTTGTCTAAACAGGATGTGTGTTGCAGTGTAACCTATTCAGGTGTGCCTCTGTAACAATTGCATCTATGACATATGAATGTGTACACTGTAGCAGCAAACATTAGTTTGTGTTCCATACACCTTGAAATGGAGGCAAATTGCACGCTATTTGAATACACTACTGTAATATTGAAACAACAACTACAGTATTTCACACTATCTCCACTCTCTTCCCCTCCCACCCTCCCTCCCCACCCTCGTCCTCTCTCCCCCTCTTCCCCTCCCTCCCTCCCTCCCAACACTCCTCCCTCCCACCTCCTCTCCCTCCCCCCATAGCTCAGAAGATGATGGTCAGCCCACGGAGTCCATGTACCCAGAGGACTGTGTGGTGCCCAGCCAGAGTGCAGAGTCTGATGTCTCCACCCTTCCAGACCTCCTTGAGCCCTCAGAGCTGGGGAGGATGAGAGGGCAGGCCTTCTACATACCCTTCCATAGGAGGTTCTCTCACGACGACCGGCTGAAGCCTCCTCAAGGTCAGCATGAGGCTTTGATGGAGAGGAGGGGAGAGGGAAGAGGAGGTGGGAGAATGATGTGAGAAGGGGAGGGAGTTTAAGAGAAGAGACTAAGAGCAAGAATTACAACAGTGAGTAATAATAAATTTAAAAGATCTAGTTGAAATCATGTTGGCTATAATTCATTAAAAACCCAACTTAAAAACAGCCTCATGATCTAGTTGAGGATGGTTAATCGGCTTATTATTTGTTCAGGGTGCGAACAATGCAAATTACTTCATCTTTAATGTTTAATCACGACTTCGTTTCTATTTAGAGTGCCTTGATAAAGTTAGCTGTTTGCCATAATCTAACCTTTGTTACGAACCATACATGTATCTGCCAAACAGTACAGTAGTCGTAAAGCATCACTACAGCGCTAACAAACTAATTTTTAAAGTAATTTTAATAAATGTGTTAAGGTGAAGGTGATTATCTCACCCATCAACACATAGTCCTAATGTTTGGCTCACATAGATGGTCCCCAGACCCAACCTTCCTCGCAAGAGAGTGCCAGTTGGGCCGGCCACAGCTGGTCGCTTAGCAACTACAGCTCCCAGGAGGAGAGCATTGATGACATGGTCTCCAGTGATTGGACGCCCGAGGTCAAAGTGGATCACTCCCAAGTGCACCGTATTGTGGAGCTGACCATTGTGCTGGACAGGAAAGTGACTGGACACTTCATGTAAGTGTGTGTGTGTGTGTGTGTGTGTGTGTGTGTGTGTGTGTGTGTGTGTGTGTGTGTGTGCGTGTGTGTGTGTGTGTTTGTGTTGTACAATGTATGTGTCTGCTTGTGTGTGTTATGAGTGTGTGTGCTGGTGTGTACTGTGTGTGTGTGCAGTGTGTGTCCTTGCACATGTGCTTGCACGTGTAAAGGATGTGGTATGTGTGTGGGTGTTAGTGTTGTGTGTACAAATATGCTCCCACGGGGCATCTGTAGTTCATGTGTGTGGGGGGGAGGTGTGGGGGGGTGTGGGGGAGGTGTTGCTTGTAGTGTGTGCACAGGTAGACAGATTTTGTTTTACAAAAGAGAGTGATGGATAATAGAATAATTCTGGTTTATTTGCTTCTTACACAATGTGCATTGGTAGGAAAGACTCTTCAATGGTGCATGGCACATTACCCTCCTTACTGTATTGTTTGTCATCTTCTGCCTTCCTGTGTTCAGAGCTGCTGGAGAGTTTTGCAAACTGTCGGGTCTGCTGTGCAGCTACGGCCTGTACCAGGTGTGTGTTCTGGGGGGGAGTAAAGGGATGGGAGTGGGTGGAGTAAAGGGGGCAAGGAGGGGTAAAGGGTTAATTGTGAGGGAGAGTAGCGGGTTGGGAAGAGTAGGTTAAACATGTGGAGAAGAGTAAGGGGTTAAACATGGCAGCAGGTGGTGAAGAGTAATGGGTTAAACATGGCAGCAGGTGGTGATCAGTAAGGGGTTAAACATGGCAGCAGGTGGTGAAGAGTAAGGGGTTAAACATGGCAGCAGGTGGTGAAGAGTAAGGGTTTAATCATGGCTGTACAAGGTGTGAACATTGTCATCTATGGGATGTCTTGGCTAGGTCTCATGTGGACTTGTAGTCCTTCTGTTCATTCCTCTATTGATAAGGACCAAATGTGGTCTGAGTGAAGAATAACTCGATTCATGTGATCCCATCATCTTACATTCATGCATATGGTTGCTACTTCACTCATTGCGTTTATAAATGGATTCTACAGTACATACAGTGTACCTGTGCGTAACATGTGCTGTCCATCTAGGTGAAGTCGTTGAGTACCTCTGTGTTACATTGCTACCTTCTCTGCCATTTTTGCTATGCTACATTTCGAATGCTGCTGCAGATGTACATGACTTCTGTTTTATGTTGTGTGGACATGTGTGTACCTCCAGGTCGTGTGCCACCAGCAGCTAGCTCTGTACTGCAAGGGACACGCCACCAGCTTCTCAGCCAGAGTGTTGACTGTGGACAGTATGGGGACTTGTAAGTGGTGGGCATTAAATGGATTACATTTCATCGTTTTGTAAAGGGGGGGGGGGGTACATGAAAGGAATGGGCGAAATGAATTCACCTGTTTTTCTTTCTGGTATGGACACAACACACACACATAACATGCACGCACAACATGCACACACACACACACACACACACACACACACTTTACAACACACACACCTAGTGGGTTTATCGACTTGGTGCTTTCAAGGACAGGAGGAATGGTTGGCCATTCTTCACAGACTGAGGAATGATATGATTTCCTAATTCTAGTCATCACTCTCTCACTTCTCTCCACTGATTTTTTTTGTACAATATCTTTTTTCATTTCTTGTCATTTTCTTTCTGATATTGTTATTATGTCAATATAATTATATTCTGCCAATGCAAGAATAAAAATTTAGTTAACACGATCGTCAAAGTAACAATGCATGGTTTATAAACTGGTACCAGTTCAGAATCGTACCTTCCCTCTGGGGTCATGTCTATCAGGCCTGACCTAATCGTACCTTCCCTCTGGAGTCATGTCTATCAGGCCTGACCTAATCGTACCTTCCCTCTGGGGTCATGTCTATCAGGCCTGACCTAATCGTACCTTCCCTCTGGGGTCATGTCTATCAGGCCTGACCTAAGCAGCACTTTGTATGTATCTTGCTAATGAATGCCCCACCCCCAAAACATCTACTAGTATAACGAAAACTTATATCACCAATCCCTATGTTTCGTTTTGCTGGCAGTGTGAGGATCCAAATAGCGTGGCAGAATTTGGGTAGTTAGAATACTTAAGTTAATTCCCAGCATGAAATGATTTCAATCTGTTGGAAACCTATCGATATTGTGGTTATTTTAATTCCTTGCCGCAGAAGTTAGTGGGTTGCACGTTGGCATGGCAACAAGCGGAAATGAATAGACTTGTGCACAATAGAGCCAAATTCCACACGTGGTTACAATATCTGTCAAGATATAATAAACTGTTGTCTGTCATTACTTGGGTGCGGTTGTTTGATACTCTGCAGCCAACATGGCCTCTAACGCCCAAAACGCTCCAATAACCACCCAGCCGACCACCCGCAGAAAGGAGCTGGAAACCTTCGCGTCAGAACTCGACCCAAACACCGTCATAGGTAAGAAGCATTCGATCCCGGTAACCTACTGGCAGGTCACAGCGTCATTATAGCTATAGGTTCGAGCGATACATTCAGTAAATAGACGACTAAAGCTCGTCCTCGTCCCTAAAACATGTTATTTGTAGGAGCAGCATCCTACCAAAGTTCCACAGAACTGTATCTGCTTATTGTACTTTCGTGTTAGAAGACTGCTTTGGTTTACTTGGTGTGCTGTGTTCCCTAGAAGACCTGTCCACGTGCATGTCTTGGACTATATCTGTCTTTCTCGTTCCAGAATGGACTGTCGACGAAGTGGTGGACAAGTACCCTCGTTCCCATGGACATGGAGTTCATGGCGAAAGCGTTCCGCGAGAACCACATCACGGGCGCCGCCCTCCTCGCCATGACGGAGGAGCACATGAAGGAGATGGGTTGCGCCGTCCTCGGGGACCGCATCGCCTTCATTAACTACCTGGACCTTCTCAAGCGCCATAAGCGGGAGGCGGACAGGAGCAAGTCTCTGTGGAGCGGGGTCACGCCCGTCAAGAGCTGCGCCTACCACAACCACTGCGGCTCGTTCATGCTCCATGTTAGTCCTCAAATTCCCATACGTCTTTGTAGCGGTGTTCGCGTGACACGTGCTTTGCTAAAAGCGTCCGCCGTATTCGTGAATTCACATCGTGTGTATACACACACCACATTCCACACGAAATAATTATCAGCAAAAGCTATAACAATATTTATACTCTCCCTCTCTCTCTCTCTCTCTCTCTCTCTCTCTCTCTCTCTCTCTCTCTCTCTCTCTCTCTCTCTCTCCCTCTCTCTCCCCCCCTCTCTCTCTCCCTCTCTCTCTCTCACACACACACACACACACACATCAGGTACTTTGTCCATGCTGCGTTCCCCTCACGGAGTGGCGCATCACGGGACAAGGAATTCGCTACAGGAAAAACCCTGCAACGCTGGACTGTTGTGGTGCAGGTACGCACGTGTATTAAACTGCATGCATGCATGCGTGGAGGAAGCTGTCCATACTTTGCATTGCAATGGTATGCGCTGGAGATAGTGTCTAATTTTACATCCATCAAAAAGCAGCACATTGTGAATTGATAGTACCTGCAACCACCTGATCATATTTAGCTGCAGCCAACCTTTTATATTGAATGATTGTATTTTGCAACTTCAGGCACTCCTACACACTACATATACATTTCCTGTTCAGAACTGTAACATTTCTGGAGCAACAACCTGGAGCATCAAAAACTCTGAATTAAAACTATTGTCTGTTTACTGCAGACGGCAGATGCTAGGAACATGCCTTGTCAAGTGAAATGGTATTTTAACCACATCATTCAGACAAGGCATGTTCATAGCATCGAAGACCGCTAGGACAACCTTAGCACATGTTACACCCAAGAGATAGGATTTAATATTTGCATGAAGAAAATAACTTCTTTCCACAACATTACGTGCACTCATCAATTTCAGTGATCTGCAATTGTAAGACAACAATATTCATACATGTACATTACGTCTTGACCTTGCTAATGTAAGGATTAATAATTAGAGAGTGAGCTGTATTGGCTGATTTCAAGCCTACATGTATTTTCTCTCCATACATATGCAGCTGAAACAGAGTTTATTGACTTCCGATTCATGAAGGACATTGAGCTTCAGAAGCAAGCTCGCTTCTGCTGCTGCTGTGTTGGTTACCACCTCAGGATCTATGCCGATGACAAAGACACAGCGCCAGGGTATGTGTGTGTGTGTGTGTGTGTGTGTGTACATGTTTGTGGTTGTATATATGTGTCTGTGTATTGTGTGTATGCGTATACATCTATCTATCTGTGTGTGTATGCATGTGTGTGTGTGAATCAAATATAACAGAGGTTGTATTCCATCGTTTCCCAGGCCCAACACCCATGCTACTAGTGACAAGGCTGCCCTTGCCCCTCTGGAGCGAGAACCACTCACCATCTTCCATCCTGATGCACCAAAGGCAGAAGCCATCATCAGGAATGCCTGGGGCGACGCCCAGCTTGTGGCCAACTAGACTTAGGAGAGTGTAGATGAATGCAGAGGTTATTACGGATCACTAGTGCCCACATTTTTAATGCTGAAGTAATCAGATTTCATGCAGAGCTATATATCACACCCTGTTCCAATTATAGTACGGAGGAAAGGAAAACTCCGCATGTATGAAAAGTTGTAATTCTATGGTTTTACCTTTGGCAATTCCAGATGTTCTACATAATAGTGATGGATGTGGGGTGCAATGTTTTCTCCAACACATATACCTATATGGATAACCTTATGTCTCCATGTTCTGTTGTGAACTATTCCACCAGAACATGAAAGGATTTTAAGACCACAATCCAAAGGTGATACTTGAGTGTTGTATGAAGGCATTGTTTGATGTGGGGTTAGGAACCACTGATATAACCAAGTTGACAATGTCATTAGAAAAGCAGCCAAATAAAAGTGAGCTTCAGAACCTGTCACCTTTCAGACACTTGACTACGGTGGCCCTGGTAGTCGCGAGCAAACACTGCACACTTGTGGGTTTTGCGCATTACAGTTTTGTGGTTATACACTGACCACTAACACGGGTTTCGGGTTTAAACAAATAACAAAAGGCGATTTGGGGGGGGGGGGGGGGACCTTATCCCTAGCCGGGAATTGAGTCCGGTTAATTGGTTTCGGGCAACCAGGGAACTCGGTCCCCGAACCGAAAATTGCACCGGACCCGCATTGCGAGAAATTTCGGACGCTCATTAACAATTCCTGGCCAATTTTGCAAACGTCCGTCACATTCCCCGCGCACGCGTCCATAGAAATGTATGGGGTAAAGTTCATTTTTGAATACCATAAATCAGGAAAAGTTGCTATTTAAGTTGAAAGAAGCCCCATGATGGATAACATGATAAGCTATCACTCTGCTAGGTTGATGGAATTTTCATCCACTGCTGCGAGGTTCCTCATAAGGATTAGTACTCCTCCATAGAGATGTATGGAAAATTGCTTTTTATAATGATTTTTTTTCACTATTCTTTTTTGTTACTCTGAATGGTAAGATAGGAAGGTATCGTTTGACTCATTTCAGATGATGCTAATATGATCAAGGTAACTTTCTACCAGGTTCTTATGCTCATAGGCTTCTTCCCCTGGGTTCCTGGGGCACTTTTGGTCATGAGGGTACCTAGTTCAGTTGAATATATTTAAAAATTAACAAACGCCCGTGACAGTAAATTAGGGCGTTCAGTTCTGGCTGCGTTGGTAGTAAGGAACTTAACTGCACGCAAACTTGGTATGTTCTTAGTTTGGGACTATATAGGAGCGCATGTTTTTGGTTCGATACTAAGCCGTTTGAAGTTTATGGTCTGTCAAACGCGGAATAGTCCTAGGTCTATTCGATAAACATGATACGTGTTAAACTACTTGTGTTTGTTTTCTGAAAAACTAAAGCATCACTGAAGGCTAAGTGTATAAGTAAGGCCACTATAGGCCTATAGCTTTTTATATTCGATCACGTGGTGGCGCCATGACCCTGGCCTGGGAAATTAACGTTCCTTTTCTGTTGCTACTTTTCCATATGCGTGTGTGCATATCCACATTTGTCAATGTGGTCGTTCTATATAGAATTCGAAGCGGACAATCACAAAATGGTATATACGATACGCGCGACAGGGACAAGCCATATAAGGACAGTGCCCAATTATAATCACGTGTGATCTGAGGCGACGACTTGTGGCTACGTAACTTATTTTACACAAATCATTCCCTTCAACCTTGGATGTGTTCTTTTTGGCTCCCTCTGCAGTGGCGGATCTAGGAGCGCGCGATCTCCTCGTCCGGGTTACTAGCAGCTGACAGCGACCTTCCAGACCCCCAGCTACTGAAAGCTATTATCTATGGCAACATCTCCCCAATCCGCTACTGCTTGAAGCCAACCACCCTGTATTTTAAGGGCTGTCTTTTATAGCACAAACTCTGACGCATTGTCCAGTTTTTGATTCAAGACTGGCATTTAGAACCACTACCCCGTGGGGACATATTTCCAATGCCACCTCGGACAAATAATGGAGTAGTCTGATATGCAAGATAGTCAATGGGATGATGTACATGTAAGTGTTGACCCGTTCTCCCAGTCTTGCAATTAGGCCATGTGATGGAAACGTAGAAGTTAAGGTACATGTATGTACATATGTAATGTAATGTAATGTATGTGTGTGTGTATGTATGTATCGATGTATGTATTTATGTATGTATTTATGTATGTATTTATGTATGTATGTATGTATGTACGTACGTATGTATTTATGTATGTATGTATGTATGTATGTATGTATGTATGTATGTATATGTATGTAATGCGTGTACATGTATGCTATACATGTATGTGCATGTATATACTTTTTCATGCATAGGTGGTTTGTGGCATGTGTAGAAACATTTTCAACTGCTCAGTATCCTGGGCTGAGAGGGAGACAATGCAGCTGCAAATTTAACACAGATGAAGGCACACACAGCTTTTAGAATCGGGTTGTAAGGGGGTTAAGCTTTGCAGTGACTTTTGAAGCTTGTACAGGGTAATGGTTGGTATCTTGTACCTCTGCAACATGTGCTTGTGCTGCTGTTTTTAACTATTGCTATGCCAAACACCACAACCCCACTCCACCTCCTCCCCAACACTCAGATCTTTACCTGTATTCCTACACTGAGCGGATCAATCTCCTGTTGGCTGGCCCACCTTCAACATTCATCATTGCAGTAAGAATGGTGGGGGCCACCAAGGTACTCAGGACTACATCATGACAATGTAGAAAACAATGCTCAAGAGATGGTCAGCCATTTGGTTGTGCTGTACCATTCCCCTTGCTCCACATCACTCTCCCCTCCTTCCTATCACTGTCCCCTCCTTCCCATCACTGTGTACATACCTAGGTGGTCTGCCAGCAGTTCAGGTTCCAGGCTCAGTGGGGACCGCCTAGTATGGGCCAGGGATTGGACCCACCTTGATGAACAATGTGGCATGGACTGCCAGCCACCCTCCAGGTGACAAACTCAAATGGAAAGCTTTGTGTGGTCATTTAATGCCTACTGAATATGCAGACTATGTGACATTTGTATTTGGCTTTGTACATGTATGGTGTTGTCACAAGTTTGTATGTTTATGTATCAAATGTGTTGTAGAAGGCCAAAGAGATGTAACTCAGGTCTTTGTAGTTTCATTTGTACCACCTATTTAATTAGGAGGGTTATTAGTTGTGGGTTTTATGTAAACTTTTCCCATCTCTGAGGGCTAGTGAGAAAGATTGTTTCTGACAACTGGAATACCTACTGTGATGGGAAGGAGGGGACAGTGATGGGAAGGAGGATGGGGAGGAGGGGACAGTGATGGGAAGGAGGATGGGAAGGAGGGGACAGTGATGGGAAGAAACAAATGGTTATTGAGTTCTGAAAACCATGAGCATGTTCCTAACATCTTTTTTTTAACTAGGTTTACTACTAAAACTTCCTCAAAGCTCCTTGCCTTGGGCATTACTGTTCCATCATCTTGCTTGATAAAAGTCCTAGATGACCATTTCAACTTACTGCATGTGTAAGCGAATAGGGAAGTCAATGGTGCATCCATCACCCAACTTATCGCTTGGACCAGGAAGGAAAGTATTCAGTATTGAAATCTTCATTTTCATACCAGCACCCTAGTCCATACCTCAGAGGGTTCCTTTCCTTTCCAACCAAACGAAAACATGTAAACGTCTGTTCTAAATGGTACTGTAAACTTAAAGGAACGATTAACTCTACATTTTAGTGATGCAGATACGTAAGCTAAAAATGTTGAAACATTATTCAGGAGTGCACGAAGAGGTGGTTCAGGGTGGGTGTAGCATCTGCAAAGGGATGTTGAGATGCAGTAAAATCACATGATATTAATTTGACCACACTGAGCTACTTAATTCCTACATGGAGGGAGGGGGGGTGTATGTGGGACAATGCATTAGGCACACCCTTACTGGTCTGCATCAAACGTCATGGCGTCTTCCACCAGCCATGAACACTCTTCCTTAGAATAGCCTTGCCAAAGTACAAGGTATTCAGCACATGCCTGTGTGTGCACACTGCGTCCGGTAAGAGTGTTCACATTTCTCTTTCTGATTCGGATGTGCAAAGAGAAGAAAGAGAGAACTAGAAGTCCTGTATTTATTGGATAAGTACGATGTGAGTGATGCATTTTACCAAGCGCTCTCAATGAAATGCGATAGCCTTCCAAGAGCAAGCAAAGTTAGCGCTGCTAAATCGGAGCTCAACAAAACATTGAAACTATTTAGTATCCCAACATTTGATGGGTCTTATAGGCACGTTGAAACGGCAATTCAGGAGGAGATAACTAGACTGCAGCTGGTTAGTATTTTTACAAATATATGGACAGTGTGTCTAGCAAAAAGAAAAGTAACGCGCACATGGAAATGTATGGGTAACTATAAATTCAGTACCCAATAACTTTATGATGGATAGTCCAATTTTGGATGTGTAAGAATACATTTAATTTGATAGAGGCTTATGAAAAAAAAATAAAAAAAAATTGAAAACTTGAAAAACTACCCAGAAGGGTGATTTTGCTGGACACTGTCCCCCATATTGTATATCTTTGCATTCATTTGCAGCTTGGGGAATGTTCAACTTTGTTCCAGCCTGGTGAGAAGATTCCTGTAAAATTCTGTGGTGATGGTGCTAAATTCTCAAGGACGAGCAACATGATGATCTTGTCTTTTTCTATCTTAGTCCCTCAAGGCAGATATTTATCAGGAACTGGTAAGTGTGTGTGTGTGTGTGTGTGTGTGTGTGTGTGTGTGTGTGTGTGTGTGTGTATGTGTGTTTTTGTGTGCATGCGTGTGTGTGGAAAGGGTGGACAGTTAGAAAACCTTACATGTAGTACCTGCGTTACACACATGAAGATGCATGGTGATTGCTAACTGCTGTAAATTAATTACAGAGACAATAGGCAATGAATAATTTGGCTGCCCACAGTCAAGTTCTAACATCACTCACTTACATGCAGTCACTACATGCCACATATGTGACCCAAACCAACAGTAACTATACATTTGCCAAGGAGGGATGCATACATGTAGATCTGTGTACAACATTGTCCTTTCCCCCTCAAAATAAGTAATTTGTTTCTGAACATGCAGGCAACCACACAATAGCTGTCGTCAAAGGTTGTGAAGACTATGAGACCATATCAAAAGCATTTGGGATTTGAAGGTAAGCAGAAGGCCTGACTGATCAGTAATGTGGTTCATTAACATGGATGGCAGGACTTTCAAGAGCTTTGCAACACCTTATCTGCTGAAGTGCCAATTCATCCTGACACTATACACCAGAAAGTTAAGGTGTAGGTAGTACTGAGAACTGTTACTGATTATATTTTCTATTAGGCAAAGCAATGGATTAATAGCTTCCTGTCAATACCTGCAGGAGGTTACGAAAAGAGTACCATACATGCACTGTATGGTATACCATGTACCAGAGTGCATTAGGCGGTATGGTAATCTACGAACGTTTTCAGGCCAAGGTGTGTATATCAATTGATGGGTGATTCTGAATGGAAACTGCAGTGCAATTTTTTTATATGCTTAGGTGTTGAAAAAAACAATGACAATGCAAAGAGGGTGTACTTCTCTAGCAATAAATGGAATGCCTCCATGGACATCATCAGAACAGATGCCAGGATTGACTGCTTATGAAAGTATGCTACATCGAAAAGGCATTACACCAAGCACAATGATGAATACTGGCTCCATGGAGGCATTCAGGCTGTAAGAAGATCTTCAACACAACCAGATACCTGCACCACTCCTCCCTCATCCTCATCATCTAGCACCACCTCTCCTTCCTCCTCCACATGCACACACACATAGTGTATTGTGTGCGTTTGTACTGTTGTCTCATAAATTAGATATTTAATGGGTCCTTCACATCATTTCTGATTGACTGATAACATTGCTTAGTGGAATTAGCATTTGGGGAGGATCCCCAGATCCATAGTGTAGTTACACATTCTCTATGAGAAACTTGGTGGGATATAGAACTTAAAGGCAAAGGTGGTGTAAAAAAGGAAGGGAACAAGGGTAGTATGAACACATGAACAACGTAATGTCCTATACAATGTGTGCTACACTCTAAATATAGGACTACTCCGTTTTTCCTTATCATTAACCCTTTTCTCCTTGCTTTTGATATCACTATTGCCTCATAGTTACTATTGACCAAAGATAGTCGACCCTATTCGTATGCACATTAGGGCATTTCTAACAATACAGATACACATCTGATCCCTATAAGCTCCCACAAGAAGTACCAGTACATGTAGTCCCGTGATTGCATAATGCACGCCCACATCACACCATGTACAAATGTAGTAAGAGTAGGTAGCTTTGTGTACATGTACGACACACCTTTGAGTGGCCTTAACTTTTCGCTGAATGAGCATGTTCAGGACTCTGACAATATCGATGTCTTTTAGCAGCCCATTCCTTTTGAGGCTCTGGTTTGTAGCTTGCTTGAGGGTGATGCTGACCACCAACTTGATGTACCCAGACCCTCGTATAACTCCCTACGTAGCGTATATGCCGGGAGTGCAGGAAAGTTTGGCGGCCAAGTTTTTTGGTGTCCCCAGAAGGGACACAAACTGCAACAGAATGGATACAACAGATTAGGTACGCCCACAGAACGGAACATGGGTTCGGGTTATGAACTATTAGCGACAAGATGCAAAGTGGAGGGTGGTTAACGACCCCGATGGACCTATCTAAGTTAACTTATACTAGTACTATACCCAAAAGAACGAAAGCCACCTATATGTTTCCAGCAATTATTATTCTAACAACTATTAGGAAAACCATAGATACTAGAGTAATATTAATTGGGAAAACAACCTTTCTCGACTTTAGTCAGAGTAGTAAACGGCTCGTACGATGGGTCCTTGTGTAATGAAATCCAAAAGGAGCGAACTGTTCACACGCCAGTAGTATATATAGTAGGAACGTCAGTTGAGTCAGGACGCATGCACATACGATATCCGGCCGTAACAATAACATAGTTAAATAACCGTTCATGTGACCTCTGGAAGGCAGGGGCACGAGTTACAATCTAACAATGCGCATGCGTATGGTTAGATCACTAAAATCGACGATAGCCTTAGTTTGGCAGGATTTATGTAAAAGCAATGGCCTCACCTAACTTCCCTACCATACAGACGTACAATTAAAAGGCGAAAACAATAGTATATATTTTAAAATTAATTAGCTGTTTTAATAACGTGATAAATCTCTAAAGTGTCTGATGAGTTTAACGGTGAAATCAGAATTTTTTAATCCCAATTCTAAGCCGAGTTATGCACTGATGTCCACAATTTCTGGACATGGAGCAATGGCTATACGCAGGAAGCAGCCAGCTCTGCACGAGATGTTACCATAGATCATAATTATCTCTGCATGATGATGTTACTGCAGTGGCGCATTGCCATCCTCGTCGTGATAGAGAACCGCGAGGTTTTTTATTGACATTCCCACGGGTGCATGTGGTTCACACTGCGAGCTTGGCTACGTTATGCTATACCAGAATCTCAAATTGCATGCAAATTAGCAATAATCAGTTCATTGCATATCATACATGTACCTTCACTGGCAAACGTACATAAGCATATCGGCAAGCCCTCGGTACGCAAGCAATTTTTTTTACTCTGATGGCGAACCAGAAGCACCAGAGATTGTCTTTAGATACTCCTCGGCGAGTCGGCGAGTCTCGATCATTAATTCTCTGAAAGGTTTCAGGATTTTGCATATGTCCTTAGTCACATCACTTTTAGCCATCCAGTCACTTAAGCCTTCACTGCTGTACTCCACGTTGTTTTGCAATGTTACGATATTCGTTCGAACTTGCGTCAGTGCGGTGTAACATTGTGTTAATAATTCTTCATTGCTTTTTGTACCTTTAACCTGCTTCTTTCGATCACTTAGGCTCCACTCTGATACGCCTGCGAGGCTTAAGCCACCCGTTACCACGCACGCAGCTGCAGTGGCAATGCCTGCGAGTGGTAAAACGATGGCTGATATCAGCATCACGGAACTCGCTACTGATATAACTCCCACTCTGGTACCCAAACGAGTTTTATCAATTGCGTTCTGCAATTCTTTCTTCTCTTCTTGTAACGTCTTAGCCATCTGCATGGCTTTATCCTGAAAAACTTTAACAGCGTTGCTATATTTGTCGTGATAGGACGCACAAATGTTGAAGCGCTCATTCACGGTACTGAGAAAGGACGAAAATCCAGTTGCATCTCCCTCCTTGATCTCGCTGTCGCAAGCGTAGGCGGCTACATCCTTGCAAGCGATTACGAATATGCGTGCTTTGTCGCCAACCGTGAAGTAGAGAACCTTAAGGTCCTCCATATCCATTACCGTTTTGAGATCGCCAAACATGAACTGTCGTAAACATTGCTCAACCTGTTGTGCGAATTTTATCAGTAGCTGGAGGCTTTCTTAGCTGTTCGCCTCTCTTTTTTAAGTCCACTCCTAGGTCACCCTGATGAATCACGCCTTGCATCCTGAAGCGCTTTGGTAACCACGCGTCCACTGATTATATGGTTTTATAAGACTGAAGCGTATATAAATTGGTACGCACATGTATAAACGAACTGCGCCGCACTCATTTAAAATGTCTCTTCGACCACTTGATGAATACAATTAAATGTTATCTCTTCGTTACGGGTTAATTTTTTTGTCAATAGCATCACATCCCTCTTTTGTAAAGGCAGCAAAAACATGCATAAAGGTGAACAGACGGCTGCTCACTGGCACAAAGTACACTGTTAAAAAAAGGGTGTACCGCAACACACTTTGGGGGTGTTCGTACGCCTGTTTAGGAATAACAGTGTAGTGGTAGCCAGTACACTCTAGCGGGTGTTGACACGGGTATCATAAGTTCGTGTATGCACCATAATCTTATGATACAACACAATAACAACAATGGTTGAATGGATTTTAATAAAACGTTGACAATAAATACAACACACAACAAAACTATAAACATGTCTTTAGGGCTATATGACGATCGATCCCCGCGCGAGTAGAGTGTTTCTCCGGCTGCATGCTTCGGACACTAAACAAAACGTATGTATAAAGGTCAGGTTCCAATATGAGACATGTCTAACCTTAATTGAATCTTGGTGCAGCCGTCATGTTCGCTAAGCAGATCGGTGACAATAACGTCAATCGTACCGATTGTTAATTAAGCTTACCTCGAAAGCTTGCTAGAGCTGGCGTGTTGTATGAACCATAGATATTAGCTACTCCAATATCTATGATTATAGTGAGGCAGCGCAGCAGTAGTCGACTTTTCTTCAGCTTAGAGCGTATATGGTAGTAGTGGAGTCATACATGCAGGCATGTGTATGTGTATGTGTGTACCTGTACGCATACACACACATGAATTATACACATACACACACATGTGCATGTGTGTTTATATGTGTGCATGTGTGTGTGTATGCATGTGTGTGTGTGCATGTGTTGTGTGTGCATGTTTGTGTGTGCATGTGTGTAAATATTTGTGTGCTTGTGTATGTGTGTGCATGTGTATGTGTGTGCATGTGTACGTGTGTGCATGTGTATGTGTGCATGTGTATATGTGTGTGCATGTGTGTATATGTGTTTGGATTTGTGGGCATGTGGCAGTGTGTGCATGTGTATATGTGTGCTGTGTGTATGTGTCTGCATGTGTATGTGTGTGTATGTGAGTCTTGTGTGCATGTGCATCCATGTTATACATGCTGTATGTATGTGTGCATTGTGTGTATGAGTGTGCATGTGTGTATGTGTGTGTACATGTGTGGAAAGTTCGAATGAAACCCCCCCCCCCCCCCCTCTAAAGGTCAAGGTCCGCTTATGGGAGTACAGTCCCGGCTCTCCGACTCCGTCTGGTACTGGCTCGGTACAGTTAGTATCTGTTGGGGCTGTAGCGTTGAACCGATAGATCGACCACCCCATTGGTGAATCAGCCGAAAGAGGACAGCACCCAACTTTCATATCGACAACCCACCACGGCCACCACCCATTAGTTATGTCCACATTTATTGTTTTCCAAACCTCCCCATTCCCAATTGGCTATAGGCCTGTGTGTGTGTGCATGTGAGTGTGTGCATTGTGTGTATGCATGTGTGAGCATGTTATGTGTGTGCATGTGTGCATTGTGTATGTGTGTATGTTTGCATGTGTGGTTATGTGTATGTGTGTATGTGTGTATGTGTGTGTGTATGTGTGTGTGTGTGTAAATGTGTGTGGGTGCATGCTCATGCAAAATTGCACATGTGGACACACATACATATTGTACACCCTCTTATCAAATTGTCAAATAGCTATTATTAATAGTATCAGTCATTACACCAAACCAGACATGCAGTTTGACAGAATTGTCACAAAAATGATATTTAACCCCACAACAACACTGTACCAGAGTCACTACAAAAAGTGTCCAAATGCTGTCGCTAGTGCAGTGCTTTAGCCTACCCTTAAGGCAGCACAACAGTGTTGGGCAGCATTCATCCAGCATATTTCATTTCTGTCTTCTCGCTATCAGGGTCTGCATGTGGCATATATAGGCATATGTAGCCGCATGACTGCATGAACGCATTTAGCATACACCCATGTCAAGCTGCAACCTGTGAAATTTTGTTTTAAAGCCTTGAGCTATATGTGATATTAAATACATACACATAAAAAAATACTTGTGAGTAATAATGTACTAGGTGTGGTCTAAATAGAATTCAGATGGATTTAATACACTGTTATACCGCACAAGCGCAGCCATGCTACTTAACCTTCACTCTCAACACTAAATGGCATGCAGGATAATAAACAAGCTTGCATGCTGCTTGTATCAAAATTGAAATCAAAAGCTGCATAAATACTATAACAACACCGGTCCGCGGTGCACATACTAGTAGGCCTACATGAACACTGCACGTAACCGGTAAGCCTTCTTAAGCACAGCGAGATTACATGCATGTGCACGGTAATTGCTTGCACGTTGAAAAAGCAACGCGTAGGCCTACAAATGCACAAGTCTAGAAATCCACACCAACGACGGGCCATTGTCTATGTTAGACTTGTTTACTGGTAAGTTGTGTTTGTGCATACCATTAAGATAACTTTCGGCTTTAAAGTCCAATGGACTGAAGTCACAACTGCCTCGCAAACCACGCCCTCAATCCGTCGAGAACTAATTACAAACAAGGGGAACTATCATATACTGGGGTGTAAGGCGGTAACTCAGTGTTACGACAAAACCCCTTTAAAATGACCTATAACACCCCACTATTGGTGGGGTATGCTGCTAACACCCTAGCATAGTCAGCCAACACCCATATATGTCAGCTGAACACCCTTGTACGTGTGTTGCCATAACACTCCCTTGGCTGTAACATCCTCAAACGTAACACCCCTCGGGCCTTTTTTTTTAACAGTGTAACGAATCGACCAATGAAAGGTCGACAGACATATGCAGACCTCAGTATACCGGTGTCATAGCGGATTTTGTCCTAAACTTTGTACCCCCCGGATGAAATCCGCTAGCGAATTTTGTCCTGGGTGACACATTTTCTGTCCTGGGGGATTCGCTAGCCGCGGTATTGTCCCCTCTCCGCAGAATATGAGCAAACCGCCTGCAAGCGACAAACAGAACTCACTTCTCAGCCAGGATGCATCATATGTGGGGCTTAAGGGCTACGATATATGCATGAGTAACCCGACGCTACCCTCAGATGAACCGACACCCGCCTTACCCCTTACCCTCCCATCGCCCCCTTCTCCCGGGTCTAATGACGAGCCGGGTATTAAGACGAATTTTGAACCGATATAAAGGGTGCGTTTTAAGGAGACATAAAGGCTATTGTATTGTCCTCACATGCCTCTCCAACGTGTGGAATGAAAAGTGGCTTCGATTAGACCTTCCGTTGGGAAGTTACGAATCGATATGTTGCACTCACTTAGTGAAATGTTTTCTAAAAACCGTCACGTTCGCTCACGTATTTCAGAAACGACACATCTTTTCCAAAAATGCAGGGCAGAAAGGTTCCCCATAGTGTTTGTGACTGTATTAACATTTTTAAAAACTGTGATGCTGATCGTTCTGGAGCTCACGGTACTCGAAAGGTCACCATTAAGCCTAGTTCACAATATGACGCAAGAGCCCACGATGCGACGCGATGGTTGTCGCAGGAATAGAAAAAATTTCTATTCCTGCGACGCGATGCGACGTCGCAGCGATAAACCTAAACCACGCCCGATACTGGTACGTTATTAAAAAGTGACGGCCGAGCCCAGTGCAGAACTTTTTTCTCATTCATCGCGACGCATCGCGGGCTCTTGCGTCATATTGTGAACTAGGCTTTACCTCTCAATTCGTTACGATCAATTTTTATGTTTTCGTAACGTTTTAGAGCAAACGATGCTTGTGATTCGTTAAAAAGCATGCCCAAGGGTGTGGATTCTGTTTTTGTTACTTTCAGCCTGGATGCACGCAAATCTAGGTAGCTGTATACCAAAATGTACGACGCACTTCATAAAGCGACGTCCACAACAGAATCCGTATAACTGATTACCATAATTTTCCAGGGCATTGCGAAAACCACTTTCTGTGGCAACAAGCATGTGATTCCAGATTGGCAATCTGCAATATGTCGCTTGTGTCCCACAGCAATCCGTGCACATGTCATCGCAGGGCCGTAGATTAAAGCGAAATCCAGCATTGATTCGCAATGCGATCAGTACAGCGAATTAGCAAGGATCATAGCCTAAACTCTATCGCAAAGGCTAACGGTATACCTGAAGCATTATTGAGGCATTACAACTCAAAGCCAGAGTGATTGACCGCCTATTGGCCCCAAGACATTGCTAACAGATGAAGAGGAATTAGGCTTGGCTACTGCTGCAGCACTGTGGTTAAAGGAACGAGGTCAATTGCAATTGAAGCGCTCTGCCAAACAGTTAGTAGAAGCAAGAGGCTGTTTTTTTTTTAAGGCAAAGAATGGCATCCCTAGTTATGAATGTATGTATATAAATCATGTACATGTATTTATTATCTATCTATGTAACTACATTTATCTATCCTACTACCATAATCAATGATTTCGCGCTGTTGTTACAAATGTAGCGATAGATCTATCCTGTCAAAGCTGTTTGTAACCGCTAAGCGCGTTCGTCACAATAAGCGGACTAGATCCCCGCTCAGCAAACTTGTATTTTTTTTCTAGGAAAATAACTTCTCTCGTTTATAGTTAGTCACAGAGCGGTAAGTGATACGGGGTCATTCTCTGGTTGAAAAAAAGAAGGCACATGTGAACAAAGGTCGAAATTTGTCTTAATTAGCGGGAGCACTCTAATGAAAGATGTCTATAGAGAACTCTGTAACTGTTCATAATAGAGACTGAACCTGATTGTTGTAGGCTGAATAAGTGTGTCTGTAGAACGAATATGGTAATATTTGCATGTGTACCAACGTGGATCGTGTATTGATGTGAATGTATTGTGTTGCACTGCGATTACGAAGTGGGTCACATGACACACGAAAGAAGGTCTATATAATACTGCGTATTAGTATTTAAAGAATGTTTCTTGTGCAGTGTATATGCTAAATACATTCTATAGACACTGTACAACAGGATTCCCCACCGATATTTAGACTGCTGTACATCTGCATGGTATTACGGCCAATCTAAAAAATGTCGACCAGTCGGTGTGCGGATCTACAAGTATCCAAACTTAAAAGGGCAACTGCACGCGAAATCAACGAATACCTCCGTCAACTGAGGGGCTCCATTCAACAGGGCAAAAAAATTCTAGAGCAGTTCATCTTTGGCGATCTTGCAAGCGGAGTAAAGTCTGTGGAAGCCTTTAAGGATCTGTATACAAAGGTTGGTGACAGCGCGCATGCATATGTAGTCGCATGCAAGAATGCAGCCACCTACGTGCGCGACAGCGAGATCATGGAGGGAGATGCAACTGGATTGAAGTCTTTTCTCGATGGCGTGCGTAATCTCTTCACTGAATGTAGGTCCTGTCACGAAAAATATAGCCTCGCTGTTGACGAGTTTCGAGATGAAGCCATGAGGATAGCTGACATGTTGGAACGAGAGAAGATGGGATTGAAGAAAGATAACGCCCATTTGGTAGTAAAAGTCGGATTGTGGGCCGCTATTATTGCATCCGCCGCCTTTCCCCCGGGTTTAATTGCCATTGGAGTTATGAGTGCGGCATATGGTGGCGTTATCTATATGGACATGTTAGAGTGCAAGCTGAGAGATCGAAAGTTTAAGAATAAAAGAAATGAGAAATTGGTGAGAAGTTGTGACACTGCACTAACATATATGCGAGTAATGATCATAGCAATGCAGAACGACGTGGAATACAGCTGTGACAGCTACGTTCAACAGCTGGTCGCGCCAAGATCGGACGGTAAAGAAATATTGAAAAAGTTCAAAGTCATGATGATCGGGACTTTAGAACTCGCTGAAGGGTACCTAACTAATACCATGCACTGATGCATAAACAAAGGCGTAATTGACATGTGTATATGTATCAACGGAAACTTGATAAAATGTTTGAATGCTTGCTGTATACAGTGTAACATGAATACGGGCTTACGAGTAAACAGCTAGGGAAATTTAAAAAATCACCAAATTTTGTGGTTTCAAGAAGACGTTTTATGCAAGTTATCATTATATGACTTATCACACGCTCATAAAGGTATGCGCATAGCTGTTAAATTAGTAATCGATACAACCTTATTCATCAACTACTAATTAATGCCAAAATATGGGATCGTTTCCGCGAAAAGGGTCCGCATGGTTTTTCAAGATTTCATATTCTAGAAGTCTGAAATGTCCTCTACATATCGCTTCTTACGTAATGAGAATCGAAGTATCCGTCAAATGTTCATTAGCCATATATTTCAATACAAGCGTTATACATTCCTGGAAATTTGATAATGTATTCGTTAGGTCCCTTTTCGCGGGAGAACGATCCCATATAACTATTTATAATACTGATCAATACACCTCTCCCATTCAGTATTGTTCCAATTTGTATTTGTTTTGTTTTGATGGTGGTTGATGGCGCATTACGTGTAATATTCTATGTGGATATAGCCGGCGGAAAGCTATAAAAACTGGTAGGGCTGATTAATATTCATTAGGTCAATTAATATTCATCATTTATTATTTGACTGTTTATATTATATCTACGTAATCAATTATCAAAATGCATGTTCATTCGGTCTGCAAAATAATGTTTAAAATGCTCGAAAATACGTTGCCTGTGCTCTGAGTTGACTATGAACTCCCTGGCTGCTTCTTCTAGATCCAAAGCATCTGTGCGTTCTTTGTGAACATGAAGCAGCATAAGATGGTTCAGTCTCTGTTGAGACATAGATGAGCGAAGATATGTTTTCAACCTACGCAGGGCACTAAATGATCGCCCACTGGTAGCTTTTGTAGCAAACATGATCAAAATGAGTTTCAGTACGGTGCACACTTGATCCATTAAATGCTTTTTGGCAGGTGAAAGAGACTTAAAGTAGTCTATAATTGCAAAAATGCTTGGTGGTGTACGATGTTGCGGGTGGTCTGTTGCAAGAATATTCAGTTGAATGGCAAGATTATTTTTTATCTACATCGTCTCCGTAGAATTCAGCAACATATTTCAGTTCATAATCAAAACTTTTTCGTGTCACAGCTTTTGTAATTAGTTGCTCTAAATTTTTATACACTTCATAACCTGACTGTTCAAATCGGGAACGTATGCCGCAATGAATTGCTAAATCAATTGCTTCAAAGGACTGTTGGCGGTAAGAATGTTTTGCGCTTTCAGAATGGTCACCTGGATAAGTAGCCGAACAATATCTTTGAGGTTCTTTTCTTTTTCGTCACATAACAGGTGAATCAACTTCCAATGCTTGCCTTCGCAATTCTATTTGTTTCCACAACATGTCAAAGCTGCTTTCATTTCGAATGCTTTCCAACGTTTTGACAGTTAAGCTTGATATTTCTTGACCTTCAGCAGCCGAGTACTCCTTGTGTTGCAGCGTTTTGCTCAAATTGTCTGAAATTCTCAATACCGTTCCGCCACTTCTATACCAAAAAGGAAATCAATTTGAGATGACACACCGTCAATTCGAGCAACTAACTCCGTGTCCCGGCAAACGACAATACAATCATCCCACGTTGCACGCAACACACTGTAGTTGGAAAAAATGCTAGCTAATGATTCTGCACGAACTATCCACCGGGTCGGACATAAAACACGAATACCACAGATACCAGGTGACAATTCATTTTCATTTTTCAGTGCATGGAAGATGAATATTTAATCAACTTAGTGATTTCGTAAGCAGTATCAAGACATGATTTCATATGCATGGCCATTGCAGTGAGTGTATACGGCTCTTGGTTCCTCCTTGCATAGCTGAGTAGCTACTCCATTCCTTCTTGGATTTCATAGTGTCCCCGTCTCGTGCCCGCAAAAATTGAAATACGTTAGGCATTCCTACTAACATTACCAAAGGTTTGTTGCTACCTATTGTGCGCTGCCGCACGCTCATTTAAGTAATTTCTAGGCTACTGCATGGTGAAGCGGTGATGCTGTGTTATGTACTAGCTTGTACATATCCAGCGTCATATCCATAACGCTTACCCGCGGCTGCCAGCTCTTGCTGGAGCACTATACTCCTCGGTACCCTGCACAGTGGCGTGCGCGGTTTGAATAAAGCAGCAAAGCGCGAACCCTATACGCCGCAGAAATCGGCCTTATAGTTATGTATAATCGAAACGTCATCACAATAACGAAACAGATGCGTGCGGGGTATGTATAGGCATACTGATATGTCAGTGCTATCATTCTTTAGATACATTCTTACATTGAGTGACTATTTCTCACAATGGGTTGAAGCTGTTGCTACACCCAGCAAAGAGGCCCATCAAGTAGCAAGTGCACTCTACAAAGTTTGTGTTCTTTAATTCAGTACCATGTACATGTGGGCAACTATACTGCATATTACTGTAGATTTTCATGCGAATGGGATTGCCTCGTGTTTTGACTACTGATAATGGTTCAGAATTCAAGAACAAGCTAAATGATGAAATTGTTTGGGATAGAACAATGCCTAAACTCACCCTACCATCCACAGGTAAAAATTAATTATTTTTGTTTTTTCAACTTATTTGGTCCCTGTGTTCAGTCCAATGGTCTTGACAAAAGATTTAAGCAAACCTTGCAGAGGATGCTTGTCAAAGCAATTACAGGACAGAGAGAACTGTGGGATGAATTCATAGATTCAGCAGTGTTTGCTTATAACACATCCTGTCACGAGTTCAGTTGATATGCACCATTTGAAGCAATGTTTGGATGCAAAGCAGTTTTGCCAATTGATATGGACTTGAAATCTGGTGTCACATGACAAGTTATTGTGGTAAGCCAACTTCCTAACCACTACACACTTAAATACCCTTTGTACTATAGTACTGTAGTTGAAATGAGCCTGGTCACATGGCAGTGTTAACCAATGAAAGGCAAAAAATGTAGAAAATTGTCAATAACAATAACCTTGTTGCACAGGTATATATATGCTCCCTTATTGCCATTAGGGAAAGCAAAAATTGCAATATGACGCCAAGCATGCCGGAGCCAACATATTTCAAATTGGCACTTAGGTGTTAAAGAAAGATTTTGTACAAAAAAAAAAAAAAAGAGGAAAGGTGGTAAATTGGACCCAAAGTGGGTTAGACCGTATGTTATAACAGCCAAGCATAGCAAAGGATTTTATTCATTGGAATCCATCAAAAATCCATTTGACTTCCTTAAACATGTGAAGGGTACCCATTAAAAAGTGTACCACCGACAGCTAACTACACCATTCCTACATCAACAGTCCATTTCGTCCGCCCTCCCCCAGCCTCTCTTCAAAAGTTCACGTTTCCACAGCAAGTCCACTCCACCAGCCTCTCCACAGCAGTCCACTCCACCAGCCTCTCCACAGCAGTCCACTCCATCAGCCTCTCCACAGCAGTCCATTCCACCAGCCTCTCCACAGCAGTCCATTCCACCAGCCTCTCCACAGCAGTCCACTCCACCAGCCTCTCCACAACAATCCACTCCACCAGCCTCTTTAATCTATTAACAGCAGTCTACTTTAGGTAAGCAGTGTGAATAAGGTTCATATAATTGGTAGATCATTGTAGTTGACAGAAATTCTCTTTTTTTCAGGTCCTTTCCCAAAAGAACAAGATGATTTCTATACAAAGTTTGGTGGCACAATCTTTTAATAATGGCCACCTGTGGAAATAATAGACCCTTCCCTTTAAAGAACTCCGGACGTGACATCACTCATTAACGTATACTTAACCCAATTCGTGAAGTACGTTGATTAGTGATGTCACGTCCGGAGTTCTTCTTAAAGGGAAGGGTCTATTGTACAATTAATCGTAATTTATTGCAGGAGTAGTCCATTAGCAATAATTAACATTGATTGGGATAAATTGCCATTTGTATTTTTTGTTTCCACAAAAGAGGGAGGGGGGGGGGGGGGGGGGGGGGGGAGGTTATAGTAACAAAGCTATGATACATCCAGTTGCAACATTTACACCTATGTCACAATTTAGGCCAGTCCATTTCGCTTGTGCACACACACACACACACACACACACACACACACACACACACACACACACACACACACACACACGTCATGGCTTTGTCAACTATGGTCATCAGAACCAGTGGATCTGAGGTAATGCTGTGATTCAGTGACATCAGTGACCTTATCTGAGTGCCTTTACTTTTATATAGCCTCACCAGTCCTTGTCTCTTTATTCCAGTCCACTGTGCTCATGCGCACACATGCACACTAAAGGCTTGTCATCCTTTTTCAAATTTGATCTGTAGGATATATCCTGTTTTGCTGATAACAATCATTATGACTGACCATCGATGGTTAATCTAATATGTTCTTTTCAAATATGTAAGGGATAAAATTAATCCGCTTGCGATACAATCTGTCTTTGAAGTCATGGTTTAGTTTGTATATTCTTTGTGATTATTGTAACATATATGTTGCAGGGAAAAAAGAAATACAACATTGATATCAAGAAGACTCGCTGCTATTCTTAGGGAGAGGGACTGGCCTCCTCCTGATGCATCAAGAAGTGCCCCCAAGGGGTACTGGTTTTCAATGGCTTCAGTTTTGTCAAACTGCAACAAGCCATGTGCTAAGTATGTTTTAGCAGTGTACAAATGTTGGCAGACCAACAGAGGCAATGTGCGTACATCTGTCGGTAATTATGAAGCAAATTACTGGTACAGCATAGTTACCTGCATTCATTCTAGATGACTTGCAGCATCATAGTGTTGCAGAAAGTGGAGATTATGAAGAATCTCTTATACGTCAGGAGTATATGGTGGCTGGTGTAGACAGGCAGAATGAGAATGAGATAGCTAATGAGCAGGTGGAGCACATGATGTCTAATGAGCTTGTGGTGTGTAATGAGCAGGTAGAGGATGAACTGGCTATTGAGAAGGTGAAGGACAGGATGGCTAGTGAGGAGGTGGAGGACACGATGGCTAGTGAGGGGGTGGAGGACACGATGGCTAGTGAGGGGGTGGAAGACATGATGGCTAGTGAGGGGGTGGAGGACACGATGGCTAGTGAGGGGGTGGAGGACACGATGGCTAGTGAGGAGGTGGAGGACACGATGGCTAGTGAGGGGGTGGAGGACACGATGGCTAGTGAGGGGGTGGAAGACATGATGGCTAGTGAGGGGGTGGAGGACACGATGGCTAGTGAGGGGGTGGAGGACACGATGGCTAGTGAGGGGGTGGAAGACATGATGGCTAGTGAGGGGGTGGAGGACACGATGGCTAGTGAGGGGGTGGAGGACACGATGGCTAGTGAGGGGGTGGAAGACATGATGGCCAGTGATGTGGAGGACAGTCAGAAGTTGGAGGATGAGGTTACTAGTGAGGAGGTGAAGGATGAGATGGGGGAGATACAAGTGGAGGACACGGTAAGCAGTTATGAAGTCTGATTCATAGTAGAACATTACATTGTGTGAGGTTGAATTACTTGACCAGTATCACGTCGGTACAGAGGATGCAAGGTTAGATTTGCAAATGCCATGGCACGTACACACGTATTTAATAAAATTATTATTTTATTATTGTAAATAATACATTTTGTAGTATGATAGCAATGTTTATTACATGTTCCTTACAATGAAGCTGAACTACAATGAAAGCAGATCCAAAACCTTTTGATTCAACAAAGTAATTGAATTATAGTGCCTTTATTAAGAAATTCATATGATAATCTTAAACTAGGCTCATGATCGGATGTGACTTCTGTGGGGAATGGTATCATGGCTGTTGTGTTGGAGTATCTAAAGAGGAAAGTAATAGAATGGAGGTTTACAAATGCCAAATTTGTATCACATTGCTACTCCTTTTTACAATGAAGGTCAGAGGTATATGGTATGTACTGCTGCTCATCTACAAGCACTTTTGCAGATGATTCATCACATGAAATTTCCAGTGGTCACACATTACAACAAGAGGTACAATCACTTGTAGCTTGGGATTGAAAAAATAACTTGCAACCAATGTCAAAATTAAGTCTATTGCTTGCCCTATATGCAAATACAAATATTGCATCGCTATAAAACTTGATGAAGTATCTCATACTTACCATTGTTGTGCACAAATGAAGATTAAATTCTACATGCTTTCTAATAATATATTCATTTGAATGAGCAATATACTTTGCAATTTAATAATTCACTTGATGTCTTCAATATCTGTATGCCACAGTGTATGCACTGTATAATCTATGCATTAAATTATTCATCTAAGGTATATTGTTGCGGCCATCACCTAGCAATGGTTTTAGCAGCCAAGGGTATTTTATCATATTTAGGAATGTTTTGTGTCGCAAAAACAACAGAATGTCTGACTGATTCAAATTATATACCTGTTGGTAGGGAATTTACAAAGAATCTTGAGAAGCATGGGATGTTTTGCATATCAAAGGCACAGTGGGATCTCCTTGTTTGCAGTGACAGAATGAATCCTTCTTGGGTTCATGCAATGGCACATGGTTTGTTGAGTTTAAATAAGTGATGCTGCTGTGCATTTAAGAGACATTGGCTCAAGAAATGTAATATACTTCAATGAAATTAAAAAGAAGATTTGTACTGGCCTCTTTTAGAATGTTCTGATATGGTACACAATTGTCACCCATATCATCAATTTGACATTAGGAACATTCCTCCCATTTACAGGTATTAGAAGTGTTTTACTTTCTTTAAGAACTTGACTGTGATGTACAAAAACAGGCTGCACTGTCGTTGTCTTTAGTAAACAAGTGTGTAGTTTGGCCAGAGGTGAATTAATGTATCAAGGTAGAAAATAGAACATAAATCACAAGGTGTAAATTCTATACATTTCCAGATTGTCGTAGCTCTACTGATGGACACATTTCACCTTGAGAGAAAGAAAGCAATAAAACACTTCCTTAATCACACACTACCATCTGTTTTCTGTTTACATGATTAATCATAATGTATGGTGTTAGTATAAATAGCCATATCCGTGAAAAGTCGGTCGTTTTCGCAAGCTGTACCATGTAGAACTAAGCCATGTGATTTGGGCCATAAATGGAACAATAGCTGTTCGACGCTCATTGTATGGCTTTTAAATCTGTCGTGTTTACAAGGAGTCTCTTGTTTCAAAGGTCGGTGTTGTCGAGGCTCTAGGTCATTACGTTATAATTTCAGCGAACGAGGCTACTGTCCATGGTTTGAATGGCCGCAAACAGCTGTGATAAAAAACAAAAAACAAAAAACAAACCAATCCACACTAAATAAGGCCTCTCATGTTTACTTGTCCAGCAGTGGCGGATTCAGTTTTTTATTTGAGTGGTTTGAACGAACCCCTGGTTAATTTACCCCCCTCCCCCTCTGCAGCCCTCCCTCTTCAATTCACCTACCCTCTTTTTCGGCTGCAGAGTGTATACGTAATGTATCTAAACGTAATTGGTACGCGTGGTTGTACATGCGTAATTAGATTCATAAATACTTTTCGAACAGCCCCTACCAAAATCCTAAATCTGCCCCTATTCAGTTCACCATGATCTATATCAGTATACATAAAAACTACAGTTTTTTTTTTAACTCGATCCGGTGTAACAGGATAGCCTGTCCCCCCGGATACAGTGCCCCCCCCCCCCCCCCCCCCCCCCCCCCCCCCCCCCTGACACCCCATCCTAGTACAACGCTGTCCCCCGTTTAGGATACACCGTCCCCCCTCTCCACATACACACACACACACGCACGCACACACACCACACACATACACACACACACACACACACACACACACACACACACACACACACACACACACACACTGAAGTCTGTTCATTGCTCCGCCTTTGCACGCTGATAATACATTTATAAGTTGGTGTCTGACAATACCACCGTATGCAAGGCCCTTACATGTATGTGTATCACTATCGGCTGTTCCGACTCCATTGCCTAGCTGGATGAACGTACGGAAGTCGTTATATTTACTGTTACTTTGCTAACTAACGTTAACGTTATTATATCACGCGCTGCGTGTGCAAAATCACACTCTTCGGCCACGTGTATCATTAGCTGACTCGGAAATATTATATAGGATGAACAAAGTAGTGTTATACACAGAAAGAATTACAAAACAAGAATAACATTCAAAGAAAGACACAAAAAACGAATGCCGCCTAAAAAAATGCTAAAGCCTATTGCATGACTGTAGGAAGTGATGCCCCATCATCAAAGCCTAGTCCACTCCTCCACTTTACCCTAGATCCTCTTAGACATAAGCTTGATGCTCGAACCAGGGCAAATAAAAGTCGAGCCTGACGAATGCACACGTTTCTGCATATGATTCTTCCCATTTTGCTGCTATGCTGGTAGCTATGTGCTTCCAAAAATGTTCTGCCTCTCTGTGGAGAAGCCCATCAATGGAGGTTACAAAAGGAGTAAATGTACCTCGCCTATCTTCCACTGCCTTTTTATATAGCTTCTTCTTCTCTAGAGCCCCTGTGTCCAAAATTGATTCTGGTGTTCAATGCAGGTGTGATGGTGCGTCTGTGTCAATGTCTTTTATATCAAACAACGCTTCCACCTGGGGAGTCCAAACACCTCGAATGCCTAGATCGGCCCTCAATCCTGGACCATCTGCTTTGGATTCAGCCTCTTTGACTATTGGTTCACGTACAACCTGACTCCATACTTGAGCAGCCATATCCCCAAGACAGTCCCGAACTTCGTTATGTCGTTGGATGACAAGACCACCTGTCTTACAGTCTAATGCATGTTGCAACGTGGAATTTGCACTACATCCATCGGTGTCGTGAGCAAGCTAAGTCTGACTACAAGAAATGAGCGAAGTTAACAAAGAGACCAAATTGTATGGTGGTTTTTGCACGACCACGCTTGCAGAACGGCCGCAACCAAAGACGAGAAGCGCGTAATTCGTAGAAAGGCCTCCAATATCATTTTACGAGATGGACTGCTCTATTTAAAGTACGAAGGCGCAGAAAGACAATGGATCGTAAACAAAGACAGTCAGATGAAGGTGATCGTGTCTTGTCATGACCAGGCATTGGTAAGTCAGTCAGCTTTTAGAGCAATGCACTAATGCTTTTTAAACTGAATCGCCTTTTTGGTTCTTTATAGGCGGCGGTCACTTTGGTAGAGACAAAACAATACAGAAAATCTGTTCACGATTCTACTGGTGAGATATGACGAAGTTTATAAAAAGACGACATACGTACCTGCGTTTGATGCCAAAAAACTAATCCTAAGTTGCATAAGGAGGCATCGGTGCTGCATAAGGAGGCATCGGTGCTGCATAAGGAGGCATCGGTGCTGCATAAGGAGGCATCGGTGCTGCATAAGGAGGCATCGGTGCTGCACCCTATCGCTGTTAAAGCTGAAGTGCGACATCAACGACCTCGTGGGACCACTGAAATTAACACGCAAAGGCAATAGGTATGGCAAACCATATTATTTTTAATTTTTAAATAGCAGGCTAAGGGCGTTTCAGCATGCTATCCTTACATGCACTTGTTATAAGTTATGTGCTGTTATCACGTGTTGTAGTAGTATTATACTCGGTTTAATGATGCAATGTGTGTACAATTTCCTTCTGTATGTCTATGTCAACAAAGAGCCTGAGATATAAGCTTGATCGTTAAAAATAAATAGCTTTGTGCAAAATTAAACACAAGATTTGACTGTCTAGCTATTGCTAGCCCTGGCCCTTATGTATAGGATATAATCACTCAGTCAAAAGGGATGGAAAAATTCTAAGTATTATATACATCTAAAGTGAATGTGAGCAGTAATACATGGTTAGCTAACACAGTAAGGTATACATACTGTTTTGACAAATATTATTATTTACATAGATACCTTGTTACATGCACTGAAATGGCCTGAAGTTCAACCTCTTACATCAAAATCTGCTGAAGGTGTTGCACACTTTCTTTTATCTCTTATCACAAGATTTGGATGCTTTCATATGTGCATATCTGACCAGGGGTGTGAATTTGTGAATAGCCTAAATGAGAAACTGGCTGGCATAGAACATCGTGTTGCCAGCGCATATCATCCACAAGCAAATGGTTGGATGAAAGAATGAACCAGACTGGCATTAGTGAAATACATCAACTCTACACAAGATGACTGGGACGAGCATTTAGAGCCAATTCTTTTTCTTACTGCACAAGCATCCATGCATCAACTAACTACACTCCATTCTATCTAATGCATGGACGAGAAGCAGTGCTTCCTGTGCAACTGGAACTTAATGGTAGCCAGAAAGAAGAGAGTAAACCATGTGGTGAAGTATTTGTACATGAATTTGCAGCACAGTTCGAGAAGGCCAGAGCAAACCTTTTTCCACAAGTAGATTTATATAGACACAGGTGAAGCAGAAGTCACATTATGATCACAGACATGCATCAGCTAATTATCATTTAGGGGATCTAGTACTTCTAAGAAACATGAGAAATCTCAGTCATGCTGGTGGAAAGACAGATATAAGAGGTGGTTTGGCCCTTACACAATTGTAAAGATTCATGACAAAGAGTTATAAAGTCTCAAGAACAAGAGTGATGGAAAGGTACTTGCTAGAAGAGTGCATGGTAACAGGCTGACGACTTTCCACAGATGACATCATTGGTATACACCAGCCTACTTGAAAATGATGCAAATGAAGTCAAGCTTTCACAGAATGAATGCAATGTTGCTGAGAAGGTTGGTGCACAATTAAGTACTACAGATGAGAGGGCTAATGATGAAAGGAATATTAGTATGGTGGTGCCCAATGGCAGCAGTACAGATGGAGGTATCAACATACATGTAGTCAAAGAAGATACTATTCCACCTTATGTGATCTTTGAACAACTTCACTCCCCGTACATCCTACGTTTATGGAGAACTGGTGCTGCTGAATTTGGTTATTCACCAAATGAAGATGAGGCCTTTGATGTAAGCTATAAGTACATGGTACTTTTATTGTGATTTAAAACTTTATTTTTTCCATGAAGCCTATAGCTTTGAACGATGAGTGTGCCTTAAGCCAATATTTAATGGTTGATCTATGGATGGAGTGCCGAGCACAAACTGGTGGTGACTTCATTATATGTAATGATGCATTGTATGATGGCTTTGTGGACTTCAAAAAAGCACTGGTGTATCAGGGCGTGTGGGTTGTTAAAGAAATTGAGCTTCTGATATATTGGCTACAGTCATGTAACATCTCGTCCATGAAACATGTAACCCTTATGGATATGGAATATATACTGATGTTCTCATCTGATATAGATACAAGAAAGCTGTGGGGTGAGAAAGGTGTCAGATGTTGTCTTTTAACAAGTAAGCGGGCAGTTTAACATGCACATGCCAATAAACAACTGGTTGAACTGCATGGGTTTGTTTCTTTTCAGGATAGTCATCCACCACTGAACAAAGCTATCATGATCATAGTGAAAATCAAGCTGCCTCTTGCAGGATAAGGTGTGTTGACATGGTTAGTGCAACTGAAGAAGAAAAGTCATCAAAACATGAAGACTATATCAACAGTAAACCAGAAATTTGCTTGCTATAGCTGGACTTGAGCTTGACTATGAGTTGCGAAGGACAATTTTGTCTGATAGAGGATGGTTCGATGATAATGTGATCATTTCAGCGCAGAGACTACTTAAGGATCAGTATGGTATGGCAGGATTACAGAAAACCACACTGGGGTACCACTTACAATATGATGTCATGCGGAGAGAATTCGCTCAAATAGTGCATCATGGGGAAAACCATTGGTTGACACTCTCTACAGTTTGGGCTGCATGCAAGAATCTACCGGCTGCAATTATCAATGTCTATGACAGTCTCTACACATCATTGTCCACTTCAACCAAGGAGCTTTGCTGCACACAAAGATGAATAAGAGCGAGAATGAATTATAATCATGAATCTGTTATATGCAATACCGATATCGTTACACAGTTTTTTTTTTCATAAATAGTTCATGCCGGTGTCACAGGAAAATCTGTCGCCCGGAAATTGTGTCGTGGCGACAGTTTTTCCTAAGGAAATAAAATCGCTCCCAATTAACGTTGCGACCGTTTATCTAAGGAAATTATGTCGCCATGCTCGCGATTGGCATTTTATACTTTCGGCAAAGGCGTGCGATCTGTGATGAAGGGGGGTGCAAAAATTTTGAATGGGGATATAGAAATAAGACATTTAAATGCATGCATGTACATGCAGGTATAGCTTTAAATGCAAGACCGAATCCATACATGACAGCTGCCCAATTTAGACCATACTTGCATGTATAAAGCTGCATAAAATTAAAATGCGCGGAACGCTAGAAAAAAACAGTGAACTTCACATGAAATACAAGCTTATAATGAATATTGACAACATTGAAGTGATTGAAATGCAGGTAAATTAGACAGATCACCATGTACAAAACGTTACATTTTTTTAACTGTTTCAAAATGTTGATTGAGGTTTGTTATGTATCTTGGTGCAAACCACAGTTAGCTTCATCTGCTGAATGTTTTAGCCACTTGTATGAATCACTACATTGAGCATATACATAAATGGTTGCATTCAACAAAGAAGCAGCTGCAATTATCTCCACTTCAGTGGCCCAAACACCCAGACTCTGCATCCTAGATCGCTTCATGTACTGTTCCATACTTTTATCAGAGGATACAAGGGAGGAAAACACACGATTCTTATATTTATGGATCATGTGTGTAGTTATAGGAAGACGCAGTTCTTGATGAAAGTCTTGAGATCCTGTTACAAGTGATATAGATCTGTTTCCATCAGCTGCAATTCTAGTTGTTGCTGCAGGATGATGTGACACATTGATCATTGTAGGCTGCTGCACATGTGAATGATTTCCATGGATAAATGTCAATCCTAGTGAAGCACATGTCTCCTTTTGCCAAATACTGCAAACTGGAATATAGCTTATCATGTTTATATGTTGCTCTTCTACTATCTGACATGATAAACTTGCACATTGTTCTGTACATTCTAACAAACCATCTACGGTAGATTGCTTGCCACAGAAATAACTTCTTTTGTCAGTCACCCACTGGCATAAATCATCCAGATCAGATGAACTCATGAGAAAAAAGTGCTTCCAAGGACACCGACAGACTTCAAGTAGGCATTGATAGTTTTGAACCACAATTTAAGTAATTCAATTCCTTTTACCACTATGTGTGTTGTTCCAATTGCGCATTGGATCTTACCTCTGAATTCCTCAAACTCATCTTGCAAGTGTTCATTTACGATGACAAAATTTCCTCCAAGTATAGTTCTTTTAATGGGCACTCGCCATAGAAGGTACAGTAGTCTTTCCATAAGGCCACATCAATGTCTGTGCTCAATGCATACTCTTCTTCTTGAATATCAAAGGTTGAATCCTGTTTCATAGTAAAATATATTTAAACGTTCTGCTTTGGTACAATTAAGGACTTACATGTACATTAAAGTCTTGATCATCCTCTTTGGCTTCATAATGCAATATGCAAGCACCAGACCTCCGCAGATGACTAAGGCTTGGAGAATAAAGCTGTTCTTCGAGGACACTACAATCCAATTCTGTCTCAACTTCAACCTGCTCTGGACTCAATACCCCTCTTTCCTTGCATCAGTTGAATTTCATCAGCTTTTGATTGCTGAGTTTCAGTTTTTATTCTGTTTTGTCAAAGTTATCACTTTCGATGTTCTTGTAGCTACTGTCTTCACTGACATGGCCATCTCTTCCACCAACAATTTCATCAACTGCATCTTCAGGCACTGCAATAGTAGAGTGTGTGTTTTTTATTCATCAATTAACTCATGTGATTAATTTATGTTACCCATCTATTAAATCATGTGATTAATTATGTTACCCATCTATTAAGACATGTACATGCATACTCAGTTACACAATACCTTGCTCCAATAGGGGTTTACTTGAGCAATGTGAACTACCCTCTGCATCTTCAGGTGCTACATAAATAAAGTGCGTATATGGGATACACAATACAGTATCCCATTTATTGTTATCATGTATATGTAGTCAGTGATACAAAGCCTTACTTGAGCAAAAATGACCTATCTTCTGCATCTTCAGACACTTTGGAAGCAAAATCTGTCTTCAAATCTGGTGATTTACTGATTTTGTCCAACTCATTTTTTGGTGCTGTGTAAATAACTTTTTAAAGCACAAAATATAAACTCATGGTCAACAAACCATTCTGATGGTATAGTTTCAGCCGTGATATATTGAACTTTTGAGCCAAAACCTTGTTTGGTTTCTTCACCTGGGATAGTCTACATGTTCCTTTAGAGTTTACCTCACGAGCAACATAAGGTCCTATCCAGTTTGGTTTCATTTTAGAACCCTGTTAGTTAGTTTCTTGCTATTCCTTAGTAGCACAACAGCTCCCACTTTGTATTGTCCTTTATTAATGTTGTGTGCAGCATCATAGTATACGTTCTGCCTGCACTGAGCTTTCTGAGTATTTTGTAGAGCTTGTTGTCGCACATTTATCATTGCCTGCCAATATGTACAAGTAATAGCACTAATGGAATTTTTTAAAAATACCTCAATATTTCTTTCAAGATTGCTATCCATGTCATAAGATTCTGGATACGAGTTTGGTCTGATATTGAATTCAATGGGCAAATGAGGATATCTGCCGTACAGCAAAAAAAAAAAGGAGGGGGGGGGAGGGAATATTTAGTTGAATCTTGAACAGAAACACGATGTATGGCATAGGCGGCGGAAGGTCAATAAACCTGGAGGGGCGGAATAGTAGTGGCCGCGAATATAAAACTGGGGGCCTTAATTTATTTCTCGTTGCCGATAGCTCCCTAGGGCCCCCCCCCCCCCCCCCCCCCGTCTTCACCGCCTATGTATGGCATCAAGATATTGATCCCATGCAATGGACCTTTTGCCTTCTGACGTCACAAATTGATTGGTTGTGTTTGACATAACATAAGTCCTTATAGGAACTTCACGAAGAAACACAGCAAGTACTAAATTAATGGTAAATGAATGCCTGACTGTATTCCAAAATGAAGTACCTTCGCCAGTTACGGTGCAAATGTCACAGCGCTCACAAGTTACCGGAAGTTGCCCCCCCAAAAATCGAAAAGCGCGACTTCGCGTGTCTCATTAGCAACTTTCGCAATGTTTCGTTGCATACAAATCCCTTACAGAGCTTCATCGTGAAATACAACAAAAATGAAACGTGTGGTAATTTACTTCTCAATAAAAATTTAAAAGGAAAAGCATGTAGGAGCTATGATGGTGAAGTTATACCATTTTTAAAGTTGCCCCCCCAAAATTCATGCGTGACGTCAAAGGCAAAAGGTCCATTATTTTGCTCTGAATCAACAAACTTCAGTTACTGACGCTGAAGTGTTTGGTTGAACCGTTCATCCAAACCATTACTCTGAGGATGATATGCACTTTTCAGCTTAGCTACAAGTTTTTATCACAGCTATCAAGACTCAAACAATTGACACAGTAACACGCACCTCAGTTTCACTTCGTGACTGTATTCAGTTCTTAAGTGATATTTCACCAGCAAAACACTGAGTGAAATTTGCCGTCTGGCTAAATTGATGCTTGTTATGCCATGCAGCTACTAATGCTGTTAGCGAGAGGTGCTTTTCAGCAATGCGTCGCTTGAAAACATATTTACGGAGCAGTATGGGTCAAAGCAGGCTCAACCACATAATGATCCTGAGCATTTACAAAGAGGAGGTTGACGATATCAACATAGACCTACTTGGTGATGAGTTTATTCGAGCGAGGCAGTAAACATCGTTTACAATATCTTGGATAGTTCACTATTTAGAACCGAGTATTTGCATTGTGCATGTAACACTGTTCATCTTTAATCTCTTACATGATTAATTTCACAAGCGATTATGACACTTAGTGATGAATTACAGCTCAGTCTGGTGCGTCATTTAATGATAAAAAACTATGCATGCTATACAACTAACCTGTGGAAAAAAAACCTTTTCCGAGGGATCTAAAAATTCAGAATAGCCTTTAATAGTTATCATTCACTAGCAGTATTCATGTTGCTAGTACTAGCTACCACCAACTACTGCGTTTGTAACTTTTTTTGCCTATGAGCAATGTAGATACTATTTAAAAGGCCTCCTGGCCGTCGCTTATTTGCATGGTTTTCGGAGTTCTTTCAACACAAAAAACATTGGCTTCTGATGGGGGACAGCTTATAGTGTTCCCCCATACCCCCTAGCTGGGCGAGACCCTTCGCACGCAGATCCGCCCCGTAGTCTGCGGCTAAACAGCTTCCGCCGCCCCTGTAACGATATCGGTATCGCATACAATTAACAGATTCATGATTATAATTAATTCTCGCTCTTATTCATCTGTTATTAGCCACCTCGACATCTCTTTGGGTGGGGCTGCTCGCGACTTTGAATTTGCTATTTGGGGTGTGTCACCACACAACAGAGCACTTATATCTTTCTGCTGTAACGAACCATCCATGGCCGGTCACAGTCGTACTGTCGTTCCAACGTTGGAGCCAGTGAGCAAACAGCCACTGGGCCGTCGAAGGGAACTGGAAACGTTCGCGCAAGAATTGGATCCGTCTGCAGTTCAAGGTAACATTCTGCTTGCGGTGATATATAAACTGTACTACCCAACCATTCGAATCGCGATAATATATTCGATTGTTAGGCTATGGAGGAGTATCGTACTATCTATAACAGAGATCGTATAGTAATATGACATGCTCTCATACGTGCATATACATTGAATCGACTGTTTCCATTCGTCCTGTGCGCTAAAACCCAAACACCACACAGAATGGACTATCGATGAAGTGGTGGACAAGTACCTCGTTCCCATGGACATGGAGTTCATGGCGAAAGCGTTCCGCGATAACCACATCACGGGCGCCGCCCTCCTTGCCATGACGGAGGAGCACTTGAAGGAGATGGGGTGTTGCGTCCTCGGGGACCGCATCGCCTTCATGTGCAACCTGCAACTTCTCAAGCGCCATAAGCGGGAGGTGGACAGGAGCAAGTCTCTGTGGAACGGAATCACGCCCGTCAAGAGCTGCGCCTACCACGACCACTGCGGCTGGTTTTGCTTGCACGTAAGATTGCATGCACGCATGTATACTGTATGCAAGGGACGGGGGAACGTCATTATAAGCTTTAGCTACTAAGCTACATCTGGCAGCAGTTGTGACGCCATTTTAAGTTTTTCATCGCGCCTGCTTAATTTCTGTCGACTAGTTTATTATTAATTATTCTTGTACCGTAACTTCTTTCACGGGCAACAGAGCAATATTGCGCCACAAGTGCTATACTAAAGCCACTTTGTTTATCTACCCGTTAATACTTTTGTAGTGACAACACATTTGAAAAAGTTGTTTCCTGGTCATAATAGTGTAAGTTGTTCACAAGCGGAAACGCTTATTTCGCACTACATGTGTACTGCAATAATTGGCTTCGCCCGCGGAAGAGTTAAAAAAAAAATCATTAAGGTTAACACAGCGTTGCCACTTCTACATCAGTTCCAGGGTGGCCAGAAATGTTGCAAAAAAACAAAACAAAAAAAAAAACCCTTATGATTTTAGCCCCAAGCAAATTCTCTCACTTCAACATTGTGAGGTCACTCACGTCATCTCCCTCATGTGACTGTACATCGGAATCTCACTGCACCATCTCAAAACGCAAACTAATTCAGTGCTAAAATTATAACTGCTCAGAATTCACACACAAAAGCATATGCATGCATGCAGTCACTGCCACATCAGTCATACGTACACATATATACATTTATACACAGTCATACATATGGAACGTTCTATACGAAAATGGGTCCTTGTGGATTTTTATTTTATGACGTAAAATTTAAATCGATATATCTTCCGAAATATTAACGCTATCGGGTTCCTATTTTTAACACAACATACCACACCATTACTATATGTGAAAATCCATTTTGGTGTCTTACACATGCGGGGTACCGACGTTACAAGGTCCGATACCCCGTAGGGTTCAAAACGGCCACATCTTCAGGTAGGAGTGTCCAAATTGGTTCAAAATAGATACCCGTGTAGAAGGATCCTACCGCTTTGATTTGTTCTGTTCGTTAATTTTTGCTTTATCCGTTATGGAGATACAAGTGTCCAAAGTAATTTCATATTTCCCGGGCGTTACGCGTCATTAACGTATTACGACTGGCTTCGAGGACGTCCTCGTAATACGTTAATGGCGCATAACGCCCGGGAAATATGCAATTTCTTTGCACACTTGTATCTCCATAACGGATAAAGCAAAAATTAACGAACAGAACAAATCAATAGCGGTAGGACCCTTCTACATGGGTATCTATTTTGAACCGATTTGGACACTCCTACCTGAAGATGTGGCCGTTTTGAACCCTACGGGGTATCGGACCTTGAAACGTCGGTACCCCGCATGTGTAAGACACCAAAATGAATTTTCACATATAGTAATGGTGTGGTATGTTGTGTTAACAATAGGAACCCGATAGCGTTAATATTTTGGAAGATATATCGATTCAACTTTTATGTCATAAAATAAAATCCACAAGACCCATTTTCATATACCGGGTGTCCACGAAAGAACGCAATGCTTTTGAACGGGAATAACATTTGATAGATTGCGTTCTTTCGTGGACACCCGGTGAACGTTCCATATGCAAATATACAAACACATGCACACTTCTAAACAGCGTATTACTTCTTGTAACTTGATGCAGGCGGTCTGCCCATGTTGTGTACCAATGACGGAGTGGCGTGTGACTGGACAGGGTATTCGATACAGAAAGAACCCTCGAAGCATTGACTGCTGTGGTGAAGGTGGGCATTATTACAGAAATAGGAGCTTACGGGAAATGTGGCCAAGGCATGCAATATTGATAAACTGGTGCATTCCATTTTCCACACAGCTGATACGGAGTTTATTGACTTCCGATTCATGAAGGACATTGAGCTTCAGAAGCAAGCCCGCTTCTGCTGCTGTTGCATTGGTTACCATCTCAGGATCTATGCTGATGACAAGGACACAGTTGCTGGGTAAGGATGTGTGTGCCATATGTGTCTGCAATAGTATGTGTGTATGTGTGTGCATAATTATGCATGTACATGTGCATGTGTATGTGTACGTGTGTATGTGTATGTGTACGTGTGCATGTGTATGTGTACGTGTGTATGTGTACGTGTGCATGTGTATGTGTACGTGTGCATGTGTATGTGTACGTGTGTATGTGTACATGTACATGTGCATGTGTATGTGTACGTGTGTATGTGTATGTGTACGTGTGCATGTGTATGTGTACGTGTGTATGTGTACGTGTGCATGTGTATGTGTACGTGTGCATGTGTATGTGTACGTGTGTATGTGTACATGTACATGTGCATGTGTATGTGTACGTGTGTATGTGTACGTGTGTATGTGTACATGTGTATGTGTACGTGTGTATGTGTACGTGTGTATGTGTACATGCATGTGAATGTGTGCATTTGTGCATGTTGTATGTTTGTGCTCATGTGGGTGTACATATTTTTTATGCTGGCATGCTGAGCCTTTGTGAGGATTATGAAGGACAAAATACAGTATATGGTAGATTTGGATTTTATACATCGCAGTAGGTGGAAAAGGAAGAGGGTAAGGGTGAATGAGGAGATGTATCCTCCCTTTCATTACACATTGATTAAATAATGGTGCCTTCTACACCATCACATGCACACCACCACATGCACACCATCACATGCACACCATCATATGCACACCTCCACATGCACACCATCACTGCACACCTCCACATGCACACCATCACATGCACACACAGCCCAGATAATTCTGCTGCTCGACATGCTGACAAGTCGAAGATTGTCACCTCCCATGAACTGGTACCACTCACCATCTTCCACCCCGATGCTCCAAAGGTGGAAGCCATCATCAGGAACGCCTGGGGCGATGCCCAGCTTGTGTCCAACTAGTCCATTTGAGTGCAGAGTATTGCTGAGGAGGCTATTGTAGTTTAATTAACTTGTGTTGTTTTATTAATACCTGTAACAAGGAAGTGCAATGTTCTTGTGATGAACTGCTGTGTTTTTATATCAATTAACTTTTTGTAGCTTAATGAACCATGCATGTGTTCTCACATCCTGCTCTAAGCAAGGCCATGACATCAGTTCCTTTTGCATGCAGTTTCTATTTCCAGATAGCTTCTGTGGCATAAAATAATGCTTGTGCTGCAACTTGACTGCTCAACTCAAATACAGAAATGATTTCACAAACAAACAAGACAAGCTTTAAAAAAAAAGAAAACATCATGGATGATGCAATTAATGGATGATGTAATAATGATGTCATATTAAAAATACTGAAGCTGGAGAGAAGCTGCTGTTGGTCTGTGCTGAGTTTGGGGGCGGAGAGGGAGGAAGTGGCACACTGTCCAGAGAAGAGGGTCGAGTAGACGATGACACGGTTGTTGCCAGGGAGGGTGGAGGTGGGGAAGGGGGCAAAGGGTACACCCAAGCAGGGATGGATCCATGTTGAGGGGCCAGGTAACTTGCAGCCTTGAAAAAAAATAGAAGAAAAAAAAAAAGTAATCATGCTGTACGTTATGCAAAATGGCAGAAAATGTTTATCTCAGACCTCTATAAACTGTCGGTCACTTCTGTGTGGTGTTGATTGCATGAGAGGACCCACTCCCCCCTCTCTTGTGACCGGATTCCTGTGGGGATGGGGGAAAATACACACACCAAGATGTAAGTGCATGTGCATGCAAGCAAGCACACTGAAAAGAGACAAGCTAGAGATGGTCCCCCCCCCCCCCCCCCCCCCCCCCCTAAATTCCAAACAGGGATTTGTGGCTGATCTCTATGTAGAAAACATTTACTCATCTTCCTTTGAAAGAGTAACATTGCCAATCTTGCCTTGAAATATGTCAAATGGAACAGTAGCCATATACCACATTATGCATATCACGGGGTTAACATTCAGAGAACACAGTCAAAGTTCGAATGGAAATGTATTTGCACACCTCATGCACACACCCTCATGCACACACCATCATGCAAAACCATGCTAACAGTACTCTTCACATCACACACCTTCTTGACACCTGTGGTGAGAACATTGACCTTCCAGTGCCCCTCCTCCCCATCCGGGCCAACACCGTGGGTGAGGGTGACGATGATGTGGAGTGACACCGAGGTGACCCTGGCGACAGTAACCGTGGCGACAGCCTTGGTGAGACAACAACAGCTGCACCCTTCAATAGGCACATGTGATGACGCAAGGACATGAAAGACAAAAGAAGGAATATTAAATTGATGTAAATGCAGCACTCTAAAGCACAGAGGTGTGTGTCCATGGCAACCAACCTACCTGACGTTCCTGTCTGACATGTGAGTGTGATGAACACCTCATCTTGCATTGCACAGTTCTAGGACCCAATCAGAACAATAAAAATAGCACAAATGCGAGTAACACCCTGACATTGGCTAGACTTGTACAAAAATTTTCAATTGATGAGAAAATTCATGGTGATAGCCATTTCAGTGGATTTTATGTACTATCTGAAAATATTTCACAACATAATTGTATTTATTCAGATAATCAGGCAAAAGCAAAACAAATTTAAATTTTCCCAAGTATAGAAATACTTAACAAAAATATTGAATCTGGCTTGCCCATGAGACTTCATTTTGCATGAACAAAGGACTCAGGTAGTATCAAGCTCGTATTTAGCCTCTTTCTGTGATAACTTGCATCTGTAGTGTGAATGTCGGTCCCCGGACCATTGCTTTAGTCTCGTTCCCAGACAACATGACAGAAAAAATGGAACGTTCTATACGAAAATGGGTCTTGGGGATTTCATTTTATAACATAAAATTTAAATCAATATATCTTCTGTCATATTAACGCTTTCGGGTTCTTATTTTTAACACAACATACCACACCATTACTATATGTGAAAATCCATTTAGTGTCTTACACATGCGGGGTACCGACGTTACAAGGTCCGATACCCCGTAGGGTTCAAAACGGCCACATCCTCAGGTAGGAGTGTCCAAATCGGTTCAAAATAGGTACCTATGTAGAAGGGTCCTACTGCTATTGATTTGTTCTGTTCGTTAATTTTTACTTTATCCGTTATGGAGATACAAGTGTGCAAAGAAATTGCATATTTCCCGGGCATTACGCGCCATTAACGTATTACGACTGGCTTCGAGGACGTCCTTGTAATACGTTAATGGCGCATAACGCCCGGGAAATATGCAATTTCTTTGCACACTTGTATTTCCATAACGGATAAAGCAAAAATTAATGAACAGAACAAATCAATAGCGGTAGGACCCTTCTACATTGGTCCTATTTTGAATTGATTTGGACACTCCTACCTGAAGATGTGGTCGTTTTGAACCATACGGGGTATCGACCTTGTAACGTCGGTACCCCGCATGTGTAAGACACCAAAATGAATTTTCACATATAGTAATGGTGTGGTATGTTGTGTTAAAAATAGGAACCCGATAGCGTTAATATGACGGAAGATATATCAATTTAAATTTTATGTTATAAAATGAAATCCACAAGACCCATTTTCGTATAGAACGTTCCAAATGTATATAGACCAGTGTCTGGGAACGAGACTAATTACGCAATGCGCACGTATACTACTCGTTTGGGATGCTATGATAAACACAGAAAACCAGTGTGTGACAAGTGCAATGCAGGTTACTATTGCACCAAGTGTTGTAAATGCCAAAATTGCAAGCGCGGTCGACCGAGAAAGGCATCTATAGAGCAGCCTGAACCATGCAGCCGTAAGGTCTAAGTTATGCATGGAGACACCGTGACTGTCCATCTTGAAGTCCCTCCTGTTGCCATGATGGACTTCTCTATCACTGGTGCTATTGACCAAACTGCAAGCATGTTTTAAAATGATGATGACACACCCCCATATGCAACGTTTGAGCCGAACTTTTTTGCTGGTTGGGCCCACACGATGAAAAACATGCACCCAGAACTCACCACAAATATAAAAAGTGTAATCTATTAATGCTGGAGAGCAGGAGAAAACAAAGAACTCGGCAAAGTAAAGATCTCAGCTGCTGGTGTCTATGAAGACAGATTGCAATTGCAAAAGACCATTAGGCTTAGTGAGCTGCCAGGAAAATACTTGCAGTGTAAAAGTATTGGCAGCAAACCACAGGTATCATCTGCTGGTAGTTACAAGCGTGGAAGACCTTTGAGTAATGCAGGTGTTTCTGGGAGTAAGAAGGCTAAGGTGTGTTTCAGTGACTGTGATATGCAGAAGGACCTATCAAAGTGGAATAAACAAGAGCTACAGGCCTACTTAATCCATCACAATCTGAAGAAAAGTGGGTCTCTTACTTCGTATAAGGCAACACATGCATGGATACAGACTGATACTGATTTTATTATGCATACTTATTTGGGCATACACGTATATGTAGTTGATGCTAACGTACGTAAGTCTGGGTACGAGCGAAGAGCGGCCACTCCCCCATTGAATCTCTCAGCAGGTAAGACACTTGTGTAACGCAAGCACGCGTATATCTACATGACACATTAGTACGAATTCGGCTATTTCCAAATGAATCCAACTAAATGCATTCATTTTCGAGTGTGACAAAGTCGTAGGAAAAAAGTGTACTGATTTCAGTTACAGGTTAAACCCCGCAACTTTAAACCCATGAAGGTAAAGGTCGGTTATCAGTATGGCCTCGGTATTAAGCAAAAAGTCATCTGAAAGAGTTGCTCAACAAGACTCAACAGGTTTTTGCACAGACTAAATTTTTATTGTTAGTGTTCGACAAACTGGGCTTAAAAAGTCGTCTAATTTCACGGAAGCGGTGTTAATGATTCAACATGACAAACATGATTGGTGAACACGTGGCAGAGGATACACTACTTATCCTCCTCACACTGGCATGTCTCTGTAGACCATAGAGGAAAGTCTACAGGGGTCGAGGGTGTGACGAGATGAGGGGATGGGAGGACCCCAGGAATGAATATGGTGGGCAGGGAGGGGAAGGGAGGAGGGGAGGGATTATTTGTTGGTTTAGTGCAATAGCAACATGTGCTCATTTTGTTATGATCATTCAACTATCATTTGCTAAGTGGTGATTTAAGTATCTTTCATCACCACCTTATGTTCATAGGCAAAGCTATACACATTAGTTGGAGTGAAGTGCTAAATCGATTTTTTTTTAAATTCAATAATATTGGAAAAACAAAAAGCATGATTAAATTGATTTGTCAAACTATTGACAGGGCCATAGCCATAGGTCTAGTCCATCGTTTTCATGGACCACACCCCCTACTCCTCACACGACAAAAGGGATTGTATTTTTCTTGATATGGCAAGCACCTAAAGTAGTACACATTACAAATGGATGAGCAAATATATTATATAGGTGAGAGTTTCTCCGTATCTGACATGAAGATCCCCTTCCCACCCTAAGGCTATAATCGATTCAATGGCATAGCGCAGCCACAGTTCTGGTCTGATGGGTCATGCTCTTACCTTCTTTGACACTGTGGTGTGGCCCTCCATCTTCCCTCACTCCTCATCCTCCTCCTCCTCTGAGCCAACGATGAGGGAGACGACGATGATGTCGACAGGCAACGAGGTGACCTTGGCGACAGTAACCGTGGTGATGGCCATGGGGAGACGGCAGCCATGCCCTTGAATAAAGTGAATATGTGGTAATTTAAGCAGGAATGAAGAATGGACATTAGGCAGTCACAGAAAAAAAAGGAATCAAAACCGAGTTACGAAAAATTCATAAAAAAGGAATCAAAACCGAGTTACTCGAAATTCATAAAGAAAGCACCTACATTGCATTCCTGCCCAGAGTGTAAGCGCGATGTTTCTTGCAACTCGTTACCTGCAGTTCTAGGATCCAACAGGAGTTTTGTTAACAAGCAGAGCTTGACTTCACACTGTGTTTACCTTGACGCGTTCGGTATGGAAACACTACATGGTTCAACCACCATTACGTTGGAGAATGGACAAAAATGCAAGGAGAAAAGTATTAATGGTATGCGAAAGAAAACAACGCACGTGCGAGGTGTAAATACGCGCCTTACGCACACACGTGACACCTCCCTTTGTCCGTCCCGTTGGGACTTCCTTACCTGCTACACGTCGGAACGTCTTTCTCCAAACCCCTGAGCGAAATGTCCAAGGGGGTCTGAGGCACGGAGGGAAGGGGACGAGAGGAAGGCGTGGGGTCTCGTGCCGGCGACAGAAGCAGCTCGCCAGCGAAGGTCACTGTTCTCCCGGGGCGCTGTGCGATTGCAAGTGAACGCCTTACTCCCGAGCTGAGAGGTCGATCTGAACATAGCGTCGATCTCTGTCGCCCCTCCACCTCCCTACTGATTGCGCCGTATTCGTCTTCCAGATCGTGCAACCTTCTCTGCGCCTCGTCCAGCTGCCTCTTGAGCACACGAGAAGGGAACACCACGTCCTTTGCCGCCTCCACGATGCCGTGTCGTTTTTGGCGCGACATTGCTCTGATCGCAGGTGCATCGTACTTTTAGCGCCTCGCATAATTCAGGTGGTGCACCAATCAGAATTAGTGGTAGTGGACCGTATATGCGGTTTATTAAAAGTACAATGTTGGATAACTACATGAAATAACCTATCGATTAAAAGTAGATTTTGTAGCGAAGGGTATCGACTCTTAAAGGGCACTGCTTCACACACTCCACCACACCTTTCTGCTGTAGGAGTTCGACCCGCTCCTGGGCCAGACGGTGTGCCTCCGCCAAAATGGAATGGAGCTCTGCGTGGGTTTTGGCACTGCTTTTAAGCGCCCTGCGCAGATGGGTCAGGTACAACGCGTCATGGACCCGGTACGAAGGAGTCCCGGGATATACGGAATACGACAACAGGAAGTCGCTTTCATCCACTAGAGCCGATACGTCCGCCCGCTCCATGTGCGCTTCCGTTTTCCCTATGGCGGTCTGCAGGCTCGCCTGAATGAGAAATATCTTCGGTTTCCCGCTCAGCCACGGACAGTTCTTTGCCCCGAAGCACTGCGCTATTTGACTGACGTCGAGCGCGACTCCGTCTACTCCGTATATCTTACCCAGTGCTCCGTGCGAGACGAGACAGCATAGAAAGCTGTCGTCCGTCGCTTCGACGCGGACGCTGGCATTGTACAGTCCCTTTTGAACAAGCTGTTCTCTCATTCCCACTGCCAATCTCTCGACCCGGCATTTACCCGCGAGTACTTCGCATACAGCAGTAATCTCTTCGCCCGTCAGATCCCGCATTTCCACAACCTGGTACTTGAGGGCGCGCAGCTGTTCCGCCATCCCACCGCCGTCGTCCTCCGTTTCCGCTCCGTCAACGCAGCCATCTTGAAAGCAAGCGTTGTGGATGTAAAGCGCTATTCCGTGCGGGTTTTTAGTCATGTCGTATCTGTCCTTGCTTCCACCGTCCGTCTCCTCAATCCCTCCATCTAATTTGATGCGCGTGAGGAAGCAAAACGTGGCGGTTCCACGCTAAGTCTCTCTCCATACGCACCTCTTTGCTTACCTGACAAACTCGCTTCTCCGTTGTTTGAAATCATTCCGACAAATAAATGTTTGGGCGCACGATTTGAGCCCCGCCCCTTAAGAGCCACAGAATAAATGAATTCGTTTGTTCAATAATGTTTATAAAATACGTGAGCTACAACTCCGGGAGCGGGTCTAACTTCACGATCTTGGGCGGTTTGGCACCATCATCTTCTTCCTCCTCTTCAAGCGCAGCACCGGGTGATGAACTCTTCTTTCCCATCCTCTCTTCTTTCTGGGCCAGATACATTTCCACGTTGTCAAATGCCTGCTTCCTCAGACTGTTCCAGTCCATCTCGTTCCCAACAGCGCCTTGCATTAGTGTGTGTGTGTGTGTGTGTGTGTGTGTGTGTGTGTATGTATGTGTGTGTATGTATGTATGTATGTATGTATGTATGTATGTATGTGTGTGTGTATGTATGTATGTATGTATGTATGTATGTGTGTGTGTATGTATGTATGTATGTGTGTGTGTATGTGTGTATGTGTGTGTATGTGTGTGTATGTATGTATGTATGTATGTATGTATGTATGTATGTATGTATGTATGTATGTATGTATGTATGTATGTATGTATGTATGTATGTATGTATGTATGTATGTACGTATGTATAGGTTGTTAATTCACAGTTAAAAAGTGTAGTATAGTACAATATACATGTAAGCAGCCTGATGTGCGTGTGGTTGGACATTCATAATCGAACTTGTTCTTGTCCAGTCCCCAGGCCTTACCTTTAAAAATATCCCATTTGCAGAGAGCTCCCAGCACAGGGCTATCTTCCTGGGAGAGCTTCTTCAACTGTCACAGGGACAATGGAAATGCTGGTATGTACACGACAGTAGCAACAACCCCGCCCAACCAACTATACAAGTGTGTATGTGGGGTGGAATCAACCACAGCTCTATAGGAATGGGGACTAGAGAATCAAGAATGAGTACTCCCTAGTTAGGAATGGGGACTAGGAGTTAAAGACAAGTGCAAGACCCGTCTCGAAGTGACTGGGAGTTAGGCTGTCATTTCTATCCCTCCCTCCCTCCCACCCTCCCTCGTCACTAGATGCATGTGAGATTGTTTTCTTGGGAAAGTGGGTTGCCTTTTGTGAGAATGTTGTTTAGAAAAACAAATGTGTAGCAATACATTTCCTGCTGTTTGTGCATGTGCTGATGTGTGTGCACGTGTTGTGTGTTTGCACAAGTGGCAAGTGTGTTTGAGGGTGAGTGTGTGTGTGTGTGTGTGTGTGTGCCTTTGGTCGAAACTGGAGAATGGTAATAGATAAGTGTGTGATGGTGTTTCGTACACACTGAACGTGGGAACCTACAGCTAACCTTACTGTTCACACATGTCTACACATGTCCTATTCAAAGAACCCCTCCCCCCCCACACACACACACACTATGCTGTGCTATTTTTAGCAACAGTCACATGACTCATCACATGACTCACACCCCAGAAAGTACCTGACATTGTCCACCATTCACGGAGAGAGCGTAACACTCCAGGGGGCGTGTCTCACAGGGCAGGGCCACCCACAGCCGATCCGAACAATCAAACGCACAGCTCCATGGAGGCCTGGACAGCACGACATTCGCCTCGGGACAGGGCGTGGTGTGCCCACTCTCGGACAGGAGGTACACCACGAGCTCAGGTGATCTGCAGAAGAACCAGTTAGGTCCATCCGTGCAAGGTCACGTCCATGAGGACATAATGGCTTGCTTTACTCACCCTTCTAATGCCACCACGACGACCACTGGAAGTGTTGTGTGGGATAAGGCCAGCTGTGTGACTGCCTGGAGGGAGGTGACAAAATCATTATCTTCATGATCGGGGGGGGGGGGGGGGGGGGGGGGGGGGGGGGGATAACTCCTGCATCTAGCTGTGGTATTGCCTTACAGTGTAAATTGTGTGTGTGTGTGTGTGTTACACACACACACATCAGGGTACATGTACATGTGGTGCATCAATACACGTAAAACATCAGTGTGTGCGCAGGCGTGTATGTAAATAGGTGAGAACGTCATCATCGTACAGTACCTTGACATCTTCCTCCTCCCCCTCTGCAACTGCACACACCTCGGTGTGCAGCAGTCGCCTTTCCTCCACGTCCCACACCTTGAAGGTCCCGTCCTTTGGGCACAACAAAACCATTGTAAGTCCTGCATGTGTGATCCCACACTATGACGTACCACCAAGCCAACACATACCTGTACCATGACCAACACACACACACACACACACACACACACACACACACACACACACACACACACACACACACACACACACACACACACACACACACACACACACACACGCACGCACACATGACCAGCACACACACTTTTAACCATAGATTAAAGAATACCTGGATACGAAACGCGTCACGTGATCCATTGAATTGTCAATTGTAGGCGGCGAACTCTTTGAAGCTAAGTGTGTTTCGATTAACCCTTTTGTACCGTACGCTTTTTTCTCAACTTTCACTGCTGTTCAACACAAACTTCGATATTTTCGGCAATATTCGTACTCCCACTGGTCTTACTTTCCAGGTTAGTAAGTACTGTTCACGCAATTCACTAAGCACACTCTATGTAGGTACCGTATGTATCATTTCTGCCTCTTCGGAACATACATCTCAACTTAGAGAAGCTTCCAACCATTCATTTCTATAAGCAAATAAGTGTATTATTCCCTCTGTGGAACGAACGTATATCCGTTGTAAGGGGCCTCAACATGTGGGTACAACTGCTTTGTGAACAGGTTGTGGACCCATCTTGTTTCGGAACATAGTGTGTGAACTAGACTCACGCAACAAAGTCCAATTTTGCTTATAACTGTTAAGAAAGAGTTGTTGTGTGGAACGCATACTGTCAAAGGTGTACCAACGTTACACGTTATGTACAAATGTCTTATAGTTTTGTGGGTTATTTTAATTTAACCGTCCGCGGACCGATATGTGTTTCGGTACATCTCGTGCATGGTAAGTGCAAGCTAGAAAGCATTTAGACACATCTAAGAGGATGTGTTTCTGCCTGCGTACCAGGTATCTTAGTGTCCGTAATCGTCTCCTGTATCGCTCGTATCACAGTAAGCAAGTCAGTGTCGGCCGCTGGTATAGCCATGTAAATTTATTAGACCAAAAGAGTCACGTGCCGAAACGCGGATCATTTCTAATTATCTCTGCGTTTCGTATCCAGGTATTCTTTAATCTATGTTTTAACCAAAGCTGACAGAACCAGTTTAGTTATTAAATGGCCACTACGCATTTCAATTCCTTTCACCACCTTACGTACAACTGACCAATAACCATTCCATGCTTTCTTCACCCACAGCAAAGCACACTCTATGTGTTGTGGTACAATCAATTTCTTCCTTTCGCCCTGTCCCTCCTCCCAATTAGACACAAATAAATTACCACGGTCAGTATTGCGATTAACTGGCTGTAGTGACACGGAAATTTGGGTTCGGCGGTTATTTTGGCCCGTGCACCCCAAACAACCTTACCCCAGATCCAGACAGCACAATGGCTGAGAACTGCTTTGGGCACCTCAGCACACTGATGAAGCTGCGAGGGAAATGTATGTGTTGACTAGCCTATGCAACAGACAGCTGGACAATGCTATACAGAGGAGCTTAACATATAGGCCACGTGCCCCCCCCCCCCCCCCTCCCGCCCCCCAGATAAAACCACAAATGAAACTAACTTTGTGCAATTATGAAATTCAATACTTCCGTTTGTTTATTTCCTTTTCTGAGGTGTACAAAGCTACTCCAAGTCGTGCATACATGTTTCAACCTGTACTTTAAAAAGAAACGCAAACAACACTGCTACATGATCCTGTACACTGTGTCAGGTGATCCACTCACTATTGCCTTAGAGTTGATCATCCACACATACATGTATGCACCAACTGCTAACACAGGGCTACATTCATGTATGAGAGGCCTGGGGACTGGAACATGCACACCTTCTCACCAGGTACTGCAAGCCAACTCATGGTGGGGTGGAGGTGGAGAGTGGAGGTGGAGGTGAAGGGTGGAGGTGGAGAGTGGATGTGAAGGTGGAGGCGAGGGTGGAGGTGGAGAGTGGATGTGAAGGTGGAGGCGAGGGTGGAGAATGGAGGTGAGGGGTGGAGAGAGTGGTGGTGAGGGTGCAGGTGAAGGGTGAAGGTGGAAAGTGGAGGTGGAGGGTGATATTTACATACCTATGGCCACTATAGCCTCCAGTAACTATGCACAAGCATTAATATGAGCACACCTACACACCCACACACCCACACACCCACACATACATGCACACACACGTACACACCACTCACTCTGTATGTCCCAGATAGAACCTGTCAATGTTGTAGCAGTTGGGGTAGTTGCTGGCACGTACTTTCTCATCCCTGTCACAGGTAATGACAAGTCGCTTGCAAAGCACCTTCATGTAAGGGGAAAAAGAGAAGGTAGAGAAATGTCATATTGATTATTAAGAAATAACATCAGATTAAGTTAAAGAAACATCATATTAGGTTAAGATAACGAAACACATACATGTAGCCCAACAGAGTGGACCACATTTGTGAATTCTTTGTCTACACCATTCTATATCATTCCATTCCGTACCATCTCTTATCCCACAAGCAATCACTCAATCTAATGCCCAATTAAACATTAACCTAGCCACCCCAATCATTACACTCCAAAACTCATCCCCAATTACCCTACAAATTACACTCTGAATTACTTAATGCACCTCCCCTCCACCCTCTCCTTCTCAATGCACCTCCCCCTCCACCCTCTCCCTCTCAATGCACCTCCCCCTCTCAATGCACCTCTCCCTCTCAATGCACCTCTCCCTCTCAATGCACCTCTCCCTCCACCCTCTCCCCTCAATGCACCCCCTCCACCCTCTCAATGCACCTCCCCTCCACCCTCTCCCTTTCAATGCACCTCCCCCTCCATCCTCTCCCTCTCAATGCACCTCCCCCTCCACCCTCTCCCTCCACACACCATGTCCACAATGATGGAGGAGTGGCCGAGCAGAACTGAGCCTGGGGCTGAGAGGTCTGCTGTACTGTACCTGGAGAGAAGGGGACGTAGAGATGGTCACTGGATGTACATTAGATGGTCACTGGATGTACATGAGATGGTCACTGGATGTACATGAGATGGTCACTGGATGTATGTGAGATGGTCACTGGATGTACATGAGATGGTCACTGGATGTACATGAGATGGTCACTGGATGTACATGAGATGGTCACTGGATGTACATGAGATGGTCACCGGATGCACGTGAGATGGTCACTGGATGCATGTGAGATGGTCACTGGATGTACATGAGATGGTCACTGGATGCATGTGAGATGGTCACTGGATGTACATGAGATGGTCACTGGATGCATGTGAGATGGTCACTGGATGCATGTGAGATGGTCACTGGATGCATGTGAGATGGTCACTGGATGTACATGAGATGGTCACTGGATGTACATGAGATGGTCACTGGATGTACATGAGATGGTCACTGGATGCACGTGAGATGGTCACTGGATGCATGTGAGATGGTCACTGGATGCATGTGAGATGGTCACTGGATGTACATGAGATGGTCACTGGATGTACATGAGATGGTCACTGGATGTACATGAGATGGTCACTGGATGTACATGAGATGGTCACTGGATGTACATGAGATGGTCACTGGATGTACATGAGATGGTCACTGGATGTACATGAGATGGTCACTGGATGTACATGAGATGGTCACTGGATGTACATGAGATGGTCACTGGATGTACATGAGATGGTCACTGGATGCATATGAGATGGTCACTGGATGCATGTGAGATGGTCACTGGATGCATGTGAGATGGTCACTGGATCCATGTGAGATGGGCACGTGAGATGGTCACTGGATGATCAGTGGCCACACAAAAACTATTGTTATTTGTTCAAAGGTGCCGTTTTTTTGGAAGTATATTTGGAGTGATGTTTTCATACTACAGGGTCACATGGAAACCACCATTGTACATGTAGCATCAAAAGTTCTCTTTTAATTTACTGGACTAGAAGGTTTGCCTTTACGCGAGATGAAATAGCAATGCAAGTTGCCCCTAGATGCCATGATCAACTAACTGAAACCAAATCACTTAATATAGCTCATTTTGGGACTGGGGGGGGGACGGACAAACTATTACTGAATAGTTAAACTAAAAAAATGCTGACACCAATACACATTGCATCCATTCAGACTCATAAGTTGCTCGGCGTGCATGTAGTTCAGTTTCAAGCATTATACTGGAGAATAAAGATCCATTGATCTCATGCCATATGTAAATAGCAAACTTCAAACTGGCTCCTATTAGAGAGATACCATGTACTCAAGATAACATGTATTCAAAGATACCATGAATTCAAAGATACCATGTACTTAAAGACACCCTTACACCTTTTCACAGATACAGTACCATGTATTCAAAAATACTTAACAAACAAGAAAATTGTACAACCCATGAATCAAAACCCATCACCGATCATAATGGACCACAGCAAAAGAGAGAGAGGGGGAGGGAGGGAGAGAAGGAGCAGTAAGGAGAAGGGAAGGGGTAAGGGAAGAGGAGAAAGGGAGGGAGAGGGGAAGGTGAGGGAGGGGGAGGGGAGGGAGAGGGGAAGGGGAGGGAGAGGAAAGGGTGGGAGAGGGGAAGGGGAGGGAGAGGGGAAGGGGAGGGAGAGGGGAAGGGGAGGGAGAGGGGGAAGGGATAGGGAGGAGTTACCTAGCAACCTCTCCTGTCTTGTCAGCCACAAGGATGTACTGTTCATCATCTGTGAACTGCACTGCAGTGGCCCTCTTTGGGATCACCCTGCAGGAGGGTGGCATGACCATCATGAGGGAGGAGGTGATGGTGACTATCATGAGGGAGAAGGTGAGGGTGACTATCGCGAGGGGAGGAGGCACGGGTGACCATCATGAGGGAGGAGGTGAGGGTGACTATCATGAAGGAGGAGGTGAGGGTGATCATCATGAGGGGAGGAGGTGGCATGACTATCATGAGGGAAGGAGGTAAGGTGACTATCATGAGGGAGGAGGTGATGGTGACTATCGCGAGGGGAGGAGATACGGGTGGCCATCATGAGGGAGGAGGTGAGGATGACTATCGTGAGGGGAGGAAGAGAGGGTGACTAACATGAGGGAAGGAGGTGAGGGTGACCATTATGAGGGAGGAGGTGAGGGTGACGATCATGAGGGAGGAGGTGAGGGTGACTATCATGAGGGAGAAGGTGAGGGTGACTATCGCGAGGGGAGGAGGCACGGGTGACCATCATGAGGGAGGTGAGGGTGACGATCATGAAGGAGGAGGTGAGGGTGACTATCATGAGGGAGGTGAGGGTGATCATCATGAGGGGAGGAGGTGGCATGACTATCATGAGGGAAGGAGGTAAGGTGACCATCATGAGGGAGGAGGTGAGGATGACTATCGTAAGGGGAGGAAGAGAGGGTGACTAACATGAGGGAAGGAGGTGAGGGTGACCATTATGAGGGAGGAGGTGAGGGTGACGATCATGAGGGAGGAGGTGAGGGTGACTATCATGAGGGAGGAGATGAGGGTGACGATCATGAGGGGAGGAGAGGGTGACTAACATGAGGGGAGGAGGTGAGGGTGACCATAATGAGGAAGGAGGTGAGGTGACTATCACGAGGGGAGGAGGTGAGGGTGACTATCATGAGGGGAGGAGGTGAGGGTGACCATAATGAGGAAGGAGGTGAGGTGACTATCACGAGGGGAGGAGGTGAGGGTGACTATCATGAGGGGAGGAGGTGAGGGTGACTATCATGAGGGAAGGAGGTGAGGGTGACTATCATGAGGGGAGGAGGTGAGGGTGACTATCATGAGGGGAGGAGGTGAGAGTGACGATCATGAGGGGAGGAGAGGGTGACTAACATGAGGGGAGGAGGTGAGGGCGACCATAATGAGGGAGGAGGTGAGGGTTACTATCATGAGGAGAGGTGAGGGTGACCATCATGATAGTATGTATGAAGGTGACCATTATAACTTCACACAAGTTTGTCTTCCCTTTCCCAACTGCATGTAGTGGTACCAGTTTGACCTTAAACCCTGCGGAAGGGCATATGGCTGTCATGTGACATCACAGCAGGTGTAGGGCATCTGGCTGTCATGTGACCTTATAGAGGAGGACCACATGCTGTCATGTGACCTTATAGAGGAGGACCACATGCTGTCATGTGACATTAGAGGGCCACGTGGCTATCATATGACCTTACTGCTGGTGGTGGACACATGGCTATCATGTAACACAGCAGAGACCTACATGGCTATCACGTGACACAGAAGAGAACAACATGGCTATCATGTGACACAGAAGAGAACCACATGACTATCATGTGACATAGCAAAGAACACATGACTGGCATGTGACAGGCAGCAGCAGTGCTACACATCTAGATATTTATTATCATTTATTTGAAATGTCATTTATATGAAATGTTAGTTATTCACTACTTTAGATCAATCAGCAAATTTAAATTTGTATATTTTGCAGTAAATTATTACTGCTAATTACACTGATTACTTTCGATGACAAAGTCCTTATTATTCAGCATTACATCATTAGCCCCTGCTTGGGGGAAAGCCCCCACCTTTGTCCCATGGGTTCCCAGTCTTGTGTCCTCCATATCTTCAGCGCCTTGTCATCGGCACAGACAGCCAAGAGCTGGCCTGAGGGACTGAACCCCAGACACACAACGGGTGACCGACCGATGGAAAGTTGTCTGCAAGCAGTGCTCTGTTCTGGTTCACTGTGGAGGGAGGGGAGGAGGAGTGGAGAGGGGGAGGGAGGGGGAGGAAGGAGCATGGAGAGGGGGCGGGAGGAGTGGAGAGGGGGAGGAGTGGAGAGGGGAGGGAGGGGGAGGAAGGAGTGGAGAGGGGGAGGGAGGAGGGAGAGGGGGGAGGAGTGGAGAGGGGGAGGGAGGGGGAGGAAGGAGTGGAGAGGGGGAGGGAGGAGTGGAGAGGGAGGGAGGAGTGGAAAGGGGAGGAAGGTGTGAAGAGGGGAGGAAGGAGTGAAGAGGGGAGGAAGGAGATGAGAGGGGGAGGGAGAGTGGAGAGGGGGAGGAAGGAGGGGAGAGGAGAAGGGAGGAGTGGGAGGGGGAGGGAGGAGTGGGGAGGGGGAGGGAGAGTGGAGAGGGGAGGAGGAGTGGAGAGGGGAGGGAGGAGTGGAGAGAGGGAGGGAGGAGTGGAGAGGGGGAGGGAGGAGTGGAGAGGGGGAGGGAGGAGTGGAGAGGGGGAGGGAGGAGTGGAGAGGGAGAGGGAGGAGTGGAGAGGGAGAGGAAGGAGTGGAGAGAGGAAGGAGTGGAGAGGGGGAGAGTGTGCAAGGGGAGGGAGAAGTGGAGAGGGTTAAGGAAGTGGAGCAATCCTGTAGCCATAAACACAAGGGAGACCTCCGATGCATTTCGATATCCACATTATATTGTACCACACACATGGCTTCCCTTACGGTACAATTTCTCAGACCGTATTATATGTCATGCAAACAAAAGCTATACACTCGAATCTTATTTATTGGTGCCGTTTTTACGACAGCCATATATGCCGTGTTGCCTGCAGAACCATTTGCGTTGCGTGCACCATAGCCCCGCATGTGATCATGATGCTAGCTGCGACGACATTTTGCACTATTCCCACTTACCCTGTTGTCTCTGCAACAGTAACGGTCTCACCGCAAGCTACGACAATGCAGTCCCTGTTTGGCGACGGTTGAGGACACAACAACGCCATCTGACAGCTAGTCACGCTAACACTATGTTTTTCAATTACGCGGGTCTTCCAGGTAATAGCGCGCTATATTTAGAAATGATTGTATGTTCAAAAATTTATGGCTAAGGAGCCGAAACAGAAGGAGGCGAACGTAGAGAAGCAAGATGCCACAGAAACGCTTAAATATGCTGCAAGTTCCTCTGCACAGCTGAAAACTCTAGAAGGTAACTATGGCGAATTTGTTTTTAACTTTTATACATGTATATGACCGAGTAGCATCGAGCACTTCATTATTCTATATGATAATGATAGACTATTATGTGTGTGTGTGTTTGTTTGTTTGTGTGTGTGTGTGTTTGTATGTTTTATGTCTACCTGTGTGTTGCATGCGTTCGTTGCAGAGGAGTTGTTTGAATTGGTGCAGCTAAGTGAAGTGCCTCTTGATAAGGAACTGTTTAAGGAAGTAAGCCAATTGCTGAGGTAGTATACTGTCAGTGTGCGTGTAGGACCTATTGTCTCCAATAGATTTTGGAACTGCTCAAAGTAAATGTGGCACCAGCTGCTATCCTGCAAGTTCTTAGCGCTTTAAGGTACACCTGTTTCGAAGTATGGACACGTATGTGGTATGATTATAGGATACATGTGTTGGTATGTTTTTTTAATAGATAAGCCATCATCTTGCATGTACATGAATGTTTCTTGTGGTAGCCTCTCCTTGCCTCTCCTTTTGCCAAGTGTTTGCGGAACGTGGAAGTCATGCCTTTAAATTACATCAAAGCTCCCAACCTCTTCCCCATTCCAATATGAAGCCATTACATGCATTTGCATATGCAGCCATTGTTTATTGCTTGCATGGAGAGAAGGATCTTATTGTTGTCAATCCTGTCATTCATCTATTCACCCATGTAATGGGCTATTCCATGTAATGATCCTACAAGGAGATGGACAGGAAATCTGTTATCTAGTGGGGTTAACTTTGATATTCTTAATATCCAAAGGGGGGGGGGGGTGGGGGTGGGGGGTTTCCCTCCATTTCCCCCTCTCTATATGGAATAGTGTGGAGAATGCTGTCATTCTCATTTAGCTGCCTTCCTTGCTTCCTTGGCCACTGCATCGCTGGGTATCTTCACTTCCTTTGTCTCTCTGATTGCAGCACTCTCGAAAGTGGCAGACGTAGTACCACACCCACAGAGGGAGGCTCCTCCACGTTGACCAGGGAGTCCAACGAACTAGCTGGTGGAGGGCAGTTGGGGGGCAGTCCAGACCACAGTGCTGATCCCTCGACTCCCCCCGGGGGCCCTAGTGTTGCTGCCCCCCAGCCTCCTCCTGGCTCAAGCGTTGCTGCCCCCCAACCCCCCAAGGGGACACACAGTAAACCACAGTCCAAGACAACGAAGTTGAAGCGACCTATGTCGTCTAAGTAGAGACACATTGATATGGGAAGGGCGTGTCCGTGTGTGTGTGTTTGTATGTGGTATATACATTACTTTAGGGGAGGGGCGGTGATGTCATTGTAACCATCACTTTAAAGTATGGCTGTCAACTCTCCGTCAGCAAGTGAACTTGAAAGCAAGGTGTTGGAAGCGCTGCGCAATGCTACCGCGCCTCTGAAGGCGGTGAACGTGGCGCGGGCTGTAGGCATGACGGTAGCGAAAGATGTCAATCGGACGCTCTATGATCTGGAGAAAAAAAGGTTGGTTTCTAAACATTTAGACGGCCAGACCCCGATGTGGAGCATAGGTGGAAGCAGTCCAGCAGGTCCACTGCCACCAGTTCAAGCGACATTTAATGACGAACCTCTATATACGAGGAGTGACTCGGGCAATGGGGCTGTGACCTTCTCCCCCGTACACAGGGATGACGTTCTGAACAAATCGCTGGCAGCCGTGAGTCTCACCCGAACGCCTAACCTTCCGTCTCCCTCCGAAATCAGCCATCGTACGCCTGAAGATGGTGGATCGACGACTCCAATGGGCGGGACAACTGTGATCCCTAATAATAGCGCAACTGCGACACTTAACGGGACAACTGTGACCTCAAATGGGACAACTGTGATCCCTAATAATAGCTCAACTGCGACACTTAACGGGACAACTGTGACCTCAAATGGGACAACTGTGATCCCTAATAATAGCGCAACTGCGACACTTAACGGGACAACTGTGACCTCAAATGGGACAACTATGACCTCCAATGGGACAACTGTGACAACTGGAACAACTGAAACACCCAGTGGCACATTTGTAGCCCCTATTGGAAAAACTGTGGCGTCCAATGGGATGGATGCTACAGAGAGTACTACTGAATCCATCAATACCTCTGTGGGGTCGTGTCCAGTGACTCCACCTCCAGCCACACCCATCGTCCCACAGACCTCAGGAGTACCATGTGCAGATACTCCATCATCGAGTGGCAGACGAAACAGACCCGTCAAGCTCGCACCAAACTTTGGATCATCATCCTCCTCCTCCTCCTCCTCCTCATCATCATCATCATTATCCTCAGCATCATCATCCCTCAGAGACAGCGTAATTTCACATCTGAGGTCATGCAATGAGGCTGTTCAGGCAAAGCAGGTAGCTTATGCATTGGGTTATAAGACAAGAGAAGAGGTATTACAGGTTTTGACTAACTTAGCAAAGGAGAAGATTGTTATCGAAATACCTCATGATCAACAAGGTTCTTCTATCAGCTTGTGGAAGCTAGCAGGATAGATCACCACTGCAATGCATTGCTAATAAAACCTTTGTACGTTTGGTCGTTGGACAGTGCATTTAAATGGCCTCTCTCCAACGGAATTATTTCTTATGATCTATTTTTTTAAAAATGATAGTGAAGCGTCACTTTTTTTCATGTTGTGTGTTTCTTTATTCCTTCTCAGATTTTGTGTGTCATAAGATCTTTGTATGATCTGTTCCGAGTAGCGATGACCCTGGGCTGTCATTCACCACTGCATCATGGTCACCACATAATCTCCAGCTTACTGAGCGAGTGTATGATTTCATACATACATGGCTGTTGTTACCAAACCGCCATAGTGTGCTGCAATGGAGAATAATGGATGCCGCATTAATATATAATGCACCGCCGAGAAGACCACATGCACACAGTACACCGCCGCGCAACAAGGAGACGGCTCGAATGGTACTGGCAGCAGCGTTCATTCACAGGAAAAAAACGGGGCGAATCAAGTTTTGATTTTATAAAGGATTTTATAATCCTCTGTAAATCATTGTATCATTGAACACTAAAATCAGACACGCTTGCTGTTCAATCATGTAATGATTCCAAAATGATTCTACGCGTTTTTTTCCTGTGATTGTTATAGCGGGCTGTTGCTTTTCAGTATGCCTCGGTCAGGGAGACTTGGTGATTTACAAGTTAATTAAATCAAGCGACCTGCATGCACCCATGCAATATCAGGTGAAACCAACCTATGATTGCAGGTGGCCTGCCAACTTGAACGGAGCCATGGATTATCAAGTTCTGAAGGGCAAGATTCAATGGTTTAATGGAGCGTGGACGGATTGGTTCGTTCCAGGCTACAACGACGTTGACTACAAGTTCAACATGGCGGCACTCCAGTCTTGCTCCGTCCCCGGGCGTCCCGTACGAAGTAAACTCGATGAGACGAATGTGGTCCTACTTCTACGACCACACCCACCTGTCATCCTCTGCCAGTAGTTCCCTCCCCTCGCACCACTGTAGCTGCTGCTGCTTTATATGTACCTTGTTATGTAGAAGACTATGTATAAGTGCATGTGGCATTATAGATGGCGTATTCCCTTTCTATTTCGCTGCGCTGGTGTAAATAAAACTTGAGGTTTATACTGATCACCGACTTAGTATTTATGTATACAAAGTTCCATTTCGTCGGAGACTGACCCATGTATATATACGGTATATGGGCTCGGCCTATGCAACATCTCTATCGAGTATCGAGAAAGTGATTCGTTGGATGTATTGGTGATGCGAGTGAGGAACAAGGCATATGGACGGTCACTAAAGTTATGAAAGTTACACATTTGCAGCTTCTGGAATTCTTTTGAGTGCGATGTATTCAGCATTAAACCCCAAAAATAAATAAATAAATAAATAATGGGTACACGACCCTGATTTTTCAGCTTGCTCATTTTTGAAAGACATTTGCATTCATTTTATATAGTAAGTACAATATGAAATGTGATAGATTTAGCGAAAAAAAAAACAAAAAACATTAGGTTTAATTTGTATTGAAAGCTTAGGCTCTATGCGTTAAAAAAGTGATTTGACATCAGTGTATACACAAATTGCACTTTTTCAGATCTACTATACTTGTAATATTCCACTTTTTATAGTTTTTGACAGTTAAAGAAATCTCCATAATTACTGGCCCACAAGATTGGTGAAAACATACTTTGTTTTGCCTGGACCCATTAGGATTTAAGGTTACTGACGCTCATGATTCAATGATTGCCATTAATAATCGTGGTCATCGCCATATTGGCATGAGTCTTAAAAACCCTCCGCTCATCTCCTTCCCCCTTCAGTACAGGCTATCAAAAATTAGTAACCAAATACAAAATTAACTGCACAATTATTAATTAACTAAACCTGCACAATCATCCGAGCCAATCATTAGTATGTAAATTACTTAATAAAATTATTAACAAATTGATTTGCTACATGTATGTACCTCATAGCCATTAAACCAAGTCAGCATGCCAAAAATGAAGAAAAGTGTTTATTTCACCTGATTCGGTGTGCATGTATTAGAAACCACATGCACACTTTGCAGAGCTAATTGCGTGTGCACCGACCACATTTGTAGTTCAACAGACTAGCTATCATTGAACATTAGTGCTGATGGAAGTACTGAAATGAGCACTGATGTACACACATGCATATAATTGCAGTTTATAAATAGCCATACATAAAGTTGAGGCAGCATCTACTAGTCCACAATCAGGGTACTTACAGTATGCCCTTATCTATACATGTACATTTGCAAATACATATGTACATTACGGAGAATTGATATTGTCATCATTAATTAATTTCTGATACAGATAGTTTGGGTATGTTTTTTGTGCTAGTCATGTTTTAAATAATCTGCTACATGGAATATTGTGTATGAGATATGGGGCTTTGTCACACAACTGATGTGCATGTGTGTGTGACATATTTTGACTTTTGTAGGTACACAACGCTACCCTGAGCCCATTTGCCACTGTTATCAATTCGATTCCTTAGGAAAAAAGTGCTTTTATGCGCCTGAGGCTGTGAACTGTCACTGAAAGCTAGAGTGAAAGAGCGAGCGAGCTCTGCATGAAGAATGGAAAAATGAGCTATACTGGTGCTGTATAAGTATGTGTACATGTAAGTAATCTGGCGTAGCACACTCTTCGCAAATACGTGTGATGTGTAAGTGCCTGTGTCCATTGTGCTGCACAGCGGGGCTCACATATTTCCTTTGTCTTAATTTTTAAAGAGTGATTGATGTATCAAAAGCATCGCTGGATGTGTTCTAGTTTCAACATTTGATGCAAGGTGCTACAAATAACAATGCTTGCAGGTGCAGGTCAGGATGGAACTTGTGTAATGGCTGATCAGAGACAATCTGAGGTGGCTATACAGCTCAGTTGCCAAGTTCAACTTAAGGGCTCTTCCACGAATGATTAGGCGAGAAGCCACGTGTTAGAATGTGTAGCATTACATAATGATCGCGACCACAAGAACTATTCTTTAACCCTAACCCTAACCCTAACCCTAACCCTAACCCTAACCCTAACCCTAACCCTAACCCAGAATTTCTAGTACTTTTCTTTTCAGTGCAAATGCCATAATAGATATGTCTTCATGATCTCCCAATTTGTCTCCATCCATTGATGCAATCGGAAATATTTAAAAGATGTCGTCTCGATATATTGCAATTCGTCGATATGAGCAGTTCCTGTGGACAAGATAGAGACCATACTCATCGTACTCATGCTTGGAGATCCATATGTGCTGGAAGGTAGGCAGGGAGGCCACGATGGAGCCACCAATCCAGACACTGTACTTGCGCTCAGGAGGAGCAATGACCATGATCCTCATGGTGGATGGGGCCAGGGCAGGGATCTCCTTCTGCATCCTGTCGGCAATGCCAGGGAACATGGTGTTACCTCCAGACAGGATGGTGTTGACGTACAGATCCTTCCTGATGTCGATCTCGCACTTCACGATGGAGTTGTAAATGGTCTCGTGGATACCTGCGGACTCCATGCCCAGGAAAGAGGGCTGGAACAGGGTCTCTGGGCATCTGAAGCATTCATTACCGATGGTGATCACCTGACCATCGTAACTCTTCTCCAGGCTGGAGCTCTGGGCAGCGGACTGCACCTCCTGCACGAAGTCCAGGGCCACGTAGCGCAGCTTCTCCTTAATGTCACGGACAATTTCATGCTCGGCTATGGTGGCGAAGGAGTAGCCACGCTCGGTCAGGATCTTCATCAGGTAGTCGGTCAAGTCACGACCGGCGAGGTCCAGACGAAGGATGGCGTGGGGAAGGGCGTAACCCTCGTAGATGGGGACTGTGTGGGAGACACCATCTCTGGAGTCGAACACAATACCCGTGGTACGGCCAGATGCGGGACAGCACGGCCTGGACAGCGACATACATGGCTGGGGTTTTGAAGGTCTCGAACATGATCTGGGTCATCGTCTCGTGGTTGGCCTTTGGGTTAAGGGGGGCCTCGGTCAGGAGGACTGGGTGCTCCTCTGGGGCCACTCCGAGCTCGTTGTAGAAGGTGTGATGCCAGATCTGTAGCAATATGAGACAATGTCATGTGAAGGCAATGGTTCTGCTTCCTTCCTTCTACAAACCTTCTCCATGTCGTCCCAGTTGGTCACAATGCCGTGTTCGATGGGATACTTCAGGGTGAGGATACCTCGCTTGCTCTGGGCCTCGTTTCCGACGTACGAGTCCTTCTGACCCATACCTACCATCACTCTCTGGTGACGCGATCTCCCGACGATGGAGGGGAAGACTGCTTGTGGAGCGTCATCGCCGGCAAAGCCAGCCTTGCACATCCCGGACCCGTTGTCAGGAGTGTCGGCAGCCATTCTTCGATTGTGAAAAGATCACAAAAAGATGTGTGTGGAACCAGCAAATGTGGCTGTATGCCTGTGGCGTCACACGCTTCTATATTCGCGGCCGCCTGAGCCGTACTCGCTCTGTCCATATTAGGAATGTGTCGGTTGTTTTAGCGTATCAAGAAATTGCGGTACGTGTACTCGTGTGCGCAGACGTAATCTTTTTCAGAACTTCAGGACCTTCGCCTGACTTCCTCAGATTTGTGTATATATCTAATTTTTAATTTAATCACTGCTAACCATCTCTTCCCCTCAATCACTTACTGTACTCTCTACGTGGTCTATTCCATGCATTGAGCACCTCATGAGGCCACTGATTTATAGAGTCTCCTTTTTTTTTCCCCTACCTGTGTGGTACATGCATTTTCATCAAGAAGAGGCAGCACACTAGTTGTATGGAGGTAATTAAATGACTGTACAAATACTCCTAGAAGGGTATTGCAAAGGCGGGATGTAAAGCACAATGTACTTATTACGTACATGTACACTCGTTTAATTCCCTTCAGACACGCAACATTGTGCTGATGGAAAAGCAGATCTGCATGTAAGACCTACCTATGGGGATGAATAATATTGTACCTACATGTTTCTATCACCAATTTGCTGTAACATTTTCTATTGCGCGTACTGAAAATTTAAATCATGTATGCACTAGGTCCCTTTTCGCGAAAACGATCCCAGCTGTTAGTATACTGCAAAAGCGTTTGAGTTCCAAGTTCAGACATATGCAGTACAGAAGTGCTTTGTCTCACCAGCAGACAATTGGAACTCACATGGCAGTTATCTTTGCCCGATGCACTTGATCGTATCCAGTCGAGATCGATGCTTTTGAAGCAGTCTAAACGCCTCGCCTTGTGCCGTGTCTAAGGAAACAGCTACGTGGAATGTGCATGTATCAATCACTCCCAAAAATTGATATGGAAGGCGCCTGTATAACCCTTGACCTAATCCATACCAAGTTCTCGCACTCGCGTCTCTGTCTACATACTCTTTTGAATTCACTAACATTTAAAACATGAATGTAATCACTTGTTCAGTCTTGCCGCATGCAACTCTAAACTGTACGCTGACCTTGTCCATATGTTGAGTCTTTCAAAAAAAATACAAATCTAGAGTCTTACAGCGCATGCAGGAATGTTATTGGCACAGCCCAGGTAATGAAAGTCAGGGAGGGCTAGATTATTATACTGAGGGCGCATGCGCAATATGGAATGTCGAGTTGTCACTTGCCTTGTAAGGCCATGGCCATGCTGGTCTATGCAACAATACTGAAGTGTTAAGAGCTGAATATTAAAGTGAATGCATGTGCTTCTCCGAAAAAATTTTACGTGTGCTATTAGTCTCGCAAGCCATCGTTATTGAAAGGCCGATAAACAATGGACTGGGGAGCAGGAGAAGTAGTCTCCTGGTCCCCAGTCCATTGTTTATCAGCCTTGTAGGCGAGACTAGTGTGCTATCCGTCCATTATGTTCTACTAGCGCTCAAGAGAGAGGAAGCGGGACGTGGAGAGGATGGGTGGGCGCCTAAGTTAACTTGGACATAGTTAACTTGGGCATAGTTTTACGGTAGATGTTTAAGATTATTCAGCCGAATTCGTTACATGCAAAACGTTCAAATTCAATCGTAGGCACGTGCTTTTGTCCGCCAGCTATAGCTCCGTCAATTGCTGCAGGGGAATGCTTCGTGTCCTTCTGTTTGACTCCATTTTTCCAAGTGGGTACCTATCGGAATTATACTACTGCAATCGAATGGCTGTGACTAGAAAGCCAGTAACAGGCACGCTAAACTTGAAATTAGCAACAGAGTGTCAGTAACCGCTCTCTCGCTAGCAGCAATATACTATAGGAACCGGTTTCTTGTAATAGCACATATTTATAGCTATAAAACCGGTATACCGTTGCAAGCCGTTGCAACAATATACATATGTACCGACACTTGTGCATCCATACTGTTGCTATAGGCATGTACTTGCAAATACACCCCCAGTTATAATATGTCGCATCAGTATGCATGGATATTCAAGCGTATGTTGTATGCACAAATTTCTTATGTATTTGATAGATTATGTGGTAGCGGGCGAGTAAAGGCAACGCTTCAATATCGTTTTAACTTGAACGCTCGACAGGCCTTCCAATCTGTTTTGTACATCAGACCGCCTTGGCGTATCTGGTAATCACTCGCATGCACAAAATTTGTGCAACACAGTTGCATTCCCTTGTACCAGTGGGAACATTTATCATTTACACCCTATTCTCCTCGTTCCCTCCTCGTTCCCTCCTCCCCCACTTTCCTAAATACGTGACTCAAAATGAATGACGCGGGAGGAGTTACACACCCATCCAGCTAGTGGGCGGGGGAAAGAGAGTAGTGTAAACTCATGAATTCACATGTGTCTGGGAAAGCTAGTGCTTTTATAAAATTGTGTATGATGGTCAGGTGATATCATTTACATGAAAGCAATGACCATCCCAGCGTGCTGAGATCCAACATACCCAGCCCCACTCTCACCCTCACCCTCCCAAATCAAACGTTGAATGGTTTGAATAGTATCTAGCATTTCTCTAATGAAGGCGATATTATGGCTCATGCATGCATCTTATAAACTTTGGACCAAAGGTTTACTTTTATTTTGAAACACAAACATTATAGTCTGCATACAGATTGACATGGAGCAGCAATTTAGTTCGTGACCCTACAATAACTAGGTAACTACTTCTTACTCGTATCTCTATAGCTTGCCTAACTTTGCATGCATGTAATACCTAACTGTTCACCTGCACTCATCATCGGCAGTGCTCAATGAAGTGTACATCTCAATCAGCCATATAAGCAGATCAGGCTGTAGGTATTTGAACTGCAAGACTGTGAGTAATAGTAGGGGTATGAGGAATAACTGTAAGAATAGGAAGAGTAAGTGTAGTAGGAGTAGTAGGAGCACGAGTAGTAAGAATAAGAAGAGTAGCAATATTGAATGTAGCATATTGAGGAATAAAGTGATGAATAGCAGTATGGAGTTGGTGAGCTCGTAGTACGCGTTGTGGGGGGCACTGTGCTGGGGGTGGGGCGCACTGTGCTGGGGGTGGAAATGGCTGACAGTTGGGCGGCTGAGGGTTGGGCACTAAAGGTCACAGCCACTGGAATGGCCACCACACTCCACACCACGACAACAAACACAACTGCAGCAATGTTGAGACACAAAGATATGTTAGCCTTTGTCCTGGCAGCTGAAATGTTACCTCGTTTCTCATCATCCCTCGCCTGATGGCGGAAAAAGGGTTTCACAGTGGTAGAATAAAGCAATAAAATACTTACATTATATGATACACATAATGCAGCAGTGGTGCATAAAAGAGATGGCCAGCCTCCAACAATGAGGACCAAGCATGTCATCAGAGCGGACAGAGTGAGGTAGTTATCTCCAGAAGGTTTTAGGACAGCTGTACTAACTAGGACTGTGGTCGGCTGTTGTTGGATCGCCGTGCTGGGCTAATTTTGGAAAAATCAGCAACACAAACATGTATGTAAGAAATGCAATGAATAATGCATACTGCTTCATGCATAGGAATTACATGTACCTGTTGAGGTGTTAAATAATAATTTCCACCATAAGGTTGAGGTATATTGTACATTGCATTTGCCATTATAATAGGATCTTGTAGATAACTTGGTGTGTAGGGATATTCTTCATAGTAAGGTGGTGGCGGATTTGCATTGAAAGATGTTTGCCTTTGTCCTGCAATGCTCTGAAACTGTACAGACTGCTGTGGAGCAATAGGATCATACATATTGAGTAGTTGAGGTTTTTCATTTGATGTTTGCCCTGGTCCTGCAATGTTCTGGAACTGTATGGGCTGCTGTGAGGCACTAGGCTGCTGCATATTGGCACCACTGTTGATCACTGATGCTGCTGCCTGTTGCTGTTGGGTACTCTGAATCCCGTTCTGTGGGGAGCCTGCCCATTCCAGAAGTGTACATTCATCATTAAATATACATACCATGTGCATACAGGTACTAAATAAAAAGTGCAACAGAAAATATTGTAAGTTCTAAAATGTAAAAAATATTTTTTACTAACTGATTTGAAGAGCTTTATGGTGTACTTTAATTTTCCCACACTTTAACTCAGCCTATATTTTAAATGAGCAACATGTGTTTTATGTTGAATCAGCCTACATGTACGTGCAGTGCTTATTACTCATTGCAAATGGAGTGGATTTAATACATGTTTAAGAGTGGCATCTGCCACTTAATGGCTGTACGTGCACAACAAAAGCACTCAGTGGAGTGCTAAGCAGTGTTAGTAATTAAACTTCGACCCAAAGTCCGATTATTGTAACCCAATACGTGCACTCGAACACTGTAATTGCAACTGAGATTACTTTCCTCCTTAAAGCAAGAAAAAAAGAAAGAAATGAATTATATGCTCTTTTTGAAACCAAGTATATTTAACTCTCGTCCATTGCATGCAGATCCATGGCTTGCAAACACACAGATTAAGCATGCCTGCAAAGAGGGTCTGATCATTAAATATGCATACATGTACAGCGTATATGTCGAAGTTAAGATTCATGTATCATGCTGATACTTTGTTTAAACTGCTACACATATACTTATAACACGTTCAAAGGCAGCAATTTGTTAATCATAGAAAGGACTAATAAGTCATCAGCAAGATTAAAACAATTACCAGAAGAGGAGGGGAAATTAGCTATCTATAGTGCTGAGTACTACCCTTTGAGGTTTACATATGGAGAAATGAGGGTCACCAAAGTTGTAAAAGTTACATTATTTTTTGTTTCTGAGATTCCATTGCATGTTCTGTTGTGCATATTTAGAAAGACAAAATACGATTTTTTGGTGAATTATCCGTGATCCGTTTTTATAAAATATTCAAGAATACGGGCTATTAATAACGTACAGCGAAAACCTATACTTGATAATTACTAACTATTCCATGATGATACTTCACTTGCGGCAACGGAATCTTGTATCTCAGTATCCTCTGTCTTAGATTCTAAAAAGAAAATACCCCCTTTATATTGAAAGGTTTGGTTCCTGGAGGCAAAGTACTGCTTTCCGTAGACAAGTACATAAAATGCAGTTTTCCTGAAGTATTCCACCAGCCATAAATCTTGATTCGTGTTGGATTTTTCACTTGCGGCAACAGATTCTGGTCCAACGTGTTTTACTGTGGTAAAAACATAGTTCCTAGAAGATTTATATCATAATGGTCATTGGTGCTCATGATTAAATGATTACTATTAAAAATGGCGGCAATGCCATATATGGCGCTACTCTTGTAATACCCTCGCTTGTTCCCCGGTCCCATTTGGAAAAATTAATAAGCATCACGTTAACGTTAATTTGCATAATTTGACGCAAATAACAATAACAGCTCAATTTATACATTTATAACTAACACATCAAGTCACTTTTTTTTCATATACAAGGTCAGTTACTATAGTACGTATTACATTCTTTGTGTACCGATACGCTTGTGTTTATGCATGTATGCCTATAAGAAGGCTTGTACATGCATACTACCCAACTTTCAATCCACCATATTGCATGTGCCTGCATTGACACTTACACACGCATATACATGCAGGCAAACGCAAGCTTTCAATCCGCCCTTTGTGACACGCACATACATGTACACACGCACACACATGCACCCACACGTTGACAAGGCTTTTGGAGAAGTAGGGCGTTCGGATGGGAAGGTATGGTATGATGTATTAGGCCAAGCCGGGCAACAGGCATACATACATAGAGCCATGTGCATGTGTATGTGTTAGAGATATGCATGCAGATCTTATACTTGTAAGCTCTATTCTAAGAGTGACTGCATGCCGTGACCTTGTGCTGAGCTGGTTACATGAACACATACCATCAGTTGCTTTCCAACCACTGGGGTTTTAAGATTAATGAGCAGACGGAGGATTGTTTTGTGTAACTTATGTCTAGTTGTGATTACATGTAGTTGTGCTTTATTATTATGATGCAATTATGAAATTGTGGCCCTGTGGTCATTATGCACGCTGTCTACTGTTTGATTGGCTGCAGTGTGAAAAAAAAAATCATAGTGAGCTTGAGTACAAAGTACTGGTGGTTAGTTAATCTCCTCCCCCTTGTCCTGTAAAACAGGTGTCATTACTCGCCACAATCATCTGTTTGTTGAGTTCTGCCATCGTGCCCACCTTGGAGTGAGGGTAGAGTCGGGCTCTGTTGCTGAAAGAGTAAAAAAGTCCAGCGAGCTGATTCCCACGCAACACAGGATTGTAAACAGTGCTCTCTACTTATAAATTACATACATGGGCCTATAGCGGAGTGGTGCCTGCAGTAATGAGTCTATATCTAAAGACCGATCACGTGCAAGGTCATCCGTGCATCTGGCCATGGCAAGTACAGTGGAAGCTCTAACTGCTGAGGAAGCCAAAAGTTTGTCCAAGACTGAGTCGTGTGACCGGAAGCCCGTAATAGATCTGCAGATGCCAGCCAGCCGGAATCTTGCAGTTAACAGAAATATCAACCAGTTTCAACGTTTGATGCGTGGCCATGGTGCAGCAAAAATGCGACACACTTACACGCTAGTCTGGCGTAGCACAGCCACGTTTATTCACGGAGGGTATGCTACGCCAGATTACTTACAAGTACAATATTTATACGAATACAGTTCATTGTCCCGTTCAGAGTACCGGTACTAGTAGAAGCGGGCCATGCAGGATTGAACGTGTGTTGGCTGATCAAAGACAGGCTGAGGCGCAACTACACATGTAATGCTCAGTTGCCACCTCCGACTTAGAAGCATTTCTGCAAATGGTTATGTGTTGAGGACCGATCTGAGATCTCGTGCACAAGCGTGCTTACATTGGTTAACTAGTTCATGACGTAAGCACGACTTACTGCATTACGTAATGACCATGACCGCAAGTACAAATTAGTTTTTCTTTGACAATTTTTAGCACCTTTCCTTTCAGTGCAAATGCCATAAAATATATACGATTATGATCTTCGGATTTTTTTTCTATCCATTGATACAATCTGAAAATATTTTCGACTTAAAATGCATAGGTCCTCTCGATGTATTGGAATTTCTGGATATGATGATTGTTTTTCTTTAGGCGATGCTCACAGCTGCATGAAACTTTTAATCACCAAAAACACAAAAAACAAAACAAGAACCTGATTCGTAAAATACCTTTTAAGCAACTCATACATATTGGAATATTGCTCGAAAAGCTTACGTGGGCCTATGGGCCTTGACACCTCGATTGCACACGGATATATGCCAAACCCTGTACGAATACGCTCTATACCATCGTAAGAATCCATACTTCTGATCCCGATCGAGAACTGTTGCGGGTTCACGTCTCTTACTTTTGAAATACGGAACAGTTTCCATCATTCGATGAAGAGCAATTAACATAATTCTAGACACGTCCCTGTTAAACATACAGTTATCGTATTTCATTATTACGCCTAAGTCCCGCTGCAACCTTTGGACGTTATGCAAGGCTGAATATTTCTAGGGCTAGGTCCTAGATTACTTGCGTGTATTGCGGGTGCTTTATAATTATTATTTTTAATGACGTCATTCAATATACGGGATCACGGCATTGCAGTATATCAGTAAACAATTAGGTGTAGCAGTTTTGAACAGAGCAATGGGCAACGGATGCTAACCAATTTTTGTATTTCACAACATGCAGAAGACATTATGCACTGTACACGGGTTTTTTGGAAATTGCCAGCACGTTCACAATTGGTGCATAAAAATATTTCTAAACCATTTCAGCTAAAGCTTCAATGCTTTTTATTCCTTTTGCCTCAACTAATTACTTGCGATTACTAGCCTGCACGCTGGCATTTCTCAACTTCGGTGCATGCATTGGGCTATTCCATATTACAATTGTACACCCCTACCGATGACTAATATCAAGGTATCCCCCCAGGACATAAAGCCTCTACACCATACCCCCCCAGGACATTTATTTTAGACCCCCTCTGGACACACTTCCCTGTACATTACCATTGAACCCCCTCTGGACACATCTCGATGTAGGACACCCCCCTTAGGACATTACCATTGAACCCCCTCGGGACACATCCTGATGTAGGATACCCCCTAGAGCATTACCTTTGAAATCCATCCGGACACATCTCACTGTGCGACACACCTAGGACATTGCCATCATTGCCATTGGACCCCCCTCTGGACACATCTCACTGCAATAGAACATCCCCCTAGGACATTACCATTGGACCCATTCTGGACAACTTTTTTGGTCATCAGTAGGGGTGTACAATTATGGAATAGCCCATTTTTAACAGCACTGAAACATTCTTGTAGTGACTTTCCATGCCTTATTAGATTGTACAATAGAAGTTTGATTGCAGCTCATTGAAATTTCTCACAATTTGATGAATGTGCTCACGTAATTGGAATTATGAACGATAACTATTTCTCACTCTGTTCTATCACTTTAGCAGCACGGAACAACAAAATTGGTACTGTATCATATAATGCGCCCTTTTTTAACAGCTCGGACGGGTGGGTGTGAACGTAGGGGCAAAGGGGGCAAACTCCTGGATTTTGGATGAAAAGCCAGTTAAATCCTGCGGTTTCCACCTTCTATTTAACGAACGTTAAAAAGACTGTACTATCGAATTATACCATTATAAGTCGAGGCATAAATTGGTAATAGTTTCACGTGCTAAAAGAATTTCGCGCTCAATCCTTGCACAAATCAGTGGGTTCACCAAACAAAGGGGGGGGGGGGGGGGGGGGGGGGGGGGGATTTTAAAGCATGAAAATAAAAAAACTTGAATTTTTACAAGGCAACAGAATACTGATGTCTGTCTTTTTAAGTTTGTATTACGATCTTTGTACTATGCGGCAGCCGATTCGAGGTTTTGCTTCGTTTGGGGTAGAATATCAATCTGCTGTAATAAAGAAGCTGTTCTCGTCTTTTTGGTTACATATACTTCTACTGGTGCATCATGTGCCTGTCACTAGAGTTTAGGCGCCTAGCCGCTTCTACAGAAACCTATATCATGTTATTTTTTATAGTGACGCGTTATTAGTCGGTTGTTGGCGCCTATACACATGATGCACCATAAGAAGTATGTGTACTAAAAAGACGAGATTAGCTTCTCTAAATCAGCAGATTCCACCCACAAAACGAAGCAAAAAGCTCAACGAGTGCGCCAAACCTAAAACAGTACAAATGTATATCAGCCGTCAGCGTTTCATTCAGAATCCAAAAATGCCTATCTGCTATCTTGTAAAATTCAAGACTTATTTTATAATCCACCCCCTTTGTGTGGTGTGCTTATAGTGGTGTATTCACCAGGGCATGGATTTAGCGCGCTGAAATTGTATGTGCATTTAAAGTCTATATTTGATTCGTTTCTAATACCTCTCCATTATCTCTGGAAGCACCCGAGATGAGGAAGCTTTTGCATGTGTCTGATGTCTAATACTTTGCGCATCTTCCAAGGTTCCCGGATAGATTCGGCACACCCCCTCTCTGGTAGACCCTGATGTAGCCCGGCTCTAAACCCTCAATCTCTATTATTCGTCCTCCAAGGACCGCGACATCTAGTCCGATATTGTAGCTGTTTGAGGCCCGTAAAAAAGCTGCAGAAAGACGCCAGCTCAAGCTTTAAAAACTGATTCCCACCTCTCGAGCGTGATTTCGTATTATCTAATCTGAATAATGCATTAGGCTTATTTCTTCCACCAATAATCATAGCCCCAAGGAATGTGCAATAAAGGTGTCAGCAGCAAAACAGGGGCGGATCCAAGGGTAGGGCAAGGTCACATGCTATTAACTATGCATAATGCATGTGACTGTTCCATTGAATTGAAATTCGTAGTCTATGCTCTTAAAGCTATTAAAGGCTTGCTTTGCATGGAACCATGCAAGCACGGCACAGAACGGCATCCCTAAACACAAGCCTGGTAATTGCGTGGCATCACGTGATCGGTTCCCAATCCCTCTCGCAATCATCTATGCTCTTATCTCACGCATTAGGATTATTTTGTAATAGCTCAGCATGCATGCAGCGTTTGAGCTCCAAGTTCCAGCGTATGAAGGGCCTCGACTCACCAGCAGACGCCTCGAACACACATGCAGTTATCTTCATTCGATGCACATGATCGAGATCGATGCGTTCAAATCAGTCTAAACGCCTTGCGCCGTGTCTAACTTCGGCGGAATGTGCGTGCATGAATCAAGTATTACTCCCAAACTTTGATATGGAAGGCGCCTATATAACCCTTGACCAAATCCTTACCAATTTCTCTTGTCTGCATGGACTCGCGTTTCTGCCTATATACTGTTCGAATTCACTAACACTTAAAAAAAACATTTAATAACTTTTTCTATCTTACAACCGCGTGCAACGTACGCTGACCTTCTTGTCTTTCAAACAGATCAGTCTTGAGTCTTTCAAGCGCAGGTCTGAATGTTATTGACACAGCCCACTGGGCCAGGCAATGAAAGCGAGCTAGATAAGGGAGTGGCTGGATTACTAATGACCAATCATTATCATGCGTCAGGAGACGCCCCCCGCATGTGCAATATAGAATGTCGAGGTGTCACTTTTTTGTTGTAGCTGTCGCTGGTGATGCTTCAGATCCACATGCATGGTGTACGCAGTATGTTTTAGTTTGCAACACAAGCAACTTATGTTTACATCATTAGTGGCTGAATCTGCATATGACAATGTACTCCATGAGGCTCTACATGCTGTTCAAGGTATGTGTACGGTTACTTGTGTACTAATACAATGTATTAACATAAAAACTGCCTTGTAAATGATGAAAGCATGGAGAGATGTCCTGACCCGCTTAAAGTGATACATAAGTAGAATACAAAAGTTTACAACAACCAATTTACTATCATGCCAGCGTTGATGAATACTGTTCAACTATGCAATAGCAAATAAGATGCCCTATGTAGCTATTGGTGAGCTTCTTAAAGTTCTTCGAGTCATATGTGTCCACAAACAAATCTACTTCCAAAGAGTTAAACAGTTCTTTCAGCAAATTCAACTCTAGTTCAATTCTGAAAAAAAAAAAAAGCTGTCTAATTGTTCTTCTATTGTAGCAGAGGGTTTGAATGTTTATGAAAAATGTGGTATTCAACAAGCTAGTGTTGGTCAGTTTGCACATATACCTGTTAGTAAAAGCTCTACAAACTGTTGTTTCAAGTAAGGTGTTTCACAGTATTCTAGTTACATGTACATTATCAAGTTGAGCATCATGCATCATAATTATAATTACTAGCTCACTTTCATTGTCATTGGCAGTACCATACATAGTGTATATTATTGCATGAAAATTTCACAATCATAATACAAAATACGATTGTTTGGCTTAATCACTGAACCAGAGCTGCAGGTGCAAATCTCTAGTGCATACAATAAATAATAATAATAACAGCTGTAATGAATATTAATAATCTCGCAGGTCCCCTGGTGTACTATTATGATGTGGGAAATTTTCATGTAACAATATTCAAATACACTAGGCTCTACATGTTTCTGCAACTTCATGCATGGTACAGCAGACAGCAATTCGTAACGGGATTGGTTATACTGTGATTCGACTACAAGGCAGCCTTGAAAGTACAAAACATATTGGCACAATGGCATACCTGTCAACCACATACTATCCCGCTTGGAGTGGCCACTTTAGTGGCTTATAGCAGTTCAAGGGTTAAAGCTATAAGGCGCGTTTTCGTTCATTTTTGCTACACCACAGTGTATTGGCCATAGGCGTCCTATGCTTGCTGGATCATCATAACTTTCCTCATTGCTACCTTCTAGAAAAGAGCTTTGGTTCGATTGCTATATGGTTCAACCAATAACTAATTTAATATCAAATTCTTTTATATATGATCTTCAAGATTCTTGAACTAACTTTCTCCAAAGGAGCTTCTAGTTATAGAAGCAGAAGAAATAAATCACCTCAGTTCTGATCTCCATAGATTACTATTATGATTCCCATTTACAGAGCGCTTACCCAATTAAGGCGAAGCTGAGATCATTAAACATTCAAAAGAACATGCGGGAGCCTTTTTACCACTTGTGAGAGATTGATTAGTAGCTGCTCCAATTAGAATCCTTACAGCTTGAATGTAATTGGCACCTTCTGAGGGAGGTAACTCGTACACGTGCATGCATGCATGTAATTGAACGATACACTGATGTAAATCGCAAGTTTGTTAAATGCATGTTAGCAATGAAACACTGAGAACGGAATACGCCCTCTATAATGCTACTTGTTCAGTCTCTATATAGTCTTCTACAAAGTACACCTAAAGCAGCAGCAGCCACAGTGGTGCGAGGGGAGAGAACTACTGGCAGAGGATGTACAGGTGGGTGTGGTCGTAGAAGTAGGACCACATTCGCCTCATCGAATTTGCCACGTACGGAACGGAGCACGACATTGCCGCCGGGTTGAACTTGTAGTCAACGTCGTTGTAGCCTGGAACGAACCAGTCTGTCCACGCTCCATTAGACCATTGAATCTTGTAGGCCACTATCTTTCCCTTTAGAACTTGATAATCCATGGCTCCGTTCAAGTTGGCAGGCCACCTGCAATCATAGGTTGGTCCCACCTGATATTGGGTGCAGGTCGCTTGATTTAACTTGTAAATCACCAAGTCTCCCTGACCGAGGCATACTGAAAAGCAACAGCCCGCTATAGCAATGAACGCTGCTGCCAATACCACTCGAGCCATCTCCTTGTTGCGCGGCGGTGTACTGTATGCATGTCAGCGGCGCATTATATGTACTAAATGCGCATGCCCACGCGCGTGCGCATTTCACCAACTACTGTAAGCTGTTATTTTTCATTCACACGCAAGTAGTAAACTATCACAGTTTGGTTACACCCTAGCCTTTCAGTCGTATCAGTGATGTCTGTAATTTGATTTTTGTATATACCATACAGCACGCAATCTAATAAAACAGAAGAGCGGGAAGCAACTATTTGCATGGCTATACATTAGGAGGAAATGGGCTGCATCTGGTAAACCCCTTTAGTAAAAAACAAAACGTGCTCAACTGAAATGTTTCGCATGCCGAATGCGGTAGACTTACTGCCCCTGGTGTGACGACATTGAGATTTGTATCAATAAAGAGTTTTGAACTCCAGTCGGACTGATTCGAAAATTTCTTCGCCAACCTCAAATATATGTACAGCCATGATACGCACAACACACACACACACACACACACACACACACACACACACACACACACACACACACACACACACACACACACACCACACACACACACACACACACACACACACACACACACACACACACACACACACACACACACACACACACACACACACACACACACACACACACACACACACACACACACACACACACACACACACACACACACACACACACACACACACACACACACACACACACACACACACACACACACACACACACACACACACACACACACACACACACACACACACACACACACACACACACACACACACACACACCATTGATGACTCAGTTTACAGATCACGTGCTCTTCCATCACTTGCATAAGGTGCAGCTCCGCCACTCCAAGGTTCCCCACTATACCGTGCTTGTCGACCTACTCTTAAACCCACAGTTACATGACTACCATGCATTGTGTACCAGTCGAGTGACTGGTTAGTGAGTATTGAATTTCATAGCTCATCTCCTGCTGACGCGACAAGGCCGGTCTACTCTCTGCATGTATCGTCTCCGCTATTAACAATTCTGTACATGGAGGAGCATGTTGCCACATATACGACAGAGGTATTTGGTTGTTCTACCCTGATCCGATAGTCTATGATACAAAAATATCAAGAAGACAATAGATTGTCTAGTTAAATACATGTAAGTGCAAGAATAGCTGTAAACAACAAAATGTCATCCAGTATATGAACACACCATTGTGGACATGAGGTATACATGATAAAACTGTTACATGAGTAGCCTTATACTTTATACTTTATGCTTTATATTAACATCATTGAGGAACTGAAAGATCGATCACCTATGCGTGAGGAGAGAAGAATATTCCACAATCAGGCCTGTGTAGGTTCCCGAACCTTTGCCTGCATGGGCTCTGCATGGCGGACGGCTCTAAATGTCAATGCATCTTCGATGGTAGGGGTTGGTTTCGATGGCTAGCGATCATGACGATCTGAGCGTTCATGTAGTAACCTTGATCTTATAAAACTACTCAGTTTAGGCGCTCAACAATACATCGGGACAGAATACAGAACTTAATGCTTTTGCCGATTGAGCAATCCCTCGCCAGAACGTTAGATTGTGTTGCAATAATAACTGAATCTGCTAACTCGAAAGCACAAAAGAAATATTAATTAATATCCAAATGTGACATGTGCTCCTGATATAGTCCTGCATTATGATTTCAAAGATAAATTTCTATTCTTTGCAATGCATGACTGATGAGATCTATTGCCTTACATGTAAGGTATATACAATGCAAATCGTACATGTATACCTTGTTGAGGGATAGAGGGGGAAGTATTTTATATAAGATCTGTCCCAGACCCCTAGTGGGCTCTGGCAGCCTTGGCTGTACATTAACATCAATGAAGTCTGCTACTCAATGCATTGCTCCGTAAATAGAGTGGAAATAGACGTACCTCCTATATAGAGATGGAATTATCTTATGATAATGCCATGCTTTTGCGTGCATGGTTAATTGCTTCGCTGTGGAAGTTATTCAATTTTAAACGCACAATGAACCTGCCAGAATATTCTCCATTCATAGATATATCGTTTTGATTTGAACAATTATAATTTTATTCCGCGTTGTGTTTATTAGCATATGCTCTACTGTTTTTCAGTATATGCTCTACTGTTGCGTGGCTGATTGTTCTTATCTATCGTTTCGGGAAAGAAATGTACATATATATTTTGTTTTCCATCAACGACATGCATGTACATGTACGTGCTCGTATAGTATGTATTAAAGCTATAAGGCGCGTATTCGTTCATTTTCGCTACACTACAGTGTCATCCCGGGAAGGTTCACACTTACGTCATCATTTATTGAAAAGTGACGAGCACGTACAATGCCTAAGCTTTTCTGCGCTTTGAGGTACTTAAGAAAAAAGGATGAAGATATCCGTCTATTTCGTATCCCAGCGGATGGATTTCAGAGGAAACGATGGATTGCAGCGATCGGATTCATCAGGACATCACCACATTCCGTATTTGTAATAAACATTTCATTACAAATACGTGGGGAGATCGAGAAAAAAAAAAAGGTGTCCTCAATTCTGTTAAACATTCTGTAACACACCGAAAAACATAAATTATCCCGGATTCTCTCTTACAACACCTAAGTGGGTGGAATTTTAACAACTTTAACCTTTGATAGTAGTTGTAAGCTTCAAGACTCTTAAACGCCCTCAGCCTTTCTCTTGTGTAACCTCCGGGTGTTTCAATCAAGTAGGTATAAATACTGGGGTAGTCAACTGGAGGCCACTTAGAAACATCATCTACCCAATGCTGGTCAGATATGCCAAACGGATTCTAGGTCCATAAAGGTATTGTAGCTTTTTGTCGTATCTCTCTTTCTCGCCAGGCAACAGCTTGTTATAACACGTGCTCGCGTTGCTCATACTGTAGGCGCCACATTTTTCAATAAATGCTGACGTAAAAATAGTTAGGACACTAAAAAACATGGTGGCGAGTGGATCATCGTAAGTGTGAACCTTCCCGGGATGACACTGCAACCTCTCTATTGGCCATAGGCGGCCTATGCTTACTGGATCATCATAACTGCTATCTTCTAGAAAAGAACTTTGGTTCGATTGCTATATGGTGCGACCAATAATATCTTTACTAATTCAATATCAAATTCTTTTAAATTCGATCGTTAAGGTATTATAAAAAATTCTGTAACTAACGTTGTCCAAAGAAGCTTCTAGTTATACAAGTAGAAGAAATAGATTATTATTATGATTCCCATTTACAGAGCGCATACCCAATTAAGGCGAAGCTGAGATCATAGAACATTCAAAAGAGCATGCGGGAGCCTTTTTACCACTTGTGAGAGATTGATTAGTAGCTGTTCGCATTAAAATCCTTACAGTTTGAATGTAATTGCGCGTAGACTAAGTAAATGCATCAGTACCCGAAGCGAACCTTCTTATGGAGGTAATTCATGTACACGTGCATGTAATTGAACGATACACTGATAAAGTTTAATTTTCACACGTTAAATGTTAGCAATAAAACACTGAGAACGGAATACGCCCTCTATAATGCTACTTGTTCAGTCTCTATATAGTCTTCTACAAAGTACACTTAAAGCAGCAGCAGCCACAGTGGTGCGAGGGGAGAGAACTACTGGCAGAGGATGTACAGGTGGGTGTGGTCGTAGAAGTAGGACCACATTCGCCTCATCGAATTTGCCACGTACGGAACGGAGCACGACATTGCCGCCGGGTTGAACTTGTAGTCAACGTCGTTGTAGCCTGGAACGAACCAGTCTGTCCACGCTCCATTAGACCATTGAATCTTGTAGGCCACTATCTTGCCCTTCAGAACTTGATAATCCATGGCTCCGTTCAAGTTGGCAGGCCACCTGCAATCATAGGTTGGTCCCACCTGATATTGGGTGCAGGTCGCTTGATTTAACTTGTAAATCACCAAGTCTCCCTGACCGAGGCATACTGAAAAGCAACAGCCCGCTATAACAATGAACGCTGCTGCCAATACCACTCGAGCCATCTCCTTGTTGCGCGGCGGTGTACTGTATGCATGTCAGCGGCGCATTATATGTACTAAATGCGCATGCCCACGCGTGCGCATTTCACCAACTACTGTAAGCTGTTATTTTTCATTCACACGCAAGTAGTAAACTATCACAGTTTGGTTACACCCTAGCCTTTCAGTCGTATCAGTGATGTCTGTAATTTGATTTTTGTATATACCCCATATACAGCACGCAATCTATAAAACAGAAGATCGGGAAGCAACTAATTTGGCTATACATTAGGAGGAAATGGGCCCACACCTGCATCTGGTAAACCCCTTTAGTAAAAAATAAAAGGTGCTCAACTGAAATGTTTCGCATGCCGAATGCGGAAGACTTACTGCCCCTGTTGTGATGACTTTGAGGTTTGTATCAATAAACAGTTTTGATCCCCGTCGGACTGATTCAAACACTTCTTCGCCTTTACCTCATATGTACAGCCATGATACGCACAACACACACACACACACACACACACACACACACACACACACACACACACACACACACACACACACACACACACATACACACACACACACACACAAACACACACACACACACACACCATAGATGACTTAGTTTACAGATCACGTGCTCTTCCATCACTTGCGCGCATAAGGTGCAGCTCCGCCACTCCAAGGTTCCCCACTATACCGTGCTTGTCGACCTACTCTTAAACCCACAGTTACATGATTACCATGCATTGTGTACCAGTCGAGTGACTGGTTAATGAGTATTGAATTTCATAGCTCATCTCCTGCTGACGCGACAAGGCTAGTCTACTCTCTGCATGTATCGTCTCCGCTATTAACAATTTTGTACATGGAGGAGCATGTTATCACATATATGACAGAGAAAAATGTATTTTGTTGTTCTACCCTCATCCGATAGTCTATGATACCAAAATATCAAGTAGACATTAGATAGTCTAGTTAAATACATGTAAGTGCAAGAGGCCAAAAGAATAGCTGTAAACAACAAAATGTGATCCAGTATATGAACACACCAGTGTGGACATATGGTATAGATGATACAACTGTTACATGAGTAGCCTTCTACTTTATACTTATATTGACATCATTGAGGAACTGAAAGATCGATCACCTATGCGTGAGGAGAGAAGAATATTCCAAAATCAGGCCTGTGTACGTGTAGGTTTCCGAACTTTTGCCTGCATGGGCTTTCTGGTGGACGGCTCTAAATGTCAATGCATCTTCGATGGCAGGAGTGGGTTTCGATGGCTAGCGATCATGACGATTTGAGCGTTCATGTAGTAACCTTGATCTTATATAACTATACTTAGTTTAGGGCGCATCGGGACAGAATACAGAACTTAATGCTTTTGCCGATTGAGCAATCCCTCGCCAGAACGTTAGATTATGATGCAATAATAACTGAATCTGCTAACTCGAAAGCACGAAAGAAATATTAATTAATATCCAAATGCGACATGGGCTCCTGATATGGTCCTGCATTATGATTGTTTCAAAGATAAATTCTATTCATTGCAATGCATGAAGGATGAGATCTATTGCCATATATGTAAGGTATATACAATGCAAGTCGTACATGTATACTTTGTTAAGGGATAGAGGGGGAAGTGCCTTTGTGCCAGACCCCTAGTGGGCTCTGGCAGCCTTGGCTGTACATTAATATCAATGAAGTCTGCTACTCAATGCATTGCTCCGTAAATAGACGTGTCTTCTATATAGAGATAATGCCATGCGTTTGCGTGCATGGTTAATTGTGTCGCTGTGGGAGTTATTCAATTTTAAACGCACAATGAACCTGCCAGAATATTCTCCATTCCTAGTTACGTCGTTTTGGTTTGAACAATTATAATTTCCATTCCGCGTTGTGTTTATTAGCCACAGTATATGCTCTACTGTTGCGTGACTGATTGTTCTTATCCATCGTTTAGGGAAAGAAATGTACATATATATTTTGTTTTCCTTCAAAGACATACGTGTACGTGCTTGCATATAGATTGTATTAAAACTATAAGGCGCGTATTCGTTCATACACCACAGTGTATTGGCCATAGGCGTCCTATGCTTACTAATTTTCCTCATTGCTACCTTCTAGAAAAGACCTTTGCTATATGGTTCAACCAACAACTAAATTCTTTTAAAAATTTGATCTTTAAGGTATTGTATAAAATTCTTTAATTAACTTTGTTCAAAGCAGCTTCTAGTTATAAAATTATAAGAAATAAATTACGTCAGTTCTGATCTCCATAGATTACCATCATTTACAGAGCGCTTACCCAAATAAGGCGAAGTTGAGATCATAGAACATTCAAAAGAGCATGCGGGAGCCTTTCCCTGCGAGAGATTGATTAGTAGCTGTTCGCATTAGAATCCTTACAGCTTGAATGTAATTGCGCGTAGACTGCATGATTAAATGCATCAGTACCCGAAGCGGACCTTCTGATGGAGGTAACTCATGTACACGTGCATGTAATTGAACGATACACTGATGTAAATCTCATGCAAGTTTAATTTTCACACGTTAAATGTTAGCAATGAAACACTGAGAACGGAATAGGCCCTCTATCTACATGTTCAGTCTCTATATATAGTCTTCTACAAAGTACACCTAAAGCAGCAGCAGCCACAGTGGTGCGAGGGGAGACAACTACTGGCAGAGGATGTAGAGGTGGGTGTGGTCGTAGAAGTAGGACCACATTCGCCTCATCGAGTTTGCTTCGTACGGAACGGAGCACGACATTGCCGCCGGGTTGAACTTGTAGTCAACGTCGTTGTAACCTGGAACGAACCAATCTGTCCACGCTCCATTAGACCATTGAATCTTGTAGGCCACTATGTTGCCCTTCAGAACTTGATAATCCATGGCTCCGTTCAAGTTGGCAGGCCACCTGCAATCATAGGTTGGTCCCCCCTGATATTGGGTGCAGGTCGCTTGATTTAACTTGTAAATCACCAAGTCTCCCTGACCGAGGCATACTGAAAAGCAACAGCCCGCTATAGCAATGAACGCTGCTGCCAGTACCACTCGAGCCATCTCCTTGTTGCGCGGCGGTGTACTGTGCATGCATGTCGGCGGCGCATTCATGATTATATGTACTAAATGCGCATGCCCACGCGTACGACCTATACCGCTAAGCTGTTACTTTTCATTCACACGCAAGTAGTAAACTATCACGGTTTGGTTACACCCTGGCCTTTCGGTCGTATCAGTGATGTCTGTAATTTGTTTTTTGTATACACCCCATTCAGCACGTAATCTATTGTAACGGAAGAGCGAGGAGCAACTATTTTGACTATACAATAGGGGGAAATGGGCCCACACCTGCATATGGTAAACCCCTTTAGTAAAAAACTAAAGGTGCTCAACTGAAATGTTTCGCATGCCGAATGCGGAAGACTTACTGCCCCTGCTGTGATGACATTGAGGTTTGTATCAATAAACAGTTTTGAACCCCCGTCGGACTGATTCGAACACTTCTTCGCCTTTACCTCATATGTACAGCCATGATACGCACCACACACACACACACACACACACACACACACACACACACACACACACCACACACACACACACACACACACACACACACACACACACACACACACACACACACACACACACACACACACACACACACACACACACACACACACACACACACACACACACACACACACACACACACACACACACACACACACACACACACACACACACACAGCCAAAAGCAATAAGCACCATATGCCTCAACCACCATGGGGACTCAAATCCACCCTAACTCCTTGCATATGGTGCTTGGGGGACAGAAAAAATGGAGTCATTTTCACTTCTGGCCTCTCGCCTTGCAACTAGCTCCAACAGGGCTAAGGCTGAGGTCCTAGCTGCCTTATATGGCAGGCTGAACCTCAACTTAGAGCCAACGCCACAGCCATCCTCTCCAGATGTTTTGTCCCTGACTATTAGCAATAGTAGGGTGCATTCATTTATCTTATAAGTGCTGTATATGGGGGGTTTTGCCACAGAGCCTGTCTAGGTGGTCAGGTAGAAGTGGGAAGTGGTCAAGGTCATGACAGGCTTAACTCTCGTCCTGCAGATGTTTTGGTTAAAAACTGGCACCTTGGCAAACCTGCTGCATTTGACCTCACCATCACTTCTCCGCTTAATCCAACCACTTTGACGGAAGCGGGAGTGAAGTGTGGGTCATCTGCTCAGGTTGCCGAGGTTAGGAAGCATGCTGCTAATGATGGGAAATGTAAGGAGCTGGGGTGGGTATGTATTCCACTAGCTGTGGAGTCATATGGATGCTGGGGCATGGAAGCCCAGGAATCTTTTAAACGTCTGGCGGCTCGTCTAGCGATCCAAATGGGATGCAGCAGATCGCAGGCTACTACCACATTGTACCAGAGGCTGAGCCTTTCCCTCGTGAGAGCTAATGCAAGAGCATTGCTCTCCCGTGCAAGGGTTCATTTGGAGGAGGGGGGTTGAGGTGTGAGTGTGGATTTATAGTTATAGGTGACTTTACTATAATTAAGGTGCATTTATTTAGACCAGTATATGTGTTGATTGTGTATTATTATAGTACATGTAATAATAATAATAATAGTGCATTTATTCTCATTAGTGTATTCTTGTATCCTGTATATTATTATTATTAAAATTAAAAAAAATAATAATAATAATAATTATTATTATTATTATTATTACACAACAATATTGACAAACAAAATACACAAGAACATGACCAAAGCTAAATAACACCTCAGAAAGAATTTAGAGGGCAATATCGGGACATTATAGCCCTCACATTAGCCCTTACTAGGTTCAGATTGAGTCGGCCATACAGCTCTGATAGAACAGCAGATTTAGGCCTTGATGATGTTATGGCTAGGCGAGAGGCTAGACTCGAAAATGACTCCATAGCCTCTTTCCCCCATGCACCATATGACTCAACCACAAGAGGGATACATAACCAACCTAACTCGCTGCACTTCACATCGTTGGCCTCATGCTTTCTGAGCTCAGTGGCTTGCGCAGCTGCTCCAGCAGTTACTCCTGCTTCAGACATAATGTTTGAGTTCAGCGGAGAGGTAACTGATATGTCGCAGGCAGCCGTTTTCCCCAGAACCCAGTTGGAAATGAGGACATCTGCAGGACGAGAGTGGCTGTGATCTGGTGTAAGGTTGCAGCCAGCTTCTACTTGAACACTTAAGTGGGCTCGCCTACATGTTTCTGCCATTATAATAATAATAATAATAATAATAATAATAATAATAATAATAATAATAATATACAGGATACAAGAATACACTAATGAGAATAAATGCACTATTATTATTATTATTACATGTACTATAATAATACATAATCAACACATATACTGGTCTAAATAAATGCACCTTTTAATTATAGTAAAGTCACCTATAACTATAAATCCACACTCACACCTCAACCCCCCTCCTCCAAATGAACCCTTGCACGGGAGAGCAATGCTCTTGCATTAGCTCTCACGAGGGAAAGGCTCAGCCTCTGGTACAATGTGGTAGTAGCCTGCGATCTGCTGCATCCCATTTGGATCGCTAGACGAGCCGCCAGACGTTTAAAAGATTCCTGGGCTTCCATGCCCCAGCATCCATACGACTCCACAGCTAGTGGAATACATACCCACCCCAGCTCCTTACATTTCCCATCATTAGCAGCATGCTTCCTAACCTCGGCAACCTGAGCAGATGACCCACACTTCACTCCCGCTTCCGTCAAAGTGGTTGGATTAAGCGGAGAAGTGATGGTGAGGTCAAATGCAGCAGGTTTGCCAAGGTGCCAGTTTTTAACCAAAACATCTGCAGGACGAGAGTTAAGCCTGTCATGACCTTGACCACTTCCCACTTCTACCTGACCACCTAGACAGGCTCTGTGGCAAAACTCCACAAAAACATCCCGTAGGCTGTTGTGACGTAAGACTACATCCCCCCCGTGTTTGCACGTCAGTGCATGGTGACCAAGCGGGTCCAGCCTGTGGTCAGGGCAGTGAGGACAGCAAGAACCAAACGAAACATCCATTCCTAACCACCACTTCACAGCAATCTGGAATTCATTTGGCTCCAGATGCAAGTTAAGGCCTGGGGAGGGGACAACAGTAAGCCACGAAGCAGCATGACGAGATGAAATTGATAGCAAGCGAGCTCTATTGGCAGGAGAAGAGATGTGAAACAGCTGCCGAAACTGCTGGTCTTCAATTTTTCCGGACAGGGAGTGCTGGCGCATGTTAGAGGTGGCTAATGTTTCCAGAGTTATTGCATCCTCAGCTGGTACTAACCCATTAAAGAGTTCGATTGGCTCCACTAAAAGATTCCACTTGTCACAGCCAGAACTGCTGATGGAGGCAAGGTATGCTGCAACACAATGGGATGACAAGCTACGGAGGCCAAGCCCACCCCTACTAAGGCTAAGCTGTGCTTGCATCCACTCCACATCAGCAGCATCTACAGCTGTGCATTCAGCAAAGCATTGGCGTACGTCCTTGTCAAACAGCGCCAAGCCCTCTGCAATGTGTGAAGGAGGTGCGGAGCGAGCCAAATGGACTAACTTGCAGAATGCCGCACACTGCCGTAACAGAAGGAAAGCTACCTGAGGATCCTCCGCTCCTACTTCTGCCAACTGGGATAATAGTACTGCTGCATCAGCTCGTTTTTGCGCCACGAACTTAGCACAAAAAATGAGATCCCCAATTGGAGCACCCAGAATCACAAGGTTGGGTACTCGTGACACCTTCATCTCAGGAGGAAAAGAAGACAGGTCTCCACATCCAAACAACTCACATTTAGATACATTGACGAAAAGACCCAAAGATGGACCCATCTTTTGAATGAGAGTCAAAGCCCGATTAACCGCTTGTGAGTGCCCCAACAAAACCCCATCATCCAGGTACCAACCGTTAAAAAGTAGAGGCAGACACTCCCTGTCCTGTGCGATATATGACACAACCTTGTGTAGAACTAAGGAAAAGAGAAGTGGACCCAGCGGATCCCCTTGCTGGACACCAACCTCCGAACTCAACTGTCCAAGCGGGTGCCATAAAGTTGGTTGTGAGCCATAGCACCATCCTACCCAGGGAAGAAGTTCTGGGAAATGGACTGCACATTCCTCCAGGAGAGCCTGCCGAGACACACAGTTAAATGCATTGGACATATCCACCTTACAGACAGTAAAATTATCATCTATCCAATGCTCCTTGATGCAGCTCCTAACCCCATGAATGACCTTTTCTGCCCCAGCTGTGCATGCGACTCCGTATTGCAAAGGAGCAAAGAAATCGGTGGCTTTGGGCTTAGTGATGATACAAAGACACTTCCCTGTTAAGCGTCTCAAGGCCTCTCCAACTGCAATAGGGCGAATATCCAATGGGCGACCCTCCTTGTTCTTCACCAATGCAGTGAGAGATCCACCAGCCAGAAACTTTGATACTGAAATTGGAGCTCTGCCACTGGCCAGGATGTCTACTACACCACGCAAAGAGGAGCAGAGAGGAACTGATAGATGGATTTGAGCAGAATCAAGTAGATGCTGAATGCGAAGCCCTGATGGCCCACATGCTGTACCCTTGGGAAATGAATGAAGAACTGATAAGATGTTAAAGTCCTGTGGCAACACATGAGTGACAGGAGGACTGGAAGATGTAGGTAGAGAAGGCTGAGCTCCCTTAGGGTGTTTCTGTTGAAGTGAATTCCAAACCTCTTGGGTATTAGGAGCTATGCCTGGAGAAACCAAGGCCTGACAAGCTTTCCCTAATAACCCCTCTCTACCCAGACCTATAGCTGAAGAGATCTTCTTTTTGGATACGTCTATTGGAGAATTTTGTTTGTGAGGAGGGATGACAGGACGCCTTTTAATTCTATTCCATATGCCGCCAATGTCCCCTTGAGACCACAAGCCGCATAGCTGCTCTATTGATGGATGCTTGCAGTGGCGCCCACCCCGCTTAGAAGCTCGCAGCACACATTTGGGGAGCATAAAAAGTTTCAACCATGCCTCCTCTGAGTTCTCAAAGCAGATTGACCTCAGGACATCAGACAGGACACGTGCAACTGCCGGCCTGGCCTTGTGTGGAATGTAGCGGATTGTTGGACATTGTAGTTCGCATACCTCCTCCCATGAAGGAAGTGCAGGGAGAGGATTTTCGGAAGGACATGAGACACCTAGGGAGCTATGAGGGAAACTACGACAACCTGAAACAACAATCGTGGAGCACTTATCCAAATGAGATGTAAAACGGGACACTGCTACAAGGCAGAAACAGTTTGTGCAGACAGTAAGGTTCTGCTCCTGTAACCACCAGGTAGGTACTTCACCAGGAAAAACCCCTTTAGCGTGGAGGTTCATGTGACTTCGCCACATAGTTGGTGCAATGAACTCCTGGCATCCATCAACTATACACTGCTTCCTGTGAGTGCTGACTAGATGAGGCTCTGGGAGACACCCAGATAGTGGGGATGAAGCATTCGAGGGTCGTGACTGGACTACGGGTTCAGGGGATGCACATTGACGTGGAAGATCAGAAAATGCTTGCCTAGATGTCGAGGGTGGTTGATATGGGCCTGGAAAGGGTAGACCTTGTAACGTAGAAGAGGATAACGGAACTATCTGGGAGGGCGGCGAAGGTGATTGCGGTTGAGTGGGAAGCAGCTGTGGCATTATGACAGCTGGAGGTGTAAGTGGCAAAGGTTCTTGCGCGGTGGTGGATGACTGTGAATCCGATTGCGTTAGGACATTCACACTGTGGTCAGGTAGGGGAGAAACTGGTTGCGATGTAGTCAAATCAAGGTCGCAGTTGCGTACATGTAGTGACGGAGCGTCTAAATTGCAACACCGATTCCGCTTCGAAGGCTGACAGCTTGAACAAGGGCGGCCTGCTTTGACGCACGCACAGGACTTGCATCGGGCACTGACTCCATTGCAAGCGCAACACCTTGTTCCACCCAGTTTAAAAAGCTTTACAGAGAACTGGTATACAAAACAATTGTTACCGCCATTATTATAGACTGTGTTGCCAACCTGTGCTCCAAAGCATGCTTATCTCCTCAACTGGAGAAAGGTCCAGGCATAGACTTTTCTAGGCCAGCTGATGTGCTGGTGCCAAACTGGTCCCTCTCCAACCCTGCAGCTTTTGACCTGAAAGTCATTCATCCGCTTAATACGGACTTGATTCTGGAAGCGAGTTTGGCTTCAGGCAACTCTGCAGAGGTTGGTGAGATTGAAAAGCATGCCAAGAATGATCAGATGTGTGCAAGGTTGGGCTGGACATGTATTCCATTAGTGGTGGAAGTCTATGGTGGTTGGGGATGTGAAGCCAAAGAATGCTACTCTAGATTGAGCAAGAGGCTAGCTATGCAAGTGGGAATCTGTGAAACTGAGGCACTGTGCCAAATGTACTGTCTGCTGGCTGTCACACTGATGAGACAGAATGCAAGAGTCATCCTCCTCAGATGTGCCCGTGCTCCCCTTCTTGAGTATTCTCATTAGTGTAATAATAATAATAATAATGGCGGTAACAATTGTTTTGTATACCAGTTCTCTGTAAAGCTTTTTAAACTGGGTGGAACAAGGTGTTGCGCTTGCAATGGAGTCAGTGCCCGATGCAAGTCCTGTGCGTGCGTCAAAGCAGGCCGCCCTTGTTCAAGCTGTCAGCCTTCGAAGCGGAATCGGTGTTGCAATTTAGACGCTCCGTCACTACATGTACGCAACTGCGACCTTGATTTGACTACATCGCAACCAGTTTCTCCCCTACCTGACCACAGTGTGAATGTCCTAACGCAATCGGATTCACAGTCATCCACCACCGCGCAAGAACCTTTGCCACTTACACCTCCAGCTGTCATAATGCCACAGCTGCTTCCCACTCAACCGCAATCACCTTCGCCGCCCTCCCAGATAGTTCCGTTATCCTCTTCTACGTTACAAGGTCTACCCTTTCCAGGCCCATATCAACCACCCTCGACATCTAGGCAAGCATTTTCTGATCTTCCACGTCAATGTGCATCCCCTGAACCCGTAGTCCAGTCACGACCCTCGAATGCTTCATCCCCACTATCTGGGTGTCTCCCAGAGCCTCATCTAGTCAGCACTCACAGGAAGCAGTGTATAGTTGATGGATGCCAGGAGTTCATTGCACCAACTATGTGGCGAAGTCACATGAACCTCCACGCTAAAGGGGTTTTTCCTGGTGAAGTACCTACCTGGTGGTTACAGGAGCAGAACCTTACTGTCTGCACAAACTGTTTCTGCCTTGTAGCAGTGTCCCGTTTTACATCTCATTTGGATAAGTGCTCCACGATTGTTGTTTCAGGTTGTCGTAGTTTCCCTCATAGCTCCCTAGGTGTCTCATGTCCTTCCGAAAATCCTCTCCCTGCACTTCCTTCATGGGAGGAGGTATGCGAACTACAATGTCCAACAATCCGCTACATTCCACACAAGGCCAGGCCGGCAGTTGCACGTGTCCTGTCTGATGTCCTGAGGTCAATCTGCTTTGAGAACTCAGAGGAGGCATGGTTGAAACTTTTTATGCTCCCCAAATGTGTGCTGCGAGCTTCTAAGCGGGGTGGGCGCCACTGCAAGCATCCATCAATAGAGCAGCTATGCGGCTTGTGGTCTCAAGGGGACATTGGCGGCATATGGAATAGAATTAAAAGGCGTCCTGTCATCCCTCCTCACAAACAAAATTCTCCAATAGACGTATCCAAAAAGAAGATCTCTTCAGCTATAGGTCTGGGTAGAGAGGGGTTATTAGGGAAAGCTTGTCAGGCCTTGGTTTCTCCAGGCATAGCTCCTAATACCCAAGAGGTTTGGAATTCACTTCAACAGAAACACCCTAAGGGAGCTCAGCCTTCTCTACCTACATCTTCCAGTCCTCCTGTCACTCATGTGTTGCCACAGGACTTTAACATCTTATCAGTTCTTCATTCATTTCCCAAGGGTACAGCATGTGGGCCATCAGGGCTTCGCATTCAGCATCTACTTGATTCTGCTCAAATCCATCTATCAGTTCCTCTCTGCTCCTCTTTGCGTGGTGTAGTAGACATCCTGGCCAGTGGCAGAGCTCCAATTTCAGTATCAAAGTTTCTGGCTGGTGGATCTCTCACTGCATTGGTGAAGAACAAGGAGGGTCGCCCATTGGATATTCGCCCTATTGCAGTTGGAGAGGCCTTGAGACGCTTAACAGGGAAGTGTCTTTGTATCATCACTAAGCCCAAAGCCACCGATTTCTTTGCTCCTTTGCAATACGGAGTCGCATGCACAGCTGGGGCAGAAAAGGTCATTCATGGGGTTAGGAGCTGCATCAAGGAGCATTGGATAGATGATAATTTTACTGTCTGTAAGGTGGATATGTCCAATGCATTTAACTGTGTGTCTCGTCAGGCTCTCCTGGAGGAATGTGCAGTCCATTTCCCAGAACTTCTTCCCTGGGTAGGATGGTGCTATGGCTCACAACCAACTTTATGGCACCCGCTTGGACAGTTGAGTTCGGAGGTTGGTGTCCAGCAAGGGGATCCGCTGGGTCCACTTCTCTTTTCCTTAGTTCTACACAAGGTTGTGTCATATATCGCACAGGACAGGGAGTGTCTGCCTCTACTTTTTAACGGTTGGTACCTGGATGATGGGGTTTTGTTGGGGCACTCACAAGCGGTTAATCGGGCTTTGACTCTCATTCAAAAGATGGGTCCATCTTTGGGTCTTTTCGTCAATGTATCTAAATGTGAGTTGTTTGGATGTGGAGACCTGTCTTCTTTTCCTCCTGAGATGAAGGTGTCACGAGTACCCAACCTTGTGATTCTGGGTGCTCCAATTGGGGATCTCATTTTTTGTGCTAAGTTCGTGGCGCAAAAACGAGCTGATGCAGCAGTACTATTATCCCAGTTGGCAGAAGTAGGAGCGGAGGATCCTCAGGTAGCTTTCCTTCTGTTACGGCAGTGTGCGGCATTCTGCAAGTTAGTCCATTTGGCTCGCTCCGCACCTCCTTCACACATTGCAGAGGGCTTGGCGCTGTTTGACAAGGACGTACGCCAATGCTTTGCTGAATGCACAGCTGTAGATGCTGCTGATGTGGAGTGGATGCAAGCACAGCTTAGCCTTAGTAGGGGTGGGCTTGGCCTCCGTAGCTTGTCATCTCATTGTGTTGCAGCATACCTTGCCTCCATCAGCAGTTCTGGCTGTGACAAGTGGAATCTTTTAGTGGAGCCAATCGAACTCTTTAATGGGTTAGTACCAGCGGAGGATGCAATAACTCTGGAAACATTAGCCACCTCTAACATGCGCCAGCACTCCCTGTCCGGAAAAATTGAAGACCAGCAGTTTCGGCAGCTGTTTCACATCTCTTCTCCTGCCAATAGAGCTCGCTTGCTATCAATTTCATCTCGTCATGCTGCTTCGTGGCTTACTGTTGTCCCCTCCCCAGGCCTTAACTTGCATCTGGAGCCAAATGAATTCCAGATTGCTGTGAAGTGGTGGTTAGGAATGGATGTTTCGTTTGGTTCTTGCTGTCCTCACTGCCCTGACCACAGGCTGGACCCGCTTGGTCACCATGCACTGACGTGCAAACACGGGGGGGATGTAGTCTTACGTCACAACAGCCTACGGGATGTTTTTGTGGAGTTTTGCCACAGAGCCTGTCTAGGTGGTCAGGTAGAAGTGGGAAGTGGTCAAGGTCATGACAGGCTTAACTCTCGTCCTGCAGATGTTTTGGTTAAAAACTGGCACCTTGGCAAACCTGCTGCATTTGACCTCACCATCACTTCTCCGCTTAATCCAACCACTTTGACGGAAGCGGGAGTGAAGTGTGGGTCATCTGCTCAGGTTGCCGAGGTTAGGAAGCATGCTGCTAATGATGGGAAATGTAAGGAGCTGGGGTGGGTATGTATTCCACTAGCTGTGGAGTCGTATGGATGCTGGGGCATGGAAGCCCAGGAATCTTTTAAACGTCTGGCGGCTCGTCTAGCGAGCCAAATGGGATGCAGCAGATTGCAGGCTACTACCACATTGTACCAGAGGCTGAGCCTTTCCCTCGTGAGAGCTAATGCAAGAGCATTGCTCTCCCGTGCAAGGGTTCATTTGGAGGAGGGGGGTTGAGGTATGAGTGTGGATTTATAGTTATAGGTGACTTTACTATAATTAAGGTGCATTTATTTAGACCAGTATATGTGTTGATTGTGTATTATTATAGTAGATGTAATAATAATAATAATAGTGCATTTATTCTCATTAGTGTATTCTTGTATCCTGTATATTATTATTAATAATAATAATAATAATAGGATGTAGTTTTCCGCCACAACAAGTTGCGGGACCTATTGGCAGAAACATGTAGGCGAGCCCACTTAAGTGTTCAAGTAGAAGCTGGCTGCAACCTTACACCAGATCACAGCCACTCTCATCCTGCAGATGTCCTCATTTCCAACTGGGTTCTGGGGAAAACGGCTGCCTGCGACATATCAGTTACCTCTCCGCTGAACTCAAACATTATGTCTGAAGCAGGAGTAACTGCTGGAGCAGCTGCGCAAGCCACTGAGCTCAGAAAGCATGAGGCCAACGATGTGAAGTGCAGCGAGTTAGGTTGGTTATGTATCCCTCTTGTGGTTGAGTCATATGGTGCATGGGGGAAAGAGGCTATGGAGTCATTTTCGAGTCTAGCCTCTCGCCTAGCCATAACATCATCAAGGCCTAGATCTGCTGTTCTATCAGAGCTGTATGGCCGACTCAATCTGAACCTAGTAAGGGCTAATGTGAGGGCTTTAATGTCCCGATATTGCCCTCTAAATTCTTTCTGAGGTGTTATTTAGCTTTGGTCATGTTCTTGTGTATTTTGTTTGTCAATATTGTTGTGTAATATTTTTGTGAATAATCAATAATTGTAATCGTGAAAAAAATAATAATAATAATAATAATTTCCTGTGTTTATTCTTGGTGTAATTTTGTAATAATAAAAATATTATATTTAATAAATAAACAAGAAAAAGAATAATAATATTGCTATAAAGTGGTGGCTTGGCCTAGACACATCTCAAGGATCCCAGTGTGCACTGTGCCCTGGCATTGCCCTGGACCCCTTTGGACATCATGCCATCACCTGTAAGCGTGGGGGTGATGTGGTGACACGTCACAACACTCTGCGAGATGTACTGGCTGAAATATGTCATCGGGCTCACCTTGGTGTCTAGGTGGAAGCTGGCAATGACCTCACTGCTGACCATAGCCACACTCGTCCTGCTGACTTATTGCTAACCAACTGGGCTACTGGCAAGACAGCTGCCTTTGACATATCTGTGACCTCTCCGCTTAATACACTCACCTTATTGGAAGCGGGAGTTGCAGCAGGTTCAGCTGCTCAAGCCACTGAAACAAGAAAGCACATGGCCAATGATGCCAAGTGTAATGAGCTGGGATGGTTGTGTGTTCCCCTAGTAGCAGAGACCTATGGAGCATGGGGAAAGGAGGCCATGGAAGCCTTTTCCCAGCTGGCTTCACGACTTGCCACTCACACCTGCAAACTGAAGTCAGCTGTTACATTTGAACTTTACAGCAGGCTAAACTTACATCTGGTGAGAGCCAATGCCACTGCCATCCTCACCAGATGCATCCAGTCATAACTGTTTTTGTGTATTTTTATTGGTATTTATGTAATATACATGTATATAATAAAAAAACGTAATTATATTAAAAATAATAATAAACATGCCCGCTTCATTTGTTCTGAATGCCGTCAGCTTGTTTCCATTTCTCACAGGTCTTCCCATCAGTCTAAATGCATCCAATCGTCTCTGCAAAGTAATAGCAACTCACTTCCCCTCGTGAGAGGTGTCCCTTCCACTCATATGCAGGCCTCTCTTCCAACCCTTCAGGATATCTGTAGTCTGAGATGCCCGACTATACGCTTTATCCCATCAAGGGCCAGGCCTTCCTTTGCACGAGTTTTGTCAGCTGTCCTTAGGGATGTTGTTGCTGAAAATTCAATTGAAGCTTGGACCAAGTTGTTTATGTTACCCAAATGTCTCTTACCATCCTCAAAGCGGGGGGGGCCGACACAACAAGCCCATTCCTATTGAATCTCTCTGTGACATGTGGCTCGGGGGTAACTTGAGTGAACTTTGGAGTTTTGCTCAGAATCGTGCTGCCAGCTCATCTCATTCGAACAAAACGACCAGGGTTCGTCCCAATGATGGAGTTACATCTGCCATTTCCCTTTCTAAGGATGGGCTGTGTGGCAAAGCTTGCCGGCTGTTGGTTTCCCAAGGAGTAGCTCCCAATAATGAGAGCACATGGAATCTCTTAATTTCTAAACATCCCAAAGGGGGTTGCCCTGTTGGTCTTCCAGGTGCCCCCAATGATGGAACTTTACCTCCCGATTTTAACCTCGGCCCTGTCTTACGATCATTTCCTAAGCTGACAGGTGCTGGTCCCTCAGGTCTGCGGATTCAACATCTCCTGGATGCAGTTGAGGTTCCACTTCAAACTCCAATTCTTCACTCCCTCAAAGCAGTTGTCAATATTCTGTCCTCTGGTAGGGCTCCTGCCTTGATCTCACCCTTCCTAGCGGGTGGAAACCTGACAGCATTAGTCAAGTCCAAGGATAGTTGTGCTTCGGACATTCGCCCCATAGCTGTGGGCGAAACTCTCCGCCGCCTAACTGCCAAATGTCTATGTGCTGTTGTGAAAGCTAAGGCAGCCGAGTTCTTCCAGCCACATCAGTTTGGGGTTTCCTGCTCCATGGGGGCTGAGAAAATAGCACACGGTTTGAGGGCATGCGTCGATCGACAGTGGAAGGATGAGGGTTTCTCAGTTTTGAAATTGGATATGAGGAATGCGTTTAATGTTGTGTCACGTCCGGCCTTCCTGTCTGAGTGCTCTCTACACTTCCCAGAACTCTACCCCTGGGTTTTGTGGTGTTACAGTCAACATCCAATTTTATGGCACCCTATGGGAACATTAACATCTGAATGTGGGGTTCAACAGGGTGATCCCTTAGGTCCTCTTTTATTCTGCCTTGTGTTGAACATCTTGGTGAAGGACATATGTTCTGACCCTAACTGTGCTAATTTGTCTTTCCATAGCTGGTACCTTGATGATGGGGTTGTGGCTGGTCCGAGCTTGGCAGTTCAGAAGGTATTGGCTTTGATTGAAGAAAAGGGTCCCCCACTTGGTTTATTGGTCAACTTTTCAAATGTGAGGTGTTCTCCCCCACAGATGTAAATCTTTTCCGAGGTGAGTTAATACGATCCAGCTCGCCCAATATTGTTATTTTGGGTGTCCCTATTGGTGACTTAGAGTTCTGTTCCAACTACATTTCAAACAAGTGTGCAAGTGCTAAGTTACTGCTGCACAAACTAGAAGAGGTGGGCGCCCAGGATGCCCAAGTTGCCTTGGTCCTTCTACGGCTGTGTGGCTCCTTTTGTAAACTGGCCCATCTTGCTCGAGCTACCCCACCCTCTCTATCTATCAAGGCTTTGGAGCTTTTTGACATTGATGTCCGCCATTGTTTTTCTCAGTGCACCGCAGTAGACACCTCTGATGAGGCTTGGTTGCAGGCTCAACTCAGTCTTAGTCGTGGGGGTCTTGGGTTGCGGTCTCTATCATCTCATGCTGCTGCAGCTTACATTGCTTCCCTTTGTTCTTCGGACTTTAGTTCCCTCTCTAGTTTGCATCTCACCTCAGCAATTGGGAAGTTTAACTCCTCTGTTTCACCATCTGATGTGGTTTCAGTAGAGAGCTTTGCACAGCGGCCTCCAATACAGAAAGACTTATCTGCCAAGATTGACGACTTCCAGTTTAACCAGCTCTTCAACTCATCTTCCTTGGCAGACAGGGCCCGCCTTTTGTCCATTTCATCTCCCCATGCTTCGTCGTGGTTGTCAGTTGTCCCTTCCGAAGGTCTAGGCCTTCATTTAAATCCTGACCAGTTCCAAGTGGCCATCAAGTGGTGGCTTGGTCTTGACACATCAGGGGGATCACTGTGCTCCTTATGTCCAGACACTGTGCTCGATCCATTAGGCCATCATGCCTCCACATGTAAGCGTGCATGGGGGTGATGCTGTGTTTCGCCACAATAGACTTCGCGATGTTGTAGCGGAGTCGTGTAGGTTGGCCCACCTGAGTGTTAAAGTTGAGGCCGGATATAACCTAACACCAGACCACAGTCATACAAGACCAGCTGATGTCCTTGTCCAGAACTGGTCCAGAGGCAGGCCAGCAGCCTTCGACATCTGTGTGACCTCACCGCTTAATACACTTACTTTGTCAGAAGCGGGGGTTTGTGCAGGTGCCGCAGCCCAGGCTGGAGAGGTCAGGAAGCACTCAGCTAATGATGACAAATGTGGAGATCTGGGTTGGTTATGTGTCCCCCTGGTGACTGAAACTTATGGAGCATGGGGAGCTGAGGCCAAGGCCTGTTTCTCCCAGCTGGCTTCGAGGCTTTCCATCAGGCTTCAAAAGCCCAAATCAGTCATTCTTTATGAACTATATGGTCGCTTAAACACATGTCTCGTTCGTTGTGTTGCTACGGCCATATTAAGTAGGATCCAGTCCTCGTAACTTTTTCCTGTGTTTATTCTTGGTGTAATTTTGCAACACACTAATAATATTTATTATTAATAATAATAATAATAATAATTGACATAACAACATTACAGGGAATACACAAAACAAATAATACAGCAGAGAATACAAGAATGCATGAATACATATACCTTAAAACTACTAAACTATACATATTAGTATTACATACAGGAGTAAACAAAGTATATCAGGCTAAATTGTTATTCTTATGACTAATACACTATAGAGTAACTAAAACAAATTGCATGCTCTGCTTATGAGAGCTCTGGCATTGCACCTCACCAGGGTTACGTTTAGCTACCCATAGATGTCTACCAAGAGCTTTGACTTCTGGTGTCCTATGCCAAATAACAGGCGTGAGGCCAAATGGGAAAAAGCCTGCCTGGCTTCAAAACCCCAGTTCCCATAGCTCTCCACAGCAAGAAGGATGCATTTCCATCCAAGGGTATCACACTTGGGGTCATTCGCCTGGTGCTTCCTCTGCTCTGCCAGTAGTGCAGCTGTTCCTGCCGTAACGCTTGATTATTGAAGTGACACAGGTGTAAGAGGAGACGTCACTGTTACATCAAAAGCAGCAGAGCTTCCACCTATCCAATTGTTCACTAGGGCATCCGCAGGACAAGACCTAGAAAGGTCAGGGGTAAGTGCACTACCTGCCTCGATCCTCACTCCAAGGTTTGCTATGTGGCAAATATCTACACAGACATCTCGCAGCTGGTTGTGTCGGAGAACGACATCACCACCTCGTCTGCATGACAGTGCATGATGCCCCAGGGGGTCCAAAGCTATTTCGGGACATAGCAGACAGCAGGAGGCTGTTGTTGTTTCTAAACCCAGCCACCATGAAATAGCTGTGCGGAATTCTCTAGGGTCAAAATGCAGGCCAGGCTCACCCGAAGGAAGGACTGAAACCCATGAAGTGGCCAAGGAAGCAGAGGCAGAGAGCAGGCGAGCTTTGTTTAATAATAATAATAATAAATAATAATTTTTAAATTTAATAACATTTTATATACATAGCGAAGCGCAATTTTCCTGGAAAATGTCCCATATATTTTAATTAAATATTATTATTCATACACATAAACACCAGTAGGAATACTGTAATAATAATAATAATAGCTCAGGTGGATATTTCCAAAAAGAAGATTTCTTCAGCTATAGGTCTGAGTAGAGAGGGGTTACTAGGGAAAGCTTGCCAGGCCCTTGCGTCACCAGGTGTCGCTCCCAATACCCCAGAGGTTTGGGATTTGCTCCGGCAGAAGCATCCTAGAGGTCCCCATCCTTCCCTGCCCATCTCTTCAAGTCCTCCTGTCAATCACGTGTTGCCACATGACTTTAACATTTTGTCAGTTCTCCATTCCTTCCCCAAAGGTACAGCCTGCGGCCCTTCAGGGCTTATGCTGCTCAGGTCCATCTACCCACTCCTATTTGTTCCTCTCTGCGTGGTGTAGTCGACATCCTGGCCAGTGGTAGAGCTCCAGTTTCGGTATCAAAGTTTCTGGCAGGTGGTTCTCTCACTGCACTAGTGAAGAACAAAGAGGGACGTCCATTGGACATTCGCCCTATCATAGTTGTGGAGGCATTGAGATGCTTAACAGGGAAGTGTCTTTGTATCATCACCAAGCCCAAAGCTTCTGATTTTTTCACTCCTTTTCAATATGGAGTCGCCTGCCCTGCTGGGGCAGAAAAGGTCATCCATGGTGTTAGGAGCTGCATCCAGGAACATTGGAAAGATGATAATTTTACTGTCTGCAAGGTGGATATGTCTAATGCATTCAACCTTGTGTCTCAACAGGCTCTCCTGGAGGAATGTGCAGTCCATTTCCCAGAGCTTCTTCCCTGGGTAGGCTGGTGTTATGGTTCCCACCCTACGTTATGGCACCCTCTTGGACAATTAAGTTCGGAGACAGGGGTCCAGCAAGGGGATCCTCTGGGTCCACTTCTCTTTTCCTTAGTTCTGCACAAGTTGGTGTTATTCATCGCACAGGACAAGGATTGTCTATCTCTATTGTCCAACAGATGGTACCTTGACGATGGTGTTTTGTCAGGACACTCTCAGGCTGTTACCTGGGTGGTGACTCTCATTCAAGAGATGTGTCCATCTTTGGGGCTGTTTATCAATGTTTCTAAATGTGAGTTGTTTGGACACGGTGACCTGTCCTCCTTCCCTCCTGAGATGAAAGTGTCACGAGTACCTAACCTCGAGATCCTTGGTGCACCAATTGGTGATCCAATTTGTTTGTGCCAAATTCTTAGCACAAAAGCGTGCCGATGCAGCGAAACTCCTATCCCAATTGGCAGAAGTAGGTGCAGAGGATCCCCAGGTGGCTTTCCTTCTCCTACGGCAATGTGCCGCATTCTGCAAGTTGGTGCACCTTGCCCGTTCCACACCTCCTTCATACGTCGCTGATGGCTTGGCTTTATTTGACAAGGATGTGCGTCAATGCTTCTCTGAATGCACAGCGTTAGACACCTCTGATATTGATTGGATGCAAGCACAACTCAGTCTTAGTAGGGGTGGACTTGGCCTTCGTAGTTTGTCATGCCATTCCGTTGCAGCGTACCTAGCTTCGCTTAGTAGTTCAGGCTTTGACAAGTCTTTTAACTTGCATTTGTCGGAATCAATCGTGCATTTTAATGAGTTAGTGCCAGCAGCTGATTCCAACACTGAAGAGCTATTAGCCACCTCTAACCTGCGCCAGCACACTTTGTCTAGCAATATTGAAGATCAGTAATTTCGGCAGCTGTTTGATCTCTCCTCTCCGGCCCATAGAGCTCGCTTATTATCAGTCTCATCACGTCATGCTGCTTCTTGGCTTACCGTTATCCCCTCTCCAGGCCTTAACCTGCATCTAGAGCCTAATGGATTTCAGGTCGCCATCAAGTGGTGGCTTGGTATGGATGTTTCATTTGGCTCATACTGTCCCTATTGTCCTAACCACAGGCTGGACCCGCTTGGTCACCATGCATTGATGTGCAAACACGGAGGTGATGTGGTCTTGCGTCACAACAGCCTTCGTGATGTTTTTGTGGAGTCCTGTCATAGGGCTTGCTTAGGAGGTCAGGTTGAAGTTGGAAGTGGTCTTGGTCTTGACAGGCTGCACTCTCGTCCTGCTGACGTACTTGTTAACAACTGGCACCTTGGCAAACCTGCTGCTTTTGACCTCACTGTCACTTCACCGCTTAACCCAATCACTTTGACTGAAGCGGGGGTGAGATGTGGGTCTTCTGCTCTGTTTGCTGAGGCGAGAAAGCATAATGCCAATGACTCAAAGTGTGCTGAGCTTGGATGGGTGTGCATTCCCCTAGCTGTGGAGTCATATGGATGCTGGGGCACGGAAGCACTACAATCCGTCTCGCGTCTTGCGGCTCGTCTAGCCATCCAAATGGGATGTAGCAAATCTCAGGCTACCACCATCGTGTACCAGAGGCTAAGCGTGAGAGCCAATGCTAGAGCCTTGCTCTCCCGTGCAAGGTTTCGGCATTCGAAGGAGGGGGGTTGAGGTGTGTGGGTGTGGGGTGGTTGCTGTGACTTTGATTTTGTTGGTGTGCTGTTCGGTGTATGTAAAATTTGCAATTATTGTTATTCATAAACAATAATAATAGAAATAGCAGCTGTCATGAATATTAATAATCTCGCAGGTCCCCTGGTGTACTATTATGATGTGGAAAATGTCATATAACAATATTCAAATACACTAGAGCTCTACATGTTTCTGCAACTACATGCATGGTACAGCAGACAGCAATTCGTAACGGGATTGGTTATACTGTCATTCGACTACAAGGCAGCCTTGAAAGTACAAAACATATTGGCACAATGGCATACCTGTCAACCACATACTATCCCGCTTGGCGTGGCCACTTTCGTGGCTTATAGCAGTTCAAGGGTTAAAGCTATAAGGCGCGTATTCGTTCATTTTCGCTACACCACAGTGTATTGGCCATAGGCAGCTTATGCTTACCGGATCATCATAACTTTCCTCATTGCTACCTTCTAGAAAAGAGCTTTGGTTCGATTGCTATATGGTTCGAACAATAATATATCATTCTTTATACTAATTCAATATCAAATTCTTTTATATATGATCTTCAAGGTATTATTTAAAATTCTTGAACTAACTTTCTCCAATAGAGCTTCTAGTTATAGAAGCAGAAGAAATAAATCACGTCAGTTCTGATCTCCATAGATTACTATTATGATTCCCATTTACAGAGCGCTTACCCAATTAAGGCGAAGCTGAGATCATAGAACATTCAAAAGAACATGCGGGAGCCTTTTTACCACTTGTGAGAGATTGATTAGTAGCAATTCGCATTAAAATCCTTACAGTTTGAATGCAATTGCGCGTAGACTACATCAGTACCCGAAGCGGACCTTCTGATGGAGGTAATTCATGTACACGTGCATGCAATTGAACGATACACTGATGTAAACCTCAAGTTTAAATTTCACACGTTAAATGTTAGCAATGAAACACTGAGAACGGAATACGCCCTCTATAATGCTACTTGTTCAGTCTCTATATAGTTTTCTACAAAGTACATCTAAAGCAGCAGCAGCCACAGTGGTGCGAGGGGAGAGAACTACTGGCAGAGGATGTACAGGTGGGTGTGGTCGTAGAAGTAGGACCACATTCGCCTCATCGAATTTGCCACGTACGGAACGGAGCACGACATTGCCGCCGGGTTGAACTTGTAGTCAACGTCGTTGTAGCCTGGAACGAACCAGTCCGTCCACGCTCCATTAGACCATTGAATCTTGTAGGCCACTATCTTGCCCTTTAGAACTTGATAATCCATGGCTCCGTTCAAGTTGGCAGGCCACCTGCAATCATAGGTTGGTCCCACCTGATATTGGGTGCAGGTCGCTTGATTTAACTTGTAAATCACCAAGTCTCCCTGACCGAGGCATACTGAAAAGCAACAGCCCGCTATAACAATGAACGCTGCTGCCAATACCACTCGAGCCATCTCCGTATTGCGCGGCGGTGTACTGTATGCATGTCAGCGGCGCATTATATGTACTAAATGCGCATGCCCACGCGTGCGCATTTCAACAACTACTGCTAAGCTGTTATTTTTCATTCACACACAAGTAGTAAACTATCACGGTTTGGTTACACCCTAGCCTTTCAGTCGTATCAGTGATGTCTGTAATTTGATTTTTGTATATACCCCATACAGCATACAGCACGCAATCTAATAAAACAGAAGAGCGGGAAGCAAGTATTTGGGCTATACATTAGGAGGAAATGGGCCCACACCTGCATCTGGTAAACCCCTTTAGTAAAAAACAAAACGTGCTCAACTGAAATGTTTCGCATGCTGAATGCGGTAGACTTACTGCCCCTGCTGTGACGACATTGAGATGTGTATCAATAAACAGTTTTGAACTCCAGTCGGACTGATTCGAACACTTCTTCGCCAACCTCATATATATGTACAGCCATGATACGCACAACACACACACACACACACACACACACACACACACACACACACACACACACACACACACACACACACACACACACGAACACACACACACGCACACACACACACACACCATTGATGACGCATTTTACAGATCACGTGCTCTTCCATCACTTGCACAAGGTGCAGCTCCGCCACTCCAAGGTTCCCCACTATACCGTGCTTGTCGACCTACTCTTAAACCCACAGCTACATGACTACCATGCATTGTGTACCAGTCGAGTGACTGGTTAGTGAGTATTGAATTTCATAGCTCATCTCCTGCTGACGCGAGAAGGCCGGTCTACTCTCTGCATGTATCGTCTCCGCTATTAACAATTCTTTACACGGAGGAGCATGTTGTCACATATACGACAGAGAAAAATGTATTTTGTTGTTCTACCCTGATCCGATTGTCTATGATACCAAAATATCAAGTAGACAATAGATAGTCTAGTTACATACATGTAAGTGCAAGAGGCCAAAAGAATAGCTGTAAACAACAAAATGTGATCCAGTATATGAACACACCAGTGTGGACATATGGTATAGATGATACAACTGTTACATGAGTAGCCTTCTACTTTATACTTATATTGACATCATTGAGGAACTGAAAGATCGATCACCTATGCGTGAGGAGAGAAGAATATTCCAAAATCAGGCCTGTGTACGTGTAGGTTTCCGAACTTTTGCCTGCATGGGCTTTCTGGTGGACGGCTCTAAATGTCAATGCATCTTCGATGGCAGGAGTGGGTTTCGATTGCTAGCGATCATGACGATTTGAGCGTTCATGTAGTAACCTTGATCTTATATAACTATACTTAGTTTAGGGCGCATCGGGACAGAATACAGAACTTAATGCTTTTGCCGATTGAGCAATCCCTCGCCAGAACGTTAGATTATGATGCAATAATAACTGAATCTGCTAACTCGAAAGCATGAAAGAAATATTAATTAATATCCAAATGTGACATGTGCTCCTGATATGGTCCTGCATTATGATTATTTCAAAGATAAATTCTATTCTTTGCAATGCATGAAGGATGAGGTCTATTGCCATACATGTAAGGTATATACAATGCAAGTCGTACTTGTATACCTTGTTAAGGATAGAGGGGGAGGTGCCTTTATAAGATCTGTCCCAGACCTCTAGTGGGCTCTGGCAGCCTTGGCTGGACTTTAACATCAATGAAGTCTGCTACTCAATGCATTGCTCCGTAAATAGACGTGCCTCCTATATAGAGATAATGCCATGCGTTTGCGTGCATGGTTAATTGCTTCGCTGTGGGAGTTATTCAATTTTAAAAGCAAAATGAAATTCTCCATTCCTAGCTACGTCGTTTTGGTTTGAACAATTATAATTTCCATTCCGCGTTGTGTTTATTAGCCACAGTATATGCTCTACTGTTGCGTGACTGATTGTTCTTATCCATCGTTTCGGGAAAGAAATGTACATATATATTTTGTTTTCCTTCAAAGACATACGTGTACGTGCTTGCATAGTATGTATTAAAACTATAAGGCGCGTATTCGTTCATACACCACAGTGTATTGGCCATAGGCGTCCTATGCTTACTGGATCATCATAACTTTCCTCATTGCTACCTTCTAGAAAAGAACTTTGGTTCGATTGCTATATGATGGTTCGACCAATAATATATTTACTAATTCAATATCAAATTCTTTTAAAATTGATCTTTAAGGTATTATATAAAATTCTTTAACTAACTTTGTCCAAAGGAGCTTCAAGTTATAGAAATAAATTACGTCAGTTCTAATCTCCATAGATTACTATCATTTACAGAGCGCATACCCAAATAAGGCGAAGTTGAGATCATAGAACATTCAAAAGAGCATGCGAGAGCCTTTTTACCACTGTGAGAGATTGATTAGTAGCTGCTCGAATTAGAATCCTTACAGTTTGAATGTAATTGCGCCTAGACTAATTAAATGCATCAATACCCGAAGCGGACCTTCTGATGGAGGTAACTCATGTACACGTGCACGTAATTGAACGATACACTGATGTAGACCTCAAGTTATTTTCACACGTTAATTGTTAGCAATGCAACACTGAGAAAGGTATACGCCCTCTATAATGCTACATGTTCAGTCTCTATATAGTCTACAAAGTACACCTAAAGCAGCAGCAGCCACAGTGGTGCGAGGGGAGAGAACTATTGGCAGAGGATGTACAGGTGGGTGTGGTCGTAGAAGTAGGACCACATTCGCCTCATCGAGTTTGCTTCGTACGGGACGGAGCACGACATTGCCGCCGGGTTGAACTTGTAGTCAATGTCATTGTAGCCTGGAACGAACCAATCCGACCACGCTCCATTAAACCATTGAATCTTGTAGGCCACTATCTTGCCCTTCAGAACTTGATAATCCATGGCTCCGTTCAAGTTGGCAGGCCACCTGCAATCATTGGTTCGTCCCACCTGATATTGGGTGCAGGTCGCTTGATTTAACTTGTAAATCACCAAGTCTCCCTGACCGAGGCATACTGAAAAGCAACAGCCCGCTATAACAATGAACGCCGCTGCCAATACCACTCGAGCCATCTCCTTGTTGCGCGGCGGTGTACTGTATGCATGCGATCTTCTCGGCGGCGCATTATATATTTACTAAATGCGCACGCCCACGCATTACATTATACTACCACTAAGCTGTTATTTGACGCAAGTAGCGCATTATGATTGGTTACATCCCATCTTACGAACCTGCCTTTCAGCCATATGTCTACATTCAGTATTGAAACTATTGAAACAAAAGATCGGGGAGGCAAACTATTTTGACTAAATGGGTCCCCCACACCCGCACCTGGAAAACTCCTTTAGTAAAAAATGAAAGCTGCTCAAAATGGTATTGCCTGACTGTGATGATCTTGAGTTTTGATCCATTAACAGGTTTGAATTCCAGTCAGACACCGTCATTCTACAGATGACTTGCACGAGGTGCAGCTGCGCCACTCCCTCGATATACACTTAACCCACATCTATGCATGACTACCGCGCATGCAATGCTCTCATTGGCATACCTAGTGTCTGGTTAGTGAGTATTGAATTTAATAGTCTATCTCCTGCTGACGTGACAAGGCCGGTGCATGTACTCTTTGCATGTATCGTCTCTGCTCTTAACAATTCTGAGGAACACATACGACAGAGAAAAATGTTCTACCCTCACCCGATAGTCTATGATACCAAATAATCGCAGACAATAGATAGTCTAGTTAAATACATGTAAGTGCAAGAGGCCAAAAGAATAGCTGTACACAACAAAATGTCTTCCAGTACACCAGTGTGGACATATGATTAAAAAATTGTATACTGCATGGTTAAATGGCAATATTAACATCACTGAGGAACTGAAAGATCATCTATGAGGTGAGAAGACTTTTCCGAAATTGGGCCAGTGTAGATTTCTGGACTTTTGCCTGGGCTTTCTGGCGGACGGCTCTAAATTTCAATTGCATCTTAGATGGAAGGGCGATGGTTGGCGATCATTAATGTTTTGTCGATTGAGCCAGAAAATTAGATTATGATGCAACAATAACTGAATCTGCTAACTCGAAAGGGCACGAAATAAATAATTGTAACCTTTGACATTGATCAATGCTCACATGAATAGGATTGTATGAACTCTGACTGAATGGAGAACAACGTAATCAGGATAGGTGCACCCCAAAGTCAGACATGTTTTTACGGGGTCAGGCATAACCCCAGACACAGGGAAGATCAAAGCAGTGAAGGAATCCGCTAAATGCATCAGAAGTACGCCAGTTCCTGGGGCTATTGCCGGTTCATTCAACATTTTGCTGATATGGCAGCTCCACTCCATAATCTCACCTAAAAATATGCGACATTCTGCTGGAGCAACGAGTGTAACAAAGCTTTTCAAACACTGAAGGCACGCTAGTAGGAGCACCTATTCTGGTGTACCCTCGACTGGACAAGGAAGCAAGCCAATATGACTCCAAACAGATGCTAGTGCACTTGGGCTTGGGACAGTATTGGAACAGGGGGGCCATGTCAATGACGTCATTGCCTTTACTAGCAGAAAGCTGTATCCAACTATAGCGTGATACAGCGAGAATGTTTTGCTGTGGTCTATGCAATAAGAATAAAGCAGTTCAGACACTATCTGCTTGGGTGCCGTTTCCAACTGTGGATCGATCACAAATCACTGTCTGAACAAAGAATGGAAGGCATGCTGTGACGCTGGGCCCTGAAACTCAGAGAAGGCATCATCTGCAGAACAAACATGTACATCCCGGGACCCACATCTGAGGCTATTGCAGTTCCAGTGCTTCCTTTATGCCTACACAAATTCATGACAGTGCAACCTGAGGTCACCAGGGTTGGCATAAGACATTTCACAAGCTGCGTTCGGAAGAGTATTGGGTCAACATGACCCAAGATCAACACAGAAAAGAATGCATCATTTATCAACGGACCAAACCAACAGCACCCAAATGAGAACCCTTGGTCAGCATTTCAGTTGGCAGGCCATGTCAGATGGTAGTGGTGGATATATTGAAGTACCTGTCTCCACAAAACAACAATAGATACCTTTTAGTCATCCAAGACTATTTCACAGAGTGGACATATGCTAGACCAATTCCAGACCAGACAGCAGTGTGAATAACAAAAGAATTGATTAACTTGTTTGCGGGATTATGGCATACCTGAAATAATCGATTCGGATCAAGGTAGAAACTTTGAGAGCACCATTTATCATCTGACATTGGCAGCATTTGGAGTTAAGAAATCACACACCACAGCCTACCACCCACAGGGAGATGGAATGGTGGAACGTTTAAATCGTACATTGTTGCAGCTCCTTCGAGTTTATGTAGATAAAAAGGATGAATGGGAAAAATACTTGCCTCTTGCACTCTATGCCTACCAAACATCTGTGCACATATTGTCACCCTTAATTAAACTGATGTTTGGAAGGCAACCCTAGACCATACTAGGAACCAAACAGGGTATGCTGTAGATGTGTACCAAGCTGTCATTCAAGCAAAGCTAGCAGAGCGAACAGACTTTATGGAAACACACATGATGGATGCAGCAGCCAGACATCAATAGCAGGAGTACCATCCAGTAATATATTTACACACGAAATTCTCTTACCGATAATTGCCCAGGACCGTAATGCCTACAGGTATGACACCAGCCTGTATTTACAGAGCAATGCATTGAGTAGCAGATTTCATTGACATTAATGTGCAGCCAAGGCTACCAGAGCCCACTAGGGGTCTGCGACAGTCTTATAAAAGGCCCCCTCCCCCTCTATCCCTTAACAAGGTACACATGTATGATATCATCTTTGAAATAATCATGGTGCAGGACCATATCAAAAGCACATGTCACATTTGGATATTAATTCATCTTGCTTACAACAATAATGCATCCCCTCAATAAACACATCCCACTGTTGCCCTCATCACACTTCCTGATTACTGTGTTCTCCATTCAGTCATAGTTCATACAGTCCTATTCATGTGAGCATTGATCCATACCAAAGGTTCCATTCGTCCACACCTTCTCAAAGCTTGTCCTCAACTTAGTAATAGTCTGGAGGTCGTCGCGTTCGACATGGATACTTCTGTTGGATGGTTCCTCTGCTTGTGTAGGTCTTCTGTTGGCTCATGATTCCTCTCTAGTTGTGCCATGTCATGTTCTGGTCCTGTGGTGGGGGAGTACCTTCAACTTGCAATTGTTCAATTTGGGATGGTACCCAGTCACCCTGTGATTTGTCAATCTGAAATACTTCATCTCTTCCGCCAGCTGGATATGGTGCCTTATCCTGTTCACATGCACCACTCGAGTTCTAGTTCCATCAAAAACTTCCACTGTCACTGAGATTTGCATGAGTTCACTTTCCATCCACCCTCCCAACGAGGGTCTAGCTGCGTAGGTATGGAGAGCCACACGAGTTCTCCAGCTTTGAATGTACTTATTCCAATGTGCTTATCATATGAAACTAAGGCCCTTAAAGCAGTTATCTCCAATAATCAAAAGTTTGTACAGATGGAATTTTAGCTTTAACCTTACTTGAACACAAATTATTTAACACAAACACAAGGCTTTTCTAATAACCACCGAGCCTCTTAAAAGCTAAAAGCCTCACAACATCTGTCAACATGATCTACGACATGCACCACACTTTCATTCGAACTTCTAAACTAGGCTTGCAACTGGATACCTGTAGCACTCCCTCAAATCTCAACAGGAGTCTCCTAAAGCTCATACCAAGCAACAGCACATATTATGATCTGGGAACTACATGTAGTAACAGCTAGGCTCAAAACATGATGCTCTCTTAAGACGTGCAGCTGAATTCCCAAACATTTTAAACCTTCTGATTCTACCACTAATTGGGCACATAATTGCTCACAACATGGCGAAATAACACCACTCTTAAATCCAAGCATCACAAACCCACTTGCAACATTAGTCAATACTAAAGTAATTCTTCAAATCACAACTGGTATCTCCTAGACATGACAGCTAAGTATCCATGCTTAAGCAACAGCACAGATTGTGATCTAGTAACTAGCTATAGGACTCATAACTTTATTAAGTACAACCTATCTTAAAAACAGCACTCTTCTTAGGTGCTTTAACAAAAAAAGGATTGTTGGATTCATCTCTACTCGATCATCTAATGGGTTGCAAAATTAGATATGGAAATAGCTATATAAAATCACAACTTGTTGCAAGCAAACCTGTCCTAAAACAGCTGCCTTCAGTGAAACCCCAACTTAGAACCTGAAACTACAATGACACCGCTCTTAAATCCAAGCATTGTAGCTGGTGGCTTATAGCATTACTGATATGGTTAACAAAAGCAGCATCTAAAACATATACAGGTTCACATATTCAATGAAAGCACACCTCATTTAACAAAGTGGTTTACATACTTCAGCAGCATCCACAATCATTAATTTACGGATAAGTATTGAAATCACACACTCACACAACAAAACAATATAATCTACCCCCGCATGTTGGTCCATTATGACCTGGGAATGTGCAACAATGATGCATTACCTAGCTCTCTTAAAATGGCAGTAAAACAATAGCACAATAAGCACACCATGAATAAAAAAATCGAGTCACTTAAAATAAGAGAGCTGTAAAGCAGAGTCTATCCATATACAGCAAAAAACATTATGATATTGTCAATCACAACCACAACTTGTGCAAATACAAACCTCTCTTAAATCAGTAATCTTCTAGTTCATACAGGTGTAATTTGTAGCATTTTCAAGAACACAAAGCTTTTCTAGTTACACATTACACCTGAGTCTCTTAAAGCAGAGACTACTCTTAAGACGTGGCACCACACAAACATCCAACCATCTAAAACTTAGCTGGAGGCTTGCTACACCACAACAGGAGTCTCCTAAGGCTGATACATAAGCAACAGCACGTACATCATAAACTGGGAATAACATGTAGCTAACAGCAAGGCCCAAAACATGATGCTCTCTTAAGACGTACAGTGATTGTGATCTGCTAAGAAACTCATAGCTTTATGCATTGAAATTAAAGCTCATACTCTCTAATGGCACTATTTCCGTGATATCATCTAAAACATAGCTCGAGGCTTTACATATCAACTGATACTCTAAAATGTAAGCATTGGCCCCTAACATAAAAACATACATATGCATCAGTGCACATTATGATCTGGGAACTAGCTACAACCCTACCCAATCCTTATTGGTCAACATCCGACAGTTAAGCACACCCTCACATACAAAACAGTCTATATGCATAGGCAACAGTTAACACAGCTAGAAAAGCTCAAAACTTGATGTAAGCACACCTCTCCAAAGACAGCTGTCTTCAAAATTCTTCTTACCTCAATTTAGGTACACCCCGACCTGGGAATCTAAGCTACCAGGCTCGCACCGTAATACAATGACACCAGTTGATCTTAAATCCAATCATTGAAAACCTATCTGGTGGCTTGCAACATTAGCTGGCGATTTCTAACAAAACACCCCCTCATATCACAACTGTCTGTTTAAAAAGAAGAGAGCTCATCCATACACAAGCAGCAACAGAAAAGAAATCGATCTGCATAGGATGGACATTGAAATTAAAGCACACCTTCTCTTAAAACAACCTTACTGCAGGCTTGCAACATTTGTCAGTGCTTTAGAAAGTCTAACCTAACTAAGAGAATTTGTTAAAGAGATCGATGGTCTACACATCGACACATAATTAAGCAACAGCACAAACTATGATCTCAAAATAGAAATAAGGCTCGTACCCACCTTTCTCTAAAACTGCAACCTTTGCTATCATCTAAACCTGCAGGTGTATTTTAATATACCTTTAATCTTACTTTACACTCCACAGCTAGAAGCTCACGTTACATTATAATTGAATTAAAGCACCCCTTATGAAGCACAGAGGTTTACAAAGAAAATACCTAGCGTAACAGCACGCACAATTAATCACTTTACTGGATGGAGGCTTGAATGCTCACTGACCCTTCACATTTGAATGGCATGAGGCTTTCCTTACAGCATTAGATTTAAATGGCACCCACATAACACAAGACTGAAGAGTATTCTTTGATCCGGCATAGGAAGATCTTAGCTACGTAACTGGCTAAGAGACAAAATCATATTTCCACACAAATCACTGCGTGCTGCTTGAGATGCGATGCTGCTATAGGCTATTAGCTCCGAGAGAGCTGTAATCTTAGATTTGATTTTGGCGTGTGTAATAACTTGCGCGTGCATACACGTAAGTTTAACGTGTGCGTCTCCGTTTTCTAACTCACAGAATGGCATTGCATGTCAAATTTATATTAGCCCGAGTACCTGCCGCCCGGTTCAGTGTCTGTCTGTACGATTGTGCTAATTGGTGCGCACCACATTGGATGTAAACATGTAATTAGCACTGACTCGTGACACCCACTTAGGAAGTGAGGCATTGCATAAAAAAATAAATCCGCCTCCGAATTGTATCACGTGATTGAGACTGATATTTATCAAATTAAGTCTTAGGACGAGGTCGTGTGCGCATCGTACGCAAGAGAAATAGGTAGCGGGTCGTAGTTTAAGTTGTGAATGTGAAACAAATCCAATATTTTGAACGAAGCTTCACAATCGATACGTGAACACATATGAACTTTCAAAATCAGTTAATTTATTGAGCTTATTAAAATTAATTAGCATGATTAATAATGTATCAATTAAAAGGATGGAAAAAACTTTTGAGGAAACCGACCAACTTAGTTTCAAAATATGATTTTTTTTTTCTTAAAGTTATTCCCGTTCAAAAGCGTTGCGTTCTTTCGTAGACACCCTGTACAATTAGCCAGATGCAGCGACATGTCACATACAAAACCATTACTGTATATCAGAGGTGAAACTTATGCACAGGTATATACGGATGAGGTTAAAGGATGTACCATCTGTTATTTGCTTGTTCCTTAGACTTGAAATGGTAGAATGAATCACCATAACGCAATTGCTTAATACTACCAATATCAGCTTGTAATTTGTAGATCTTTATGAAGGGAGGGAAGGAGCAATGGCTAGCACATCGTAAATCACAGTAGAGCTAGAGGAACAGTTAGAGTGCGCACTAATGGGCATATCTATAGCTAGCCTACACCGATCACCAGGGTTGAGTCGTTTGGCCTTATTGTATAAACTGTAGCGTAAAACAGATATGTGCGGAGCACAGACCGAATAAAGTGACTGCGCGCAATGTGTAGGTGACCGTCGTATCCAGGTGTCCTGAACCGTGCTCAGACTGGAATGCACCAGCTAACTGCACTGCGAAGGGAAGGGCATCAATAGGAATGGATATCAAAGGTAGCATAATTTCAGCACATGCAAACTGCAGTTACGTACAGTAGGCCTCCGCATAAACCACACGAACAATTTCAAACAATTCCTAGCTGATCAACTGACCTGAATACGTACGTACTGAGCAACAGACGACTGCAAATGGTGTCAGTAGATGTAGTCAGTACCAAATGGGCAGCTGCAATTTGTAGATATCCACCTAAATCCAGTTGGATGATTGGCACAGCTCAGGTTTGTAGAATGTGATGGGTTAAAATAGGAGAGGTCATCATGTAAGGTAAAGCATACTCTGTGCAGTTCTGCATTTCACACTTCACAGCTGATGATTCATAATTGATAAGTTGTGCAATAGTGGTCTACAGCATAGCCTTGTTGTCTAACCAAGTGTAAACATTCTCGCCACTGAATGGCTGTATCCTTGAGTGGGTATTTAAAACATGGGTCATGGTTGATGAGTGTTCTTATTTACAATCCATTCAAGGCAAAACATCCCCAAAACATTCTGTGCAATGTTCTTTCTTATCGATACATCTAAAGACAAAAGCCTTAAAGGATTGAAGGTGAAGACTAACCATGTTATACTTCCCAGATCTTCAGACCATAGACTCGCTCTGTGTTAGTTGCAAGTTCACTCATGTACTGTACGCCTTTTTGCCATAGCTTCTGATCAAGCTGCTGCAAGCAAACACATGTTGGCATTCATGTACTATTATTCAAGGAGTCAGACATGAAGTAGATGATGAAGCTGATGTTATGGAGTATACAGTTCATGAATGAGCTTGCAACTAACACAAAGACCGCCTGCAATCATATAGGTTGGTCCCACGGATATTGGGTGCAGGTCGTTTGATTTACTGGGAAACAGCTTGTCGACCTACTCTTAAACCCACAGTTACATGACTACCATGCATTGTTTACCAGTCGAGTGACTGGTTAGAGAGTAACAATTTAATAGCTTATCTCCTGCTGACGTGACAAGGCCGGTCTACTCACTGCATGTATCGTCTCTGCTCTTAACAATTCTGAGGAACATGTACCCACATATACAAAAATTATCTTGCCCATTAGAACTTGATAATCAATGGCTCCGTTCAAGTTGGCAGGCCACCTGCAATCATAGGTTGTCCCTGGGTGCAGGTCGCTTGATTTAACTTGTAAATCACCCCGTCTCCCTGACCGAGGCATACTGAAAAGCAACAGCCCGCTATAACAATGAACGCTGCTGTCAGTCGTATTGCGCGGTGGTGTACTGCATGCATACGGATCATTTCCGCGAAAAGAGACCTAACGCATGTTTTTTCAAGTTTTGAAATGTTTTGATAATGTAAAAGTCTAAAATGTCCTCTACACATTGCTTCTTACGTATTGAGAATCGGAGTATCTGTCATGGAGTTATATAAGGCTCTGAATTTTTAATTAGCCATACATTTCAACGCAAGCGTTGCCTTTCTATTGCGCATACTGGAAAAATTTACAATGTATGCGTTAGGTCCCTTATCGTTGAAACGATACCATATAACAGTTTAGCATAATGCGCCACCGATGTTATGTTAGCATCTCATATACTTCTTTATCCGCTCTGCTAAAGCTGCCGTTTGAAATTGTAAATGTGTCAAAGACAGTTGACATGCATCCCAGATAAACTGGACGTCCTGATCTCCAAGGTGCAACTGCGTTTTGGGCCATCCCCAGAACGTAGTAAACCTGTTGGCTCTAAAACTGGGGGAATTCGGCAACCGTCAAAGATTACTGCATGTGTTTATGACAGACCTTAACTCTTGGAACATCTGAGCCCATCATCATCTACTGTTGCCTTGCAGTGATGACACTGTATGACAGGTGGGAATTCCTATCTAACAGCTATTCGGATGACCTAGCTCATCATGCATCCATCCGATGCCCAAAAAGAGATATTGATTCTATATGCTCCAATCCATAGATACTTTAGAGATGCTCCAATCTACATGCACTCGAGTGAGATTCTAAGCATCCAACTTTGATATCGCCTCTGCCTCCCTGTCAGTGCAGGTGGTTGGGGCACGAATAGCTGTCCAGCTTGCACCGCCTGCCCTTTGACATCACACGCGCCCTCAAATATCACTGCTACTAGTATAGCACGGAATTCTTTTCCTCCAGCAGACAAAACGCAGAAAGCATGGACACATCTCTTGTACAAGCCACATACAATCATCTTCTTGAAAATGCAGCTGACATTAGATGTTGAGCTCGTCTCCTGCCTGCATTGCCATGCCGTGATGTAAAAGGGTTTAACTGCAGTAGCGGCTCGCACATCAGCACATTAGCACATTCGCACATCAGCAAAAATGACTAAATTCACTTGGAGATTTTTATTTTTCGTAGCAAACCTTATCCATTTGCCATCTAATCACTTCACTGTTTATAACATATCAATTCAGTTAACTTAGGTTTGTATAAACAGCGAGTCCTTAGATGGCAAGCGGCAAAAATCGTTTTAAAGTTTGCTACGAAAAACTAACAGTTTCTACAATTTAGTTATGTTTGCTGATGTGCGAATGTGCTGATGTGCGAGCCGCTACTGTACAGGCAATGCCCAAATTCCACTACACCCTATATTTTGAGAACTAGTGTGAATAAATTAAAGCAAATGTATATCAATGCCGATGAACAATTATCGTATCAAGCCTCGGTGCAATACTGCCAATACAATGTTTATCATAAATGTATGTATAGCAGTCAAACGTCCAGGGCAGGGCTTTGCTCAAAATAAAGGAAATGCAAACATGTGCATTAATGCGTTATTTAATAGTATGTCGGTCCACGACTGGCCCCCCCTCAGTTTTATTTATTTACCGTTTCGTCCGATTGGCCACGTGACCATTATGGCCGATAGGCTGTTCGAGAGTATTATTAGTTATATGGAATCCAGGCGTCAGTGCAGTACTGCCGAACTGGCGAAGGTTGCAGGACTCAGAGAAGCCAGGGATGTGATGTCAACATTACACGAACTAGAACGGCGCGGTAAAATACAGCAAGTGCCCAGAACTCCTTACTGGGAAAGGACCCATTTCGACCGGATGAGGGGTCTGTCCCCTCGCGGAAGACAAGGCAGAGCAGGGGGTCAAGCACAAGACTACAGATCTCCGCGCCAAAGTGGGCGTGGAGGTGGTCCCGGCGGAAATGTAGCCCAACACAAGCACACGGGGGGTTCGACAACCGGAGACTTGAAGGACAAACTCCTGCGTGCTTTACGGGCGAAGAATGGGATGCCGGTAACCGCGCTGGAGCTGGCAAAGCAACTGGGATTTCCTTCGCGCAAACACGTTAATCCTGCCTTGTACGCCCTTCACAAGGAAGGCGTCATACACATGTCGCAAGATTCGGGGCCCCCTGTTTGGAGCGTAGGCAACACCCCACCTCCTGCATCGACACCGCAAGGCTTGGATACGGGGGCCTCTTTCGGCGGTCCTTCCACACATGAGGCGCACTACCCTCCGTCTTCGTCTGAAGAGGAACTGGCGCGCAGACTTATGAACGTCCTCGCCAGCTCACGTGAGCCCCAAACCGCTCTTCAGCTGGGACAAGCCGTTGGCGCGTCGAGGAACGCGGTCACCCCGATTCTTCGAGGGATGGGGACCAAGGGGGTCATCGCTGCCCTACCAGGCAACCCTGAGCGGTGGTCTGCGAAGACCCGCCTGGGGACAACCCCAGGTAAACCCCAACCTAGCCCACAACAGCTGGAAAGAAACCCACGAGGGGTAGTGACCTCCCATGGTGTACCAACTCCTCCTAGTGATGACATTCCAGGAAGACGGGAAGAGAGCAGTCCATTGTCATCTGAAGTACAATTGCCAGGGCAGGTGATGACTGTGTCAGAACAAATGGAGTCCATGTCAGAGCAGATCACGTCAACATTGAAACAGATCAGGTCCACAGCAGAACAGATGGAGTCAGCGCCAGAACAGATGGAGTCAGCGCCAGAACGGATGGAGTCAGCGCCAGAACGGATGGAGTCAGCGCCAGAACAGTGGGGGACAGCGCCAGAACAGTGGGGGACAGCGCCAGAACAGTGGGGGACAGCGCCAGAACGGATGCATTCTGCCACCAACACCACCACCCCCGTGCAAGACAGAGTGTTGGAGTCACCAGGTCCCACCTCGTCAGAGCTGGCATCCATGACGAGCGGCTCCTCCTCCTCAGAAGACGACACTAGTGGTCAGCTAGTCGCCCTGCTCCGTACCTCCCCACAGCTCACGGCACTGCAACTGGCCCAGAAGATGGGCGTGAAGAGGGCGGACATCAATCCCGTCCTTTACAAGATGGAGAAGCAGGGCGTGGTCATGTCAGTAAGTGGGAGCATGCCTCCTAGATGGTCCCTTGTTGCCCACCCTGCCTCCTCCTCCTCTTTGGCTACGGGTACCCAGTCCATTGAACCGCCTGCAACCCAATCCGGGGAAGCCGACCTCCAATTGGAGCCCTTTGAGGTGGACATGGAGGAGGAGGACGCTGGAGATAAGGCCTCCCTGTTTGCAGGCTTGTTGGCCTCCCTGCCTCCCGAAGACGTTGGAGGTCGTCTCCTCCTCATCCTTCGGTCGGACGTCACCATGCAGTACACGGAACTTGAACTCGCCCGCTACCTCGACCTGGCCTCGAGACACGACGTCGCCCCGCACTTGAAGGCGCTCGAGTCCGAAGGTCTCGTCTGTCGCACCAGTGGCTCCTTCCCCGTCAAATGGGGCCTCGTGGCCACTCGCACTCCTCCCAGCTACCCTCCTAGTGCGTACAGCAGTGACTCGGATGTGCGGAGTGCGACGTCAACTATGTTCGTACCCAGCGTCGGTTCCCTGGAGGTGGTGTCGGAGAGGATAGCGGAGGACGTGACGCGTAACCCTGTCAGCTGGCTGACCGAGTACTGCCAGGCGAAGAAGTTCGAACTGGTGTTTGCCGAGCTCAGGGAGTACGGCCCTCCCCACAGGAGGAACTTTGTGGTCGCCGCCCAGTTTGCGGGCCACAGCTTCGAGGCCGAGTCCACGAACAAGAAGGAGGCGAGGAGGATGGCCGCCGATCTCGCGCTGCAGACCGTCCTCGCCAATCAGGTACCTTGTTCCCTACCTCCACCCACTGGGACCTCGACGGAAGCGTTTGAGGGTGCGAGCGTCCACGACCGAATAGCTCGGCTGAGCCACGAGTTCTACCTCCAGGTGCAGAACTCGCTCCGTTCCCCTCAACCCGGGCGCAAGGTGACGGCCTGCTTCGTCATGGAGGACGCGTCGTCCGGGCGACACTCGCCCGTCGCCGTGGGCAGCGGGACGCGTTGCATCACCGGGGATCACATGAGCCTCGAGGGGCTGGTGGTGAACGACTCACACGCCGAGATTGTGGCGCGACGCTCCCTCCTTCGATTCTTCTACGGCCAACTGAGGAGCTACCACCAGGGATCCCGTGACACCGTCTTTCGCGAGTGCCCAGACCATCCGCCCCTGGTGGAGGTCAAGGAGGACATCCGGTTTCACCTGTACATCAGCACCGCCCCATGTGGGGACGGTGCCCAGTTCTCTAGGGGGGACGACCAGAACCGAGAACCTCCTCCTCCCACCACCTCCACCCCAGATGAGGGTGAGGGTGAGGGTGGCGGTGAGGAGCACAGACCGACCATGTCTGCCAAGACCCAAGGCGTACTCCGCACCAAGATGGAGGGAGGGGAAGGGACCATCCCCGTCGGGGCCGACGCCCCCGGCCAGACGTGGGACGGGATCCTGCACGGGGGGCGTCTCCGCACCATGTCGTGCAGCGACAAGGTCGGGCGCTGGAACGTGGTCGGTCTCCAGGGGGCCCTGCTCGCCCACTTCATGCGACCCGCCTACCTCTCCTCCCTCACCCTGGGCTCCCTCCACCACCACGGCCACCTCTCCAGGGCCGTGTGCTGTCGGTTCTCGGACCTCTCGGGTCTACCCGACGGGTTCGCGGTCCACCACCCGCGCTTGGGTAGGGTGAGGGGAGGAGACGAGATGAAACGGCATACAGAAAAGGCGTGCAACTTCAGTCTCAACTGGGCGCATGGGGACGAGGAGGGGGAGCTGATCGACGGGGGCAACGGGAGACCCGTCCCGATCCCCGGGGGGCCCCCCCGAGCCCAGCTCTCGATCCGTTGCTCGCGGATATCCAAGGCGAGCCTGCTGGGCGAGTTTGTCGCCCTGTGCGAGGTCACGAAGAGGACCGACCTGTTTGAGGGGAGGAGCTACAGGGAGATCAAGGAGGCGGCAGCGGGCTTTCAGCGGGCCAAGGGGGCCCTCTACAAACTGTGCGAGCAGAAGGGGTATGGGACCTGGATGAAGAAGCCTCCTGAGCAGGAGCACTTCGACGCCACCATTTTGGAAAGGTTGAAACGAAATGACTTGTGAGTATGGGAGCGCCATTTTTGTTTTTTTGTCCGAACACTGGTCAAATTGTATCTCAGTATTCTCCCTCTAACTCTCGCTCTCACACTCTTTTGTTTCCATTTCCAAATAATCATTTTTGGGTATTCTTTTTCATTCAAACTGTCCACAATGAAATATGATTGGTATGGAGAGGGGTGAAGACCACTTTGCAGACCTATGAAAGATCAGCCAGTGCATGGTCTGAAATAGGAAAGTTTAATTACCGTACATAAATAAAAAATAAATTGAGGTATTCAAACCAGGCATGTAAGTTTTAGTGGCAACCCTCTGGCCACAAAGTGGCTCAAGCGGCAGAAGCAGCGTCACACACACACACACACAACCTCTGCATGAGGGGTGACAGTTCAAGTCATGAATGGCTTGCATATTAACAATCAAAACACACACTATACAGACCTTCTCCAACCCCTTACATGTACTAAAAGCATCAACCACAACACTTGATCATATAACAACATATACAACATTATGTGAACATAAAAAACAGCAGAGCACATAACACTGAGCTGATAATGGGTAACTGATTTGGCATGATTGCATGGCAGCTAGCTGGACATGACCCAGCTGATGAGGAAGTAGGCCAGAAAGAAGAAGACAGCTGCTGCCAGTGTGAAGTAGCACATATACTTGCAGTTCTGCGGCTGTGACCTGTTCATACTCTGTACACGCTTGAATGTGCCTCCTAACAGAGCAGCTGCCGATTCAAATATGCCCGCCTGGAAGAGTGTGTGTGTGTGTGTGTGTGTGTGTGTGTGTGTGTATGGATAGGCATATTCAGGTATGCATACAGTGTGTGTGTGTGTGTGTGTGTGTGTGTGTGTGTGTACAGGACAATACATCAGCGCGTGTGTGGACTTCAGGACATGGAATCAAATAGGGAAGAGTTGCAAACAGATACGCTAAGATTGAACTCCCTACATCCCATATCCAGTGAAAATTGTAATTTGTACGTGAACTCGCTTCTTTTCTATCCCACGTTACGATGTCGGGGAATGTTGAGCCTACCGAATTGTCCATATAAGACACTTGATCTTTCGTTTCCGTCCTCAGGTCTAGGGCCAGCTAGATAATATATTAGGCAAGGGAGTCATTAATACACAATCGGCAAGACGTCCCTCTTTGATCTCACGTGCTTCAGGGACGCAACCTTGGTAGCCACCCCTTCCATCAGGCGATCATTCTCGCTCTCCAAGAGCTCCTCAGAAAACTTAGCTTAACAGAGAGAATGTATAAGTAGACCAGTACGCCCGTGCCTACGATTTCCACGTACCTACCTTTGTCCTTCTCACGCCATGCCATAATTCCAATCAAGAATTAACCGTTCTCACGCGACCTATAAGTTGGCGCTAAGCACGAAATGCCATTGCCTGGTGCATGCCAATGCAATGCAATAATATACGTTGAGTGCGCACGAATTAGAAGTATAGCGCTATGAGTGGAGCTGTGTATGGAGGAGGTAAGAGCCCGCTTTTCCCTTTTATTGTTTCTGTTTCAGAAGTTTCAGCTGTTTGTTTCGTATAATTCTCAGACGAAGTAGGAGCCCTGGTGTTTGACGTTGGCTCATATACCACGCGGGTCGGCTATGCTGGAGAGGATACTCCGAAGGTAATAATTCTTACCGCATTTATGACCTTGCATGCAACGTCATCGTAGTACCTACCCTAACCTAAATGAGCTGGGGGTTGGGGGGGTTAGGGCCAAGGGTGTCGCCGAAAGCGACTCAGCGGAGCCGAATCTGACGTCAAATTCCACCCGTCTCTTCAAAAAAAAAGTTTTTAAACACGCACGTCGCAGAGGCGCCAAACAAAAGTGTCCCAAAACAGGTGCGTATTGGAGCTCATACGTCCATTCGTCTAATTCGTTAATGCGATAGATTCATTAAAAGGCATTGCAGCAGCTGTTATTATGCATAGACTGCAAATCAGAGCTTAACAATAGGCGATAGCAGGAGAGCGATATCTAATAGTGAAGCTGGTTGCATCCAAGGTGTAACACCTAGAACATTTGAATGTCCTCTTTTGTTAATTCTTTTTTATTTGTAACTTGTCGTTGGGCAACATTGTTTTCCTCTAACTCTATACTCCTGACCACCCCATTTCCCTGTGTCCTTGTGTGACCCCCTGTGTCCTTATGTATCCTAGTGTTACCTGATGCAAGAAGGAAGGGGGCGGGGTTGAAATGGTGGGGGCTTACCTTATACTAGATAACTGCTCTTTCCCTCTGTTCTTTTGTAACGAACTGAAGAAGGGAGGGTGGGTAGAAAAAAATGGGGAGGGAGATGGATGGTAGTGATCAGGTTTAATTATACTGTTTCCGTTTGCCCTTACAGGCTGATGTTCCGACTATGATAGGGGTGGGCCCCCAAGTGGATGTTCCCATGGAGATGGACAAGGAAGGATCTTCTGTTGTCCCCCAGCGGAAATATTACATCGACAACACATTTATCCATGTACCCAGGGAGGGTGTGGAGATTGCCTCCCCCATGAAAGATGGAATGAGTACGTCACATGATATGGGCCCTGGGTGGATGGGGGAGATTGGCTTCTCCATCCACCCTAGAGACGAAATTACACACTTTGCAGTTGGCTGTATCTCCCATACTTCACCTGTGTTTAGGTGCCTTTATCTCCCACACCTCACCTGTGCTTAAGGTGTCCTTGTTTCCCACACCTCACCTGTGCTTAAGGTGCCCTTATCTCCCACACACCTGTGATTAAGGTGCCCTTATCTCTCGCACCTCACCTGTGCTTAAGATGTCCTTGTCTCCCACCTCACCTGGGCTTAAGGTGCCCTTATCTCCCACACCAAGGGGTCATAATTGCCACACCCAGTCCCCTTCACCTTAATGTTCCCTCTGTTGTGTAACCCCTTCGTTTCCAGTTGTGTTTTAACCCCTTCGTTTCCTTTTGTGGGCTCTGTGTGCAGTTGAGGACTGGGACCTCTACCAGAAGCTGCTGGATCACCTGTTCATCAGGCATGTCAAGTCCAACCCAGAGCTCCACCCCATACTCATGTCCGAAGCATCAGTAAGTCCCCCCACCCCTCCTCTCTGTGCTCATTTTAAAGTAGATGTTGCAGCGAGGAGAGGTCTCTGATTAACGTGTTAGAAGCCCCAGTATGCCTTCTGTATTGATTTTCTGAGTCACAAGGTTATGATTAATGTACCAGTATGACTTCTGTGTGATTTTCTGAGTACTAGTTGTAGCTAGAGAGTCACCTGTACCGATAGCCTAAGCACCACCAGTATTCTGTTCGACGCTTTGTTTTAGAACTAGAGAGGTTAGGCTTAATGCGAGCAACAACGGTGCTGTTTGCTTTTCTCCCTTCAGTAGTTAAGTTAGGATCGCGTGCTATTTCATTTGCGTGCATTGTTTGCATCAGTTTCCCTTGCTCTCTGAAATGCACGTTCTGGACAAAGGTGTTTAGATTAGTGTGATGTAGATTATGTCTACATGAATATTCTCATACTTGTCAATGTTTTTGAGGTTACACTATCTTGCACTGAACATGTTGGTCGGCTAGTTGAGTATAGTGGCCTCATTGCTCCCTTAGTAAGTACCCCTCTGTTTCACCATAAGCATGCTAGGTAGAGAGGTTTGGTTTATATTGTGAGCAATGGTGTGTGTGTGTGTAGTGACCTCACTGCTCCTCCTTCCCCTTAGTGGAACGTGAAGCAGAAGAGAGAGAAGCTCACCGAACTGATGTTTGAGACGTACAACATTCCTGCCTTCTTCCTGGCCAAGACGGCAGTACTGTCGGCGTAAGGGAGGGAGGAGGAGGGGGTGTTGCATTGTTGTTCACGCCATCATGAGCCAATTGAATTTTTGCATTCCTACATCTCTTTAGTTCAGTATCTTGTACATGTATATATAAAGAAGTACGTTGCAAAATGTTATTGATAAGAAATAATAGGTACACTTAATTTAACAGAAAACTGCTGCACTGTTAATGTGATTCAAACTTTTTATTTTGCTATGTTTCTCACATTTTTGTCATTACACATGCCTACACCCCACCCTCCCATGTGTCACACATCCACACACACCCCTCCACCCTCCCATGTGGTCACACATCCACACATACACACCTTCCCATGTGGTCACACATCCCTCTATCCTCCCATGTAACCACTCATCCACACCTCTCCACCCACCTATGTCACACACACACTCCTCCACCCTCCCATGTGGCCACTCATCCACACCCCCCCATCCTCCCATGTGGTTACACATCACACACTCACACCCTCCCAGGTTTGCCAATGGACGTTCCACTGCACTGGTGGTCGATTCGGGGGCGACACACACTTCTGTTGTCCCCGTCCATGATGGCTACGCCCTCCAGGGGGCCATAGTGAAAACCCCCCTGGCGGGGGACTTCATCACTGCGCAGTGCCAGCGGTTCATGGACGAGGCGGGTGTGGAGGTGATCCCTTCTTACATGGTGGCCAGCAAGGACGTGGTGAAGGAGAGGGCACCCGCCAGCTATGTCAAGAAGAACATCCCTCCCGTGACCAAGTCATACCACCAGTTCATGGTCAAGGTGTGTAGAGGGTAGAGAAACGAGGCCATGTTTAATGTCTTGCGGTCCGTAACGGGGTTAACCCCGTACATATTTGATGTCAAAATTCACGGTTCATTTTCGTAATATGAATTTAAAAATTCTACCGATTGTAAGAGCAAACAGACAACCTATTTGGCACTTACCATTCGAGGATACGCAACTTTTATGAATGGTTCAATCAAATTTTTGTGCTAACCAGAGTTAATATACGTACGCGCGGTATTTCTTGAAATATTGGATATATTATTGCTGATATAATGTTGCACTAAAAGATATTTGTGTTATGAAATACAGTACATCTCTTAGGCAAAGGTAGATAAATAAACATGGTAATTGGTAATCTTCCACTGATAGTTTATTTGCTAGTAATTCAAGCGTTTACTATTCGGGGTTAACCTCTTAATTGTAGAGATAAACCCTGGACCGCAAGACATTAAGGAACAGTTATTTGGGGATTTAATATTTTTCCTTATATGCTCTAGTATAGGCAGCTTATTTGTCAGAAAATAATCAACAAGTGTGAATCCGAAAGGTCTCTTTAGCCTGTAGACTTCATTTGGAATCAACTACACTTGCATATGTGCTTCAGTGTGTTAATGGTCCGTCACTCTCTTTTTGCAGGAGGTGCTTCGAGACTTTGCTGCTACTGTGGCTGAGGTCTCCACCAGTAGCCTGAAGGATGAGTGAGTCTTTTCAACATGTATTCCCTCTAGACTTGAACTGATTGTGGTTTTAATTAAGTGATTATGTGTGTGTAGCCTGCATCTCTGCTGGTTTGTTTGGCAATGCTCGTGTTATCATTCTCTTGCTGCTCTGTCTTTTGTGCCTGCATACACAAATAGTACCCATGTACGATCCTCTTGGTTCGAACCACATGACATCATGCAGTCTTGTTGTTTAAGTTATGCTTTGTGTGCTCATGTACGTGTATCTGTGTTGGTTATTACCAACACTCCTGAGGTTTTCTCTTGCGCTGTCTTTTGCACATGCGCACACACACAAAAATCTACTCTTCATCCCTCTTCTCCTCTCCCTTTCCCCCCCTCGCCCCAAGGATTGAGCAGAGCTCAAGCATATTATCATCTACCTATGAATTTCCTAATGGCTACAATATTGGTCTATCTGTGGAGAAGTTCAAGTTGTGTGAAGGACTGTTTGATGCCTCTAGTGCCATGCTCAAGGTAAAATGCACACACACACACACACACACACACATTGTACATATAAATACACATTCACACACTACACACAAACTCTGAGTCATAATTAGTCATTACTGATTAAATGCAAGTGCACTTTTAGTAAAAGTAAATTGGAAATAGCAGCATTGTTTGCAAGCTTGCTGGGAGGGAATTAGTGGCTAGGAGAGCTAGTGTGCAATAGATAAGGCTGTGCATGTACCACATTCTTGCCTTCCACATCACCCGACGAGCTGCTGTTGTTTCTAGATTTTTGTCCTTCACATGTACATGTGCACACGTGCTTATCCTGTGACAGGGTGTCAGTGGTGGTGACCTGCTGAGTATACCCAACTGTGTGCACAGCTCTGCTGCCATGTGCGACGTCGATATCAGACCAGTGAGTTCATCTGATTGCTGGGCTGTGTTGATGCGGTGATTATTATTTTTGTTTATTTGTATATTGCTTAGTTTGTTTCTTTTGACTTTGTTTTAACTTTCAGCGCAATAAACAGCACACACACATACACACACGTACACACACACACACACACACACACACACACACACACACACACACACACACACACACACACTAAAATAAAAACACCTGAAGCTGCATATGTATTTTTCTAAGCAACTAAACAGCAATATATTTACAAAGCTCCAGTTTGTAGTCCATGTCTAAGCCATTTGATCTTACATTCTCCTGCTTTTTGTAGCCACAAATTTTAAATACATTGTGCCTTCTGGAATTTGTTATGCATCTTACATGTACCTTCTATTACACATTTCAACAACCTCCTGTGCATGTATTTGATGAATGCACCACCAGTAGGGGTTTATTCCCTTTGAATGTAATGCGTGAGTTGATGGGATGACTGTTAGACTGATTTTTCGATTTATATTGCTTTGGTGATAGGGTCTATACAGCAGTGTGGTTGCTGTCGGAGGGAATTCTTTGCTGAGCGGGTTCACAGAAAGGCTGAACAGGGACCTGTCACACAGAACACCACCAGTAAGTTTGATCTTTGTCTCTGCAAAGACCTAAGTGTGTCTATGATGACTGCATGTTCAATATACGATGCTGAGTCTCTAGCTACAGCTAGAGTCTCGAGGAAATAGTTGCTAATGGCAAGTGTGGTGTTTCCCCCCGGGGGGGGGGGGGGGGGGGGTGGAAGGGGGTTGAGTGGAGGTAAGAACCTACGCAATCATCTATGCACCTTTGTTCACATGTAAGTAAGTCTATTACATTTCATAACATTCATTCTGGTAGCTTAAACAAAGGATTCTGAGATGCCTCATGCTTGGTCATTCTGAATGGCTGCATTAAACATCAGGTCCTTCAACAGATTGTCCATTGATGCCTGCTCTTTTACCCTGTACATGCAACTGCAACCCTTCTGCCTCAGCATTGCTGAACAAGGAATGTAAGAACTGTCTGTGCAAACTGATAACACGTTCCGGCCTATGGCTTGTGGCTCAGGTGTATTTGTTGATAAAGACCTGATCATTTCTGTGGAAGCTTAGTGATGCACGCAAGCATGTTATTTCGTGGGTGTTTACCCCCCCCCCCCCCCCCCCCCCCAAAAAAAAATAGTTTTTTGGGGGGTATATGGGGGGGGGGGGGGGTGTCACTTTCCAACCGTGAAAATGCACCCATAACGCTGATTGCCATTATTAATTCCCAAGAAGCTACAGTTATACCTGAGTACATTTTGCCAAAATGGTGTTCATTTGTACTGTAGGTACATGTATAGCTGAACATGTACATGTAGTTGTAGTGAAAAGAGGGGTGCACTGATAATTGAGATATGTGCTTATCTGAAGAAGATGCCATCTTTATAACAAAGGCTGCTTACATTGCATTCATTCCCACTGTATTAATTTTTTCTTAATTAGTTGTTACACATATTTTTACTGTCCACTGAAACAATTCATTGAAGTGTTATGTCCTTTTTTGTGTAGAGCATGCGTGTGAAGTTGGTTCAAAACTCAAGTACAGTGGAACGTCGGTTCAGTTCATGGATCGGTGGGTCCATTCTAGCATCTCTGGTAAGTAGTGCACAATTTAGTGGGGTGCACATGATTGTTAGTACACTACAACTTGCTCATAATGCATAATACACTAGCACATAATTGTCATAGCCTACCGTGTCCCCAAATGTTGTATTGCATATTTATAATACATCACTTATTCGTTAGGTGTTATGAGCAAGGGGCTCTGATTTTTTTCAGGGGGGCATTTTCATTCCACTCACTCCTCATTTCATGACCACAGGGCACTTTTCAGCAAATGTGGATATCAAGGCAAGAATACGACGAAGTGGGCAAAAGTATTGTGGAAAAGAAGTGTCCTTAAGAAACTGCTGCGTTGTCGTTTTTCTTTCCTTTTCGTTCCCCATTCTGCTTTTGTTGTGTTAGGGGAGGGGGGAGGACTGTCACATGGGTATGCTCATGGATGGCATTGTGTGTGCACATATGCATCGTTGGGTGCATTCCTTACTATGTGATTCACTGATGCTTCTGAAATTTATTTCCTTTTACTTATTGATTATAACGACGCGCGTAATTGGAACGCATATAATTTGTGGCTCTTTTAAATTCATGGGGCTGAATATTGTTTCGTAGGCTTGGCAACCGGAATACAAAAAAACAGCTCCAGTATTGTTGTCGTGTGCAGTGTGTGACAAGCGAGCGAGCCGAGAGTTCATTTATGTTCTTCGTCTGAGCACTACGATGGCTTCACAGCAGAAGTCTCGCGGCTGCTGCCCACAGTTCTGGTTGCTAACTACTGCCGTCTATTGGTTGACGAGCTTACAGCAGGCCAGCTCCCAGGCATCTGCTCGATTCGATGCAATAACCAGCCCTGTGATCTTCAACGACTTCCAGCCCGCTGGAACTACCGTCGCCATCATTAACGTGGCTAGTTCGGACGTCACTGGAGTGTCCGTGTCCGGTGGAGTGTTCTCCATTCCAGCGGTCGGTGATGCGCAGTACTTCAAGATCGCAACCATCGCTACGGACACAGGTGCGAGCGGAAACCTGACCAGCGCTGTTGTGTTTGACGGCAAGAACCCGCTTCAGGATTTCTTCACGATCCCGGTAACGTTCACCGCTGCGGATGGCGTGACAACCGCCACCTCCACTGTCTACGTCCAGCTGCAGTACGTGAACCAGCCGCCACACTTTGCGAACCGTACCTACGACGTCTGGCTGCCCTCGGACACCCTCGGGGGATCGACGTTTTTCACGCTCACAGCCGATGACCCCAACCCGATCGAGTACCAGTACGTCCCGGACAGTAACGGTGAGTTCATCCTGCAATACTTGGATAACAGCGGAGTGGTAACTTATTCAATCGACGGGGGATTTGGGAGCAACCTGTTTGCAGTGGATTCTCAAACTGGAATGCTCTCCATCGCCCCAAAAGTCAATCTGAGCGTCGCAACCGGCAAGGAGTTCAACCTTACCATCAAGGCCACAGACGGGGCGGGGCTCACGGACATCGCCATCGTCTATGTCCACGTGACAGCGGTCAACGCCCACGCGCCGGTCATAACGAGCCCGCTCGCCTTGAGCCTACCCGAAGACACTCCTGTGGGATACACGGTTCTGGGCGAGATCAACGCCACGGATGAGGATGCGGGGTCAAACGGTCAGATCCACTACCTGATCTCGTCGGGAAACGTGGCAGGAACCTTTAGCATAGACCCGTCCACTGGCCGGCTGGTTGTCCTCACCCCTCTCAGCTGGATCTTGGCGCCGAATTACAACTTAGCGATTGTAGCCCAAGATGGAGGAACCCCGCCCCTTTCCGACACCGCGGTCGTTGTCGTCACCGTGCTGCGGGTCTACAACTACCCACCTGTCTTCTCGCAGCCGTCGTACATCGCCACCGTGCAGGAGAACTTGCCCGTTGGGACAGAGGTGATGCAGGTCGTGGCGTACGAGCCGATCGTCGAAGATTTCGTTACCTATTCAATAGTGAGCGGCTCCGACGGCGCGTTCGCCGTGGATCAGCTCAGCGGCTTGATCCTAACCAACGCCACCCTCAGCAGGACGCTCACCCCTAGCTTCAACATGACCGTGATGGCCGTCGACAACTACGCCAACAAGTCCCTCCGAATGTCCGCCTTTGCGACGGTCTACATCGAGGTCGTCAGCTCCAACGACCACCCGCCCCGGTGGAAGCTACCTGCCTACAAAATGGACACTTTTGCGGCTCCGATCAGGACCGATATCGGGACCATGACGGCTACGAGCGACAACCAAGGAGCTGCCTCCGTGATTACGTATTCCTTTTCAAGTCTGGACCCGATGAGACCGTGGACATTTCGCATATATCCCGCCACGGGGCTCGTTCGAACCAACGAGTCGGTTAGCATCGACATTCAGGAATATTACTACTACACCGTCAGGGCAGAAGTCAGCAGCAGTTTGTTTGTATTGTATGCGGACGTCCCCCTGACCATTCAGGTTCATACACGTGACTTATTCCCGCCAATGTTCAGCGTACACAGCGTGAACATTACGCTCATCGGGAATGTTACTGTCGGAACAGTCGTGCTCAACCAGACTGCCGTTGATTGGGATACCGGACTGAACGGGAGGGTTTGGTACAGAATTTTGACGACGTTCGACCCGTCCGCAGGATCGTTTGACGTCAATGCCACTAGTGGTCAAGTGTACGTGAACACAAGCCTGAATTACGGATTGAAGTAAGTGTGCAACTGCTCCTCATTACTAGTCAAATGCTAAGTGTGAGTGTATAAAAACTAATTGTCACCGTGTATAGAGTATAAATTACGAATTGATTAACCCCGGAACCAACATTTGGACATGAACTTGTTCAAAAATGTAGAACAGGGTAAACATAAGGCATGATGTTACACTCTGATTATCAGCATGGTTGGTCTGGCTAGTAAGAATTTGTAAGCACTACTTTAGTTCAGTTGACTAAATGCGTTCAACTATTGCATTCCTCCTAGGCGTCAAATTTTCTTTGTGCTCCAAGCCTATGATGGTGGATATCCAGTTCCATTGACTGACATCATCAACGTCACAGTCTTCATTCTGCATACGCCACTCATTGTTCTACCAGATGGATATGAAATAGTTATTCCTGAAGGTGAGCCTGCTAACTTCAGTGTAATCACTTTGCGCAACTACACTTTTGATCCTGATGAAGGCAGTGGAGGCATGTTCAAGTATCTTGCTATTAAAGCTTATGACAATTCACTCGTACCCTCATTTAAAATAGACTCCCAGAGTGGTCAGATCACAACCTTAAGGAGCTTTAGTTACAATGCCCAACCGACTATTGACGTAACTATACTGATGCAGGATTTTAGCACTCCTCCCCTGCAGAGGTACCAGAATATAACAATTTTTATCATCCTGCCTCCTCAATTTATGGGCAATGCATCTGTGAGTTTGTATGAGTACCTGCCTCGTCTTGTTGTGTTGAGTGAATACAGAGCAACCAACTTGGGCTTGGGTGCTGGTTCAGAAATCATAACGTACAGCATCATAGATGGTGACCCAGAAGGAGACTTCAAAATAGACCCATCGAGTGGTGGAATCAATGTCACTAGAGCTCTCAACAGAACAATGCATGCATCATACACACTGACAATTCTTGCTACTGATCATGGAACACCACCCCTCAGTGGAACTGGTTATGTGTTTGTCACAGTTCTTGAGTATAATAAGCATGCTCCTGTCTTTACACAAAACCTTTATTCTGCTCACTTTTTTGAGAATGCTACTACTGGGAGCGTCATTTACAGAGTAAATGCTACTGATCAAGACACTGGAGTAAATGCTCAGTTGCAATATTTCATGTCTAATGCATCCAATACAACTAGGTTTACTGTTAGGAATACTACTGGTGAAATTGTCACTAACGGTACATTTTACCGCGAAGCTCTGAGTGTCTTCACAATTATGATAATTGCTGTGGACAGTGGGCTTGTACCTGGTCCACTAACAGGCACGGCTACAGTTAAGATATTCTTGGACGATGTGAACGATTATCCTCCTGTCTTCAATGCTTCCTCGTACAATGGCAGCACAGTAGAGCATGCTCTCGTTGGCACCCCAGTCCTCTTCGTCTATGCTGCAGACAGAGACCCCACACATCCTAATAATGTGATACGCTACACCCTTACTGACAATATGGATTATCTGTTCTCGATCAATCCTGTCTCAGGAGAGATATACGTCAACGATACAATTGATTGGATGGACGGCCCTGTCATTGCTCTCACAGTGATAGCGACAGACCTGGGAACCCCTCCTATGTCTGGCACCTCTACAGTGTTCATCACCGTTACCAACGTGAACTATTATGCTCCAGTTTTCCAGGTACTGGTACTCTCGGTCTTTGAAAACCAACCCCCTGGCACAGAGGTGGGGTGTGTTCTCGCAACAGATGCAGACAGCCCGGGTAACAATTCTGAGGTGTACTATTCCATGCTTCATGATCCAACTGGGTGGACATTTATGATGAACGCCTCTGGGTGTGTCATCACGAACACGACTTTTGACAGAGAAGAAATACCACAGTATAGTGTCACTGTTCTGGCTGCTGACTATGGCAGTCCTCCAAAGTCGACAACTGGCATTCTGACAGTCATTGTTATCGACGTCAATGACAATAATCCAATATTTGAGTCCTCTTTCTACACAGCCACTGTTTCTGAGATCATTCCCATTGGTACGTCCATACTGCAGGTGAACGCCATTGATGCGGACATTGGGATGAATTCACTGGTGAGGTACTCAATCGTGGAGGACTCTGCTGCAGCGTTCTTTGCCGTGAATAAATCCAGTGGTGTGCTGTACGCTGCAAATTTGTACCTTTACGAACAGCAGCAGTTCTACCAGTTCCAAATACTCGCGCAGGACAGCGGTGTCCCACCCCTAATTGCTACAGCCCTGGTCCAAATCTTCTTGACAGACTACAATGTGCACCCACCAGTGTTTGGTCAGAGCAGCTATTCAGCTGAATTGAGAGAGAACCTAGCCCCTGGACATGTAATCTTGCGTGTGAACTCAACTGATGCAGACTCAGGCACTAATGCTGTCACTGGTTACAGTCTGGTTGCTACTCCGGGCAGTGAATACTTTTCCATTGACAGTGAATCTGGTGTGCTGTACACTACAAACTTTATTGATAGGGAGAAAACCCCTGTCATTAACCTGACTGTTGTGGCCAACAACACCTTATCTGACCACCCCCTTTCATCCACAGCACCTATATTTATTCAGATAACTGACCTCAATGACAACAATCCATCATTCCCACTTACTGTTAATGTCACAGTTTCAGAGAGTGTTTTAGCTGGTTCGGTCATATCTACACTAGTGGCAGCTGATGGAGATGCAGGCATGAATGGAACTGTATTGTACTTTGTTTACAATGGGAATGATGACGGCACATTTTTATTGGATCCAAATTCAGGCAACTTGAGTGTCAGCCGCCAATTAAACTTTCAGACCAAGCCGCTGTACATGTTTTCTGTTATGGCTCGTGACCTCGGCACTCCTGCCCTTTTCAACTATACAAACATTTTGGTCACTGTTATAGACAGCAATGATAATGCACCAACCTTCACTAGCAATTTATACGTGGTTACGGTTGCTAGTAACCCTGCATCTAATCAGGTGTTAGCCTATATTTCAGCCTTTGACATTGACCAGAACTCCTCACTAACATACAGCCTCTCAGGAGGAAGCAACCTCTTCAAATTGGCATCTAATACAAGTGGGATTGTGGTGTCTACGGGTATGGGCTTTAGTTCTACGCAGAATGTGACCATTCAGGTATCAGACACTCTCCACACTGCTAGCACTCAATTGCAGATTCAACCATACAAGAATAGTTTTTTAACGTTAAGAATGTCCAATTTCAATACTAGTGTAACTCAAAGTGCACAGACAGGAACCATTGTTTATAGCTTGGCATCAACTATAATGACAGGTTCAGGCATTACTTACAGCATCGAGTCTGGTAATGTTGGAGGTGTATTTAGCTTAAACAGTGCAACCATTGTGCTCACTGGGAATCTGAGCTATAAGAACCAGTCGCTGTATGAACTAACCATTGGTGCAAAAGATGGCTCTGGGAACAAGGTATATGCAATACTGCATATCCAAGTTAACGATACCAATAAGTACCCTCCTCTATTTCTTCTGAATACCACCTTTATTGCCATCCCAGAAACTGCTCGCATAAATATACCTCTCTTTTCTTTCATTACCACTGATCTTGATGGCTCCGCTGCTAACCGATATGCAGTGTGTTCAATTCAGCCCCAAAACACGGCTGTACTGTCATTTTTACCCTTGTCCTGCCAGCTTCAACTCAGCTCATCAGGGCTTGACTACTCATCTGAACCTCACACTTACAATTTGACTGTCAATGCATCTAACATTGTAAGTCCTCCACTCTCTTCTACCTCCCAGCTAAGAATCATGTTCCTGAATGGTAACAAGCATTCGCCCCAGTTTGATAGCAGCCTGTCTGATAACCAGCACTACCTCCCTGCAAACTCCACTGTGGGAACAATTATTGACACAGCCAATGCCAATGATCAGGATATAGGATCAAGTGGGGACATTACATATGGAATGTTTGGAACAGAACACCACTACCTGGATTTCACTATTGACACCTATACAGGTGTAATCTGGCAGTCAAACACCCTTAATTTCAAACGCCAGTCGGTCTATACATTGTATGTTGTTGCTGGAGATGGGGGAAATCCAGGACTCACTGCTACAACAACAGTCAGCATTCATGTCCTTGAACTGGATGACGAGACACCAGTGTGGCAACAGCCCAACTACACAGCAGCAATATTGGAGAACGTAACAGTCAACTCCCAGGTGATAACAGTTACAGCTACAGATGGCAATTATGTAGACATTTCTGTACCCCTACCAGATCGCCGGGCTTACTACGGGTATGTTTCATATACCATCTCAGCTGGAGATCCGCTTGGTCAGTTCAACATTGACATAGATACTGGAGTAGTCACTGTCATTGCTCGGCTTGATCGAGAGCAGATTGCAGCATACAATCTGACACTCACTGCCACAGATGGAGGCGGCTTGTACAACAACACATATCTGTATATACAAGTATTGGATGTCAATGATAATTCCCCTTTATTTTCAAGTAGTGCCTATAATGCTACCATACCTGAGAATGCACCTGTAGGTACCTTCATGATTCAGTTAGCAGCAACTGACAAAGATATTGGAACCAATGGCATATTTACTTTTGCAATCACAGGTGGAAACACTTACAACTCATTTCGCATCAATGCTACTACAGGCAATGTGTACACAAATACCTTATTGAATCGAGAGAACACATCAATGTACTATCTCATGGTGACTGCAACTGATGAGGGATGGCCGCATTTGAGCTCCTCTGTCAACCTATCTATAAGAATCCTTGACATTAATGACAATGCTCCATCATTCAGCCAAAAGGGGTACAATGCAAATGTTTATGAAAATAGAACAATGGGCTTCATTGTCATGCAAATTGTTGCCACCGATCCAGACTATAGTGAAAATGGCACTGTCATGTACTCCATCATAACGCAAAACACCAGTGTGCTTCCGCCGTTTTCCATAAATATCAGCACAGGTATTCTTGTGGTGAATGGTCATCTAAGCTACAAGGTAGCACCAAACTATACATTCACTGTATTGGCTCAAGACTCTGGCAACGTCCGGATACGTCTCTGGAGCATTGTTAATGTTACGATCAATATTCTTGCCCTAAACCAGTATTCTCCCTCATTCCTTAATGCAAGCTACATTGGTTACATTTTCCAGAGTGCGGGACCTAGCACCTCAATCCTGACAGTCAGTGCATTTGACAATGATGCGGGAGTGAATGCTCAGATTTCATTTTCTCTGAATTTCCGAGGCAATGTCCAGGCCAGCACCAACTTTGCTATTGATCCTGTGACTGGTAGAGTCAGAACATCCAACACCACAGCACTAAGAAATGTGAGTGCCCTAGTGTTCAGTTTAGCAATAATTGCAACTGACATGGGTGTTCCACCACTGTCGTCATCTGCCAATTTAACCATTGTAGTGATAAATGCTCCGCAGTTCAACCAATCAACATACAGTGGTCAAATTTATGAGAACCAGCCTAGTAACACATTTACTGCCACAATAACTGCCACCTCCAGAGATGAGGTAGGCTACATTGCTTCGACACTGATAACATCACAAAGTGACTGCAGAGCGCTGTGCGGCAATGCAAGTTTTTGCTCGTCATCTCAATTTGCCCTTCTGCCTCCTGCTCTTCCCTTACCATTCACTGCAAACTTCTCCACTAATGTAATCATTTCCACCACTTCATTTGATCGGGAAAATATCAGTGAGTATGTCGTGATGGTGAAGGCGTATGACATAGCTGCAAATGGATCATTGTACAACACAAGCTGTCTCCGTGTATCAATACTGGATGTCAACGACAATAGGCCTATATTCAGCAAGCAACTGTACTGGGCAAACATATCAGAGAACGCACGTAATGGGACATATGTTGCCACTGTGATGGCAGCAGATGCGGATTCTGGTACAAATGCAGCTTTTCATTACAGCATTATTTCAGGCAGTGACAACTTTACAATCAATTCAACATCTGGACTTATTCTAACCCTTAGAAGTGGTTTTGTCTATGAGAGGCAAAATGTGTACAACATCACAGTGATGGCCAAAGATGGTGGAACTCCATCACTGAACAGCACAGCTACAGTGACCATAACCCTCTGGGATGAAAACAATTACCCTCCTGTGTTTTCACAGACCAACTACTCATCCAGCATCCTTGAAGACATACCTGCAGGAAGCATTGCGTTGACGGTTTCAGCCACCGATGCAGACTCTGGTCTCAATGCACTAGTGGGCTTCTCTATCAATTCCAGTACCCCTGCGTGGGACTTTGTAATCAACAGCACCACAGGAATTATAACCACTCTCAAGCCTTTGGACAGGGAAAGCATACAGTTTTACAATCTCTCACTTGTAGCCATGGACCATGGTATACCCCCTTTGTACATTGCAGCTTCAGTTATGATTACTGTGCTAGACGTCAATGACAATCCACCTGCATTTGTTGGTACTCCATATGTAGTGAATATTACAGAGAATGCATTGCCATCTACACCCATCTTAAACATATCAGCTACAGATGCTGACACTGGCACTAATGCTCTAGTATTCTTTTCCCTGGTTGGTATCATCCCAAAGTCTGGTGCATTTCAGGTGAACATAATGACCGGAGCACTCAGTCTGACCACACCGTTGGATGCAGAGCTGTGCCTTCTTTATACAGTTACCATTAATGCCAGCAATGGTCTAGCCCTGCCCCTCCAAGTTGCACTGGTGAACATCACAGTAAATGTGCTAGACATAAACGATAATGCTCCATACTTCAATGCAAGCAGCTACACAGTAAATGTATCTGAACATGCTACTGTGGGGTCGCAGGTGGCAGAGCTGGTTGCTAAGGACAATGATGCCACACCTGCCAATTCAATTGTGTCCTATTCTATCATTGGAGGTTTCAATGTGTCCTTATTTTCAATCAATTTAACAACTGGAGTGGTCTACCTTCGTCTTCCTCTGAACAAGCAGGATGCCTACTATTGTCTGATTGTTCAAGCTCAAGATACTGGGTCTCCACCCCTTAGATCTAATACAACATTGTTTATCACAGTGCTTCACACAAATGACTACCCTCCCTTTTTTCTGCAGACTCCATATTCATTCCAAATCTTTGAGAATGAACCTGCACATACCTTCATTGGACAAATCCAGGCTTATGACATTGACTTCCAGGAAGTTGTGTCTTATGCACTCTCTGACTGGGGGAATGACTTCACCTTTTTCAGCATTAACTCCTCAACAGGGCAGCTATATTCAGCTGAATCGTTTGACTGCGAGGTAAAGAATATGCACCGCATTGTTGCATTGGCAATTGACAATGGGACAGCACCACAAACATCTCAAGTCAATGTCACTGTCATTGTGCTCAATGTATATGACGTTTCTCCTGCATTCCTTCAAGGCATGTACAACACATCGTGGCCAGAAAACACCCCAGTTGGAACAGTGCTACTGACCATCAATGCAACACACCAGGATTTGGGAAATGACTCTAGAATAGAGTACCTCTTAGTGTCAGGAAACAACTCACTGCACTTTGCAATAAACCATTCTGATTCTGGGAATATCAGCCTTGCAAAGGGCTTAGATAGAGAGCAACAAGACCTATTCATGTTTGTGGCAATTGCCAGGGATACAGGATACCCTAACTTGAATACGACAACAAACATAACAATCCATGTGCTTGATGTAAATGACAATGCACCAATCCAAAATGCACCATCTTATAATGCAACTTTACTGGAGAGTACACCAATTGGAACGATTATTATGGCTGTGTCTGCTATGGACAAAGATATCGGAGGGAATGCTCTGATGTCTTTCTCACTGTCCAATTCTTTTAATAGCCTCTTTGTTATTGGAAATGTGAGTAGTGTTCCTGGAAGTGCGAGCTGCACTCTGTGGTTGAATGGCACCTTGGACTACGAAATTGTTGAAGGCTACAGTTTTTTTATAGTGGCCACAGATGCTGGACTGCCTTCCCTGTCTTCCTCGTCACAAGTGAACATCTCTGTAAATGACCTCAATGACAATGACTTCCCACCTGTATTTAGCGCCAGCATTTATAATATCACAGTGCCAGAAAACACGCTGTTACAGTCCTCTATATTTCAGCTTGTAGCCACTGATGCTGATAGAGGAAACAATGGCATAGTTCGGTACTCAATCATAAGTGGTAACTCTGGTGACACATTTGCAATTGATGCTGCAACAGGATGGATCACATCAACTAATTTCTTCAACAGGGCTACTACTTCGAGTTACACCCTGTTGTTTTTGGCTTATGATCTGGGTACCCCTTCGTTTTCAGCACATGCAACACTGCAAGTGACAGTAGGTGATGTAAATAATAATCCACCGACATTTAGCTCTCGTGTGTATACAACAGTCATCCCAGAAGACACAGCCATCGGACAGATCATTACAACGGTACTGGCGAATGATAGTGACATAGGATCAAATGCAAACATCACATATTCGATTATTGCTGGTAACACAATAATGTTTAGGGTGGGTCCTCAATCTGGGGCTGTGACAGTTGCAGCTAAGCTAGAATATAAGACAGCCAAGAGCTATGATCTGTCAATAATGGCACAAGATGGAGGGATGCCACCGCTCTATGATATAGCCAACATAAGGATTGCCATCACTCAGGTTGATCAATATCCTCCTGCATTTTCACAGCCTCTCTACAATTTGACAATATCTGCGAACACAGCTTTTGGTGCCTCTATAGCATTCTTTATTGCAACAAATGCTGATGCCTACTCCAGCACTCCTATCACATACTCCCTTCTCCAGTTAAACAGCAATGTAACCAACTTTGCTATAAATCGTAATACAGGGGCATTATCTGTAATTAACACCAATTTTGCCATTGGACAAATCACCATCATCATCCAAGCCAAAGGTGCAACAAGGTTCTATCCCACAAATGCTACACTACTGGTTAATGTTGTTTCTAATCCATTAGTACCCGTTCCTTTCACCCCTACTTCTGTCAGCGTGTATGAAAATGTACCTCTGCAGTTCATCGTAGCTCAGATTACCCTTCCAGGTCCTGCAACTATTTCTTCTACTTCACCCTTGCCATTTTCCATTCAATCAAATGGCACCCTGCGTTTAACTGCTCCTCTAGACGTGAGGACTATGCCAGCATATTGTTTCAACGTGAAGGCTACGCTGGATGCTTCAACCACATTCCATAGCATTGTTACAGTGCGTGTACTGGGTGTCATTAAACAAACCCCTCAATTTGAAAGCAATTCTTACAGAGCCCTCCTATCTGAGATAGCCCCAGTTAACACCACTGTGATATACGTGAGTGCCTTTGACAGAAATATCGTGCAAAATTATTCACAAATTCAGCTCTCCATAACTGCGGGAAACGGGTTTGGAACATTTTCTCTCGATCCGATTTCAGGGCAACTTCTCCTCATCTCAATGCTTGACTACGAAGCTGTGAGTATTTACAGCCTAGTCGTAACAGCCACAGAGTCTCCTCTTTTCTCCACCGTCAACGTCACCATCCTCATCGCAGGTGCCAATTTACACAGCCCACAGTTTGATACCTCACTCTATTCCACTGACATTCTCACCAACACTGCAGTGGGAACTAGTATCATTACTGTGCGTGCTACAGATATCGACTCAGGGACCAATTCGGAAATTCACTACTACATCGTACAGGCCAGCGTTCCCTCTTCCTTTTTTATCAATTCCACCACCGGGACCATCTACAGCGGCGCCGTACTGGGTCCCAGAGCCTACTCTTTCACCGTTTTGGCCGCAGACAGAGGCATCCCAGCTCTGACGGACAGATCATCTGTCTACATCACCGTGCATCCAGTCAACCTCTACGCTCCTGTCTTCGACTCGCCAAGCGGCTACAGTCTGACAGTACCAGAGATCCAGGCCGTGGGGTCCTCCGTGGCCCAAATAACGGCGCACGATGCTGATGGCGACGATATTTCATATTCCATACTCGCGGGCGATACGGCCCACTTTAAGATAAGCCCTCTTGGCGGGCTCCTCACTCTCACATCCGCACTGAGCTACCTGGTGCAGTCTTTCTACACCCTTACAGTCAAGGCGGTGGACACCGGTTACCCGCCAAAGTCGGCGAGCACGGCGGTAAATGTCACTCTTCTCCGCGTGATCACGACGCCCCCGCAGTTCAACCAGAGCGCCTACAGTGCCGTCGCGCCCGAAGATACCCCCGTGGGGCATGTCATCTTGCGCGTGTACGCCACCAGCTTCCAGGAGGTCGTTATACTCTACTCCATCTCGCTGAATGTCCTGAGCCCTTCGACGAACCTGCCTCTGTTTGGCATCAACGAAACGACGGGTGACATATTCTTGAGCTCCGCCCTTGACTACGAGACCCTGCGGAGCGCCGACCTCGTCGTCACGGCTGTCGGTCTGGTCTACCCGAACCCTCTGTCCATCAGCATCCGCGTAATCGTTACGATTACTGACGTGAACGATGTGCCTCCCGTGTTCACGAGGGCCGTCTACCAGGCGACGGCTGTGCGACTTCTGCCCGCCGGTCAACAGGTTCTTACCCTGGCAGCGATATTTAATCCCAACTTTCCCCTCATGTACTCAATCATCAACAGCAGCGACGGCGGCAATCTGTTACGGATCGACCCGGCTACGGCGGCCATTACGACTGCGCGTCAGGTGGCGGAAAGTGACACTGCGAATTTCAGCGTTATCGTTGGGTTGACGAACGGGAAGTATTCTGCGAACGCTACTGTGGCGGTACAGCTTGTGGATAGAGGCGGTTTCTGCGAAGGTAATATTGAAGTGTTCCACCGATGAAATGCATGTACCTCCGTATAGTTCACACCGCATTAGTAATAATCGTTGTCACATCCGTCCTACAGGTCCTGGGTACTGCACCAACATCATTCCCATGACATGCAACACCCTAAAACTCCTCACATCGCCCTACTTCCTATGTATTCCTTACTGCAACACGTCCGGTTATGTAAGTTTTTTATTATGAAACTCGTGCAGTCAGCAATATGCACACATCATGCATGCTGGCATGAGCATAGCAACAAATTATGGAAGGGGAGGGGGGGGGGGGGAGGGCGGGAGGAGCTGTTTCTGAATAAGGTTCCACTCAATATGATTTTCAGTTTACTGGACTTTCAGAACCTGATTGTTCAGTTGTGCACACTTGAAAGTTTACATGCATGCATGCATTTTGGGCTTCCTAAACAAATGAGCTCAATTTGAATGCACGTTTTGGAATGGATACTTGCATAGCATTTCCACACTCTGTAATGGAAAATTGCATAGCCCATAATCCCACCCACAATGGCTTCGATCATTTTGGCTCATGTGGTTTCTACCGCACTGAATTTTTATTTTCGGTCAATTTAATTGCTTTTTTTTTTTGTCATCTTTATAAAATCAGTTTCTATCACCAATGAAGACTGTCTGTATCTATCAGTACTGCCAGGACCCTGCACTGGTAAGCTGTAGTATATAATACACCCCGTTAACTGCATATTCACAATTTCCACGCCTCCCCTTACTCCTCTCCTTACTCTAGTTTCCATGCAATGTGACTAATACATGCAATGCGAGCTCCATACCTTGCGGAGGGAAGTGTCTCCCTGGCTTGGGACTCTGCCCACCCCCTACCAACCGGTGCTTCACAAGTAATCTTGTCCAACCCTGTGATGGCGCTGGCCAGACCTGCCTGGTGGGTCAGACTCTGGTCCAAAGGGCAAATGGCTCGCGCTATTGTGCATCTGGCCCCTCCAGCTGCAACCAAACTGGATACATGTACTGCGAAAACACCACAAAGTGTGCCAATCTCTCTGACCCACTCCTGTGCGCTTTCTGTCCAGGCGGACAGGCCCGCTGCAACTGGACGTCGTCCTGCATACCGTCTTCTGAGCTGTGCTGCCAGCCTGGCACATACTCCTGTGCGTTGCTGGGAAAGTGTCTCGTCAATGGCAGCCGCTGCGCACTTACAAACACTGCTCCAGTCGCAGCTTCCTCCCTGATGTATCTCGAGAGCGTTACATCACTGAATGTGTCGGCAGCTCTCACAGGGACTGGTCACAGCATTGGCCTGCTCCTAGGCAATGGGTCACTGGCACTTGATTCCAACAAGGATGAGGTAGGTGTGGCCATCACTGACGGCTGGCCTATCTCATCGGATCTTGGAGAGTGGCAGTATGCCCTGTGCTCAGACATAGCCTCCGTCGACCCTCCAGGGGGTTGCTCAAATATTACATCCTCTTGGAACAGGGTGGGGTCTGTCTCTGAGTCACTAGCGCTGGTCTTGACCAATATGGCTAGGCTGCGCTTTGTAAGAAGAGACGTTCGACTTGAAGGGGCTGTTTGGCTGAGGGTGAAGCTGTGGGACGGAAACCAAGATGGGTACCTTAGCACCCAAAATAATGCAGTGCAGTATTCCTTACCATTTTATGCTTCCACACTTCCATTTGTACCCAATGGCGCATACAGCAACACTACTACTCTTGTTTCAATCCTCGTCTATCCCATAGTCTTGACTCCATCGTTCGGTTCCTTAGCACCACTAAGATTCTCTGGCATTGTGGAAGACACTCCTTTTATCGAGAATCATGGCAACATCATTTCAGACTTGGTAATCTCTGTTGATGTCCTCTACCTGCCTGTTCTGCCAAACAGTACCATCACAGGGTGGCCGGTGAACCAGTCGTATGATTCTCAACTGCCAATGTCTGCCAGAAGTCAGTATCTGGCTCAGGTAGCTGCAGTCAACTCAATACGTCTCCATCGAATGGCAGCGCTAGGCTCTCGCCAGCTCCCCGGAGTTGGTGTGTCCATCGACCCGCCGAGCATGACCTCTGGTCACTGGCAGGTGTCGTGGAATGGTGAAGAACAGTACTACACAAACCTAGATGCCCTCCTCTTCTCGTCCAATGCAACAACCCTCCTTCTAAACACAACAGCCATTTTGAGATTCCTTCCAAATTCTGCTTCCTGTGGAAACGCGTCCATCCTGTTGCAGCCATGGGATGGGTACTGGAATAGTGCGGCAGGGACGCAGAGCAGTGGGTTTGTCCTCACCGGGGGGTCTGCAGGAGATCCGGTGTACAACACTGGCGCATGGCAGAGGGCCACCCTCGAGGTCACTTGTGTTGCGTACAGCCCGACCCTTCTCTCCGCTAGCATGTCGCTCGACCCCATTCCATATCAAATCAGCTACCACTACGATGACCTCTTCAGGATGCTGGTAGAGGGTGCTATAAATTTCCCATTTTTAGAGGCGTCACTTAAACTGTCCCTGTTATCAAACGTGCAGATCCTCAGATTGGCAGCTGTAAATGCAACCCAGTAAGTTACTGTGGACAGTAAATGCTAAAAGTGCAGAAATAATTTTGCATGCATGGGCACAGCCAACTTGAAATTCAGATGGTGGTTTGGTTGTACTTTCATAAATATCAGATGCAAGCATTTAGTACATTACATAACAATGTGATGTATATTGTTGTATGTACTTGCACGCTCAATCTATAGGTTGCTTAGTAACCATATATAGAACAGGTGGTGCATTCTATGTACTGAGAGTTGGTATAGTGTTGAGGTTAACGTCTGCCTGAAAACTAGTTATATATGCTTAATAACAATTAATATAGTGATTTTTTTCAAAGCTCATCTTATACACTTATCTTTTCAGCACCAACATACTATTCAGGGTGGTAGGGACCCAAATGAATGTATCTACTGTGACATCCAGGATCTCTTTATTCCGTGACAGCTTTTCATCTCAGTCTATTAGCATTGCAGGAGTCTTCCAAGGTTGGTGTCCCAGTGGCATGATTCGTGTGTGTGTGTTTGTGTGTGTGTGTGTGAGTGTGTGTGTGTTTGTGTGTGTGTGTGAGTGTGTGCGTGTGTGTGTGTGCGTGTGTGTGTGTGTGGATGTGTACACATGTACATGTATGCACATAGTTTAGCATACAATATACATGTGCATAATCCTTGCAAGAGGAATGCAGCTCTTTCATATAATTCATGTGTTCAGGTGTTAATCAAGGTATCAAAAAAAAAAAAATTAGTTCCACAATACAAATTCTTTAAAGACAGGCAACAAATTATTGATAAAATAACAGGGAGGTTAGGACGTCAAAATAAGCCTATTGTTTTATTAATTAATAGGTCCTTCATTTAGAAAATGGCATGTGAACAATGCATAGGAATCAAGCTAGTGTATTGCAAATTTTGCTTCCTCTATTTAATACTAAAACTATTCCGCAAATGCACATGCACCTGCGCACTCACCCAAACTGCACACCACACAGATTTTTCGTATGGTCTGGGCATAGGTTGTCCAGGGACAAGCTCCTCCACTTACTACGGCACAGTAGTCAACACCCTGATCTCAAAGGTCTCATCAGACAAGAACGGCGACTTCCTCGGAATGGCCGTCACATCTTACCAAGCCCCGCCCGGCCAAGGGGTATGGCAGTACCATCGCTTCGACTCTTACTCGCAGGACGTTGACCCCACCCACTTCGTCTGGTTCAACTTTCCTCCGGAGGTGTCCGACACCAGGGCTCTCCTGCTGCGTGGCTCGGACCGCATCCGTTTCGTCCCTAGACCAAGCTACTTCTGGTCTTCCACCGATGGAAACGTAGCACCGTCGATCACAGCGAAAGCATGGGACATGACCCTGGGAACCCCATCAAAGGAGCTCACGCTTCTGAACGTCAACACCAATCCCAACGTGGACACGCTGCAGTCCCTCGCCCACCCCGTCGGACGCTTCAGCGACTCCACGGTGACCGTCGTTGCCGCCCGCTACGGTTGCGATGGCGTGCCGAACTCTGGCGCGGTCCACGATGCGTGCTGCATGTGTGGGGGAAACGGCTCACAGTGCACGGGTTGCGATGGAACCCTCGGCTCCAAGAACGTGAGTGACAGCTGCGGCGTCTGCGGCGGCGGTGACCGCAGCTGCCGTGGTTGCGACTTTGTGCCGTTCTCGAACGCTAGCAGTGTGAGGTGCGGCTGTGTTAGCAATGGGGCGACCGGTGTGGCCTACGAATTTGCGGATTGCCATGGAGACTGTTATGGGACGTCGATTATTGACGACTGCGGCGTATGCTCTGGATCCAGTACTGGACATCAGTACGATAAAGACATGTGAGTCAATCATGAAAGCTCAGTTTAATGTGTGTAGGTTTGCTCATGCCGATCCAAGGGGAGCGGGGTATTTCCCCCCCCCCCCCCGCCAAGTAAAAAATGAAATGTTCATAGCTTCAAGGGGTGGTGACGCTGATTAATTAATGAGGTACCGCAACAAAAACGTGCCGAAGTAAACATGATAACAGTATAAAGAGGCTTGGGCTCCCTTCCCTTTTACGTACAATTATTAGTTACTCACGCCCACGTATAAATATTATATGCCCTGCCCCTTTGCCCCCCTCGCAAAAAAGTTCTGGATCCGCCCCTCTACCTCCCCCATGCCATAGAAATAGGAGTATAAATATTTCCACATCTGCACAAAGCTGATGTAGTGGTTACAGCAGAGAAATTATGTAACGTAATATCTAGCAAGCCAGTGAAAAATTATTTCACACATGAAGCTAATGTATAATCATTATTTAGTGGTTCAAACAAATGATATAGTATTGTCTCTCATTCTGCTGACAGTATAGGCCAATTCGGGAATTACATTGATTACTCCCCCTTTTTTTCTGCAGAGACTGCATGGGTATATGCTTTGGGAATGCTACTGTCGACCTTTGTGGAGACTGCTCTGGACCCGGCACACCTTACCCGCTCAACCAAAACCTTGATTGCACCGGAGTCTGTGGGGGGCCATTCAGGGCCGACAGTTGTGGTGCGTGCCAGCTCCCCGACCCAAATGGAATGATCGTCGAGCACAGGGACTGTGCAGGAGTGTGCTACGGGTCAGCCAAGAGGGACTCTTGTGGGGTGTGCTATGGTGGAAAGACTGGTGTGCTGCCAAATACCCTCCTTGATGCGTGCGGTGTGTGCAGAGGCGACAACTCGACCTGCGCGGGCTGTGATGGAGTCACAAACAGTGGTCAGGTTGTAGACAACTGTGGCGTATGTGGTGGAAACGACTGTGGCTGCTTTAAGATCGTGTCTGTCTCTCCTGGCTACACACCTCAGAATGGTTCCACCGTGTTTACTGTGCGAGGAGCAGGGTTCTTCGTCAATCAGTCCAGCTATAACCAAAGACTTTCAAACTGCAACGTGACAAAGTTCGTAGGTGGTAGCGGCACCACCGTCACAGGCATCTGCCGCTTTGCACTCCCATCAAATCGTGGCGTGTTCCAGCCAGTTGCTTACCTGGTGAACCAAAGTGTGCTCAACTGTATGGCCCCTGCCTTGCCAATGCTCTCCTCCAACCAATTGAACGTCATGCTGCAGGTGAGTATCGGGGGAGGACCCCTATCGAATCCCCTGACGATCGTTTACTACCAGAACGCATCCACATTTGCCACCAGCATGAACCCTAGCGACGTGGAGGTAGGAAAAGCCGTGACTGTGATCATACAGGGGCAAGGCTTCATCAGTACCTCTGCTTCTGTATGCAAACTGAGTCTATACAGTTCCCAGAGCTCTTGCTCCTTTGCCACACCCCTTACCGTCCCCGCGACTTATCTTGACAGTGCACAGATGGCTTGCAGCTTGCCAGTGTCTTATCAGCCGTGCCAGGTTTTCCTCACCCTGCAGCTCAATGGGCAAGCCGCAGGACAAGTGAGCAAGGGTTTGGTATTCACATACCACAGTAGTGCACCTCAAGTAACTGACGTATACTTTTCAGATGACCTTTCATCGCTTCTGGTTCAATTTGACCGTAGTGTATCATTAAATGGAACATCTTCCATATCGAATGTCTTTACTGGTGCAACGTATGTCCTGCTTGGAGGTCCCCAGGCCACTTATCAGTGGATCAAACCATATCAGCGTGGTATAGTAATATCTCTTCCAGCTAGTTCCATGGTGATGGTGAACTCTTTAATCGGATTCAGAGATGGCACTGTTGTTTCAAACGGAACATTGTTTCCCTACGCTATAACCAACGTATCTGTACCAGTCAGCCCTTATACCAACGCAGTACCACCGCTGGCTGTTCTAAATGGTCCCTATACTATACCTGTTTGTGGACAAGCTAAGTTCTCTGCTGCAGGTTCTATGTATGCTGGCTACCGGCCTTTGAAATATCACTGGGACGTATTTGCTCCTGACATCTTGTACCCTGGATACAGTAGTTTGCTTGCATTCCTTAACTCTATTCCCGACAGCAGTTCTGAGATATCCATCGACTCCTCATTGTTCCAGCCAAATGTCACCTATACACTGCAGCTTGTGGTTACAAACGCCATTGGGCTGTCGAGCATTCCAGTTGTCAGGACCCTTGTCCGATGGAGCACTGAAACTCTCTCCATTTCCTTTGCAGGCCCTCTTGTCAGAGAATATGACGTCACTTCCCCTTTGCTGATTGACTCCACGCTTCAGTTGTTGGGGTGCACCAACAAGCCTGCCAATTTTTCCCTGCAGTGGTCCATCTACAACATCACCAGTACTCGACCCTACACCGTTGCAGAGCTGAGCCTGCCTGGGATCTACAAGTCGTCTTCCAGCCTGTTCCTTCCTGCCCGGACGCTTGCCGAAAATGGTAGCTATGTGTTGACACTCCGTGCCTCGACTGTGGACAGACTCCTCTCGTCCGAGTTGAGTCTCAACCTCACCACGGTCCTCACGCCCCTGAAAGCCTGGATACTCGGAGGCACCGATGTTACTGTCTCCGGGAACTACACGCTCGTCCTCGACGGCAGCACTACGTCCTTCAGTAACCTCCTCCCCATTCCATCTTATGAGTGGAGTTGCGTCACTATTGCGACGTCGGGGCCCTGCTTCAACCAATCCACTTTGCCGTACCCGTCGCCAATAGCCCTTCCGCACTCCAATACCGTTCGCATGCCAGCAGGAGTTCTTCTGTCCGGCGCAGACTTCGGTTTCACGATGCGCGTGTCGCAGGGGACGCAGCAGTCCTCGGCGACGGTCGTCGTGCGCACGCTGCCCGCTCTGAGGCTGCCCCGCACCTGCATTGTGACGCAGGGCAGTACCGTCGCCACGGTGACCAGCAAGGTAACCTTGGAAGGACTGGTGTACTCTGTGCTGAAGGTGACAGACGTCCACTGGGAGAGTGTGTTCCTACCAGGTGTGTGTAGTAAAGGTCGTAAAGGGAGGAAGTGGTTTGATAGTTTGTTAAAGTGTGCTTGAATGATAGTTTAACTATAGAAATTTAACTAATTTTTGACTAATTTTGACTTAATTTTGCATTTGTCTTTCCAATGCAGGTCAGGGCTATGTAGACTTGACTTCCTCTGCCGTTCAAAGCCAGGTGTATTATCCAAGTGATGCTACAACCCTCTCAAACTCAAACCCAACCCTCAATCCACTGCAGGCATCCATCACGACATCGCTCATCAGTCGAGCCAACCTCATCCTTGCCCCCAGCACTCTGTCACCCGGTCTCGCCTACACCTTTGCGCTTGTAGCCACCAATCAGGATGGCACATCTTACTCAAAAATCACCATCACTGCCAATTCAGCTCCTCACTCTCCCACACTGCAGGTATATCCTTCCTCGGGCATCGCCATGTCGACTGTGTTCACTCTCTTTGTTGCTGACCCGGCTGATAGCATTATTAACATTCCATTCACATACCAGTTTGGATTGGTCGATTCCTCACAGGGAATCACGTGGTTGACTGGTCCCCAGACTAGTGGGACCATTGGCATTGTTCTGCCTAAAGGCAACCCACTTACTCTCCAGGCTCGCATCACTGATAAGAGTGGTAGCTATGTCGATGTCAACACCAATTGCACGGTGAATCCCCAGCCACTAACAGGTGCTGCCTTCCTTACCAGCCAGCTGTCCAACATCACTACGAAATACGGTGCTGACAAGGATTGGAGAGCTGCTCTTGCCGACACCATGGTGCTCTTACTGGACGCCAACTCGACTGCCACCATGTTGCCCCTGTCATTCAAGAACAGTGCTCTGGGACTGGTCTCTGCCATTATGAGCGGTCCCCTCCCCCAGACGTCAGCTGATTACTCAGTGGTAGCATCACTACTGTCTCTGATCACTGCAGCGCCTGGGGAGCACAATCTGGACACTGCAATGAACATTGCTGGACAGTTGGCGGGTTGGTTTGGGTCACAGGCTGCGCTCAGCACCTATAACCTTTCCCCGAGACTACCTGATGGATTGCAACCATCAGTGTTGCTTAGCAATACAAGTGGGGCGTTGAACCCAAATGGCACCAGCGTTCTTGCAATGCAGACAGCACAGAAGATTTTGGATTCCATGACTCAAATTGCATCCACAGCATCTGCAAAACCTGTGGCAACCTTCTATGTCAATGGTATTCAAAACATTGGCCAAGCCCTGTGCAAGCAGATCGTAACGGGAGAAAATCCAGTTTCGCTTTCAACGTCGATTTCTCAACTCTATGTTCATAAGGGTGCACCCTTGGGTGCCTTTAATGTATCCAACCTTGTAATTGATTTTGGCAGCTCACTGGCTGCAAGTTACAATACCTCTGCATGTGGGTCTCCTTACATTGCCTGTGACGAGGCTTGCATCCAGGGAGTGGCTTACAAACGTGACCTCTTTGCAAACTCCAGTGCCCAAGTGCTCCAGCTCTCCCCCGCTGCAGAGCGGATGATTAACTCAACCATTGCAGGGATCAACACGCAAGGGATTTTGATACACTCTAACATCTTCTCGGTCGTAATTTCCATTCCAAACCAGAACAAGTATATGAATGTCACCGGGCTGCCATCTCCGTTTGAAGTTTACATTCCAGCGCAGAAGTTGCCGTCACAGGCTAGTGTGCCTCTGTGCTTCTACCGCTCCCTTGTGAATGCTTCCTCTGCTCCCAACGACACGTCCTTCCTCTGGACGCTCGACTCCACTGCCCCTCCACGCAACATTACCATCGGTGGCAAGCAATACTTTGTGTGCACGTTCACGCACCTAACGGAATTTGTGATCGGATCCCTGCCACCCCCTGTCATTGCCACACCACTTCCGGCCATTGTAACAAGCACTTCAGTGAAAATAATATCTTCCTCTACAATGGTCATATCCAAGACCCGAAAGGTCCCCACGTTCAATCCAACCACTCCTCCGCGCACTACAATTGTCACAGCTCAGGCAGATATAGTTACTCCAGCTGTGGGATCGATCATTCCTATCATCTTAATCATTGCAGCTGTGGTGGGAGTGGTGGTCACACTGTACATTGTTTGGAGAAAGAAGCACAAGGCTAGCATCAAAATAACACCAGTGGAAGCTCTAAAGACACAGTCTGAACCAATCACCAAGCCCAGCACTCCACTTCTGACTCCAGAGCAGTCAAAGGTTCCAATGGAGGTGATCAAGCTCACTGAAAGTGGGGAGAGGGTGAAGGTTGGAACGCTGAACGTCCTCCCCTCAATCCGTCTCAGAGAGCTTCGACAGCAGATCATGGAAGATCTGGACGCCTTCAAGGGTAAGCCATTCTACCTTATGACAAAGCAGCTCTGTGACATCGAGCCGGCTGCTGAGCAGCAGATGTTTGTAAGTCTGGTGTTTGGTACAAAGTTCATCTTCGTCAGGGAGGTGTCCGACACAGATGAGTACGCCAGGCAGTTCTGCATCTGCGGGAAGGCAGCCCAGTTCCTGTGTACGGGGTGCACCTCCCAGGGGTACTGCAGCGAGGAGTGTCAGGGCATCCACTGGGAAAGCCAGCACCAGAAGGAGTGCAACGTGCTCTCTGAGAAGAGGCGGAGGAACGAGATTCTGCACCAGCATCGTCAGGTGAACATCGCGGGCTTGGCATCTGCTGCAACCACTCCTGGCCTCAAGAGCTCTACCACCGACTGGAAGAGCTTTTTGAAGGCATCAAGACCACCATCTCAGGTGGCCATCAAGATATCCCCTGAGAAGGCTGATACCAGTTCTGCAGAAAAGTCAATTAATTCAGGTCCTGCCACGTCACCTTTGCCACAGCATATGAACACGTCTGAAGCGACTAAGTCCCCAGATGCACCACTTTTGCCCACCTCACTACAAGGCACTGCTTCCCCACTAATTACATCTATGCCAGAGAAGACCTCGCATCAAATAACCCCTCATGAGCCTCAGGCTCCCACTGCCCATGGCAAGGATTTGCAGCAGCGTACTTTGCCTGAGCCTGCCTTGCCCCAGCGTGACATTATGTCACCAGCAGTGATTGTAGACGAGCCAAGACCTTCTGTGCTCTCACCGTTGCCACAGTGGCAAACAAACTTGGGTCATATGGAAGCAGCAAACAGACTGCCACAAGTCAAACCACTTGGATTAGGAGGCTCTAAACAATTTATTGCACCATTGGCCAAACCCCCATCATTTACGCTAAGGGCACCTCTTCCAAAACCTCCATTCATATCCCCTGCCACCACCCCAGGAATCCGTCCTCCATTTTCGACTCAGACACCAGTTCCCAGACCAGTTTTGATGACCCCCGTTAGTACCACAGCAGGATTTGCAACTTCACCTTACCTGTCTCCATCTCCAAATGTGAGCTCCAACTTGCCTCTGCAGCAGAACCTGCCACTGTCTCCATTACCTCATCTCCAGTCTGCACCCAGAATTCAACCACAATCTTTGTTCGACATGAGCCCCGGGTTGTCTCCAACTCAAACTCAGCCCTTGTCGCCTTTGCCTCAGGCGTTCCCTGTGTCAAAAGTGCCACCGCAGCATGCCATGTTTGTCCCGGCGAAACCCCAGCAGCAGAAACGTCCCTCGGTGTTCTCTACGGAGTCACGGCTCATGGTCCAGTCCGTCGTCCCCGACGACCTCGCCATGTCGATGTCTTTGAATGCAAGTATGTTCAAAAAGGTGCGAGACGAGCCACTGCTGGAGTCGGAGGAAGAGGAAGAAGAAACCTCGGAGGAAGGTGATGAGGGCAATGAGGCTAAATTGAAGGACTCTGAGGATTCCTCTGATTCATCCGATGACGCAGCAGAAGGAGAGGAAGAGGACGCTAGTGTGCCAGCTGCTGCTCCACCTCCACTGCAACCAAAAAAGAAAACCAACTTAACAGGCGATAAATCTGTGAATTAGTACTATGTAAACTTCCAGGAGTGACTTCATTGATGTGTCATTTCAATCTTTCTTTTGTTATAACAGTATGTAATTTAATTGGCATATTCAACATATTGTCCACTTCATGCGTGCATCTGCATTTCAGGTCCCACGCTTATGGGATTAGCTCCGTGGGCGTGGTTTTCGACCGAGCGTTTAAAAAGGATAACGAAGGGTTGCCTTTGCTTGCCCGCTGGCATATAATCTATTAACTACACGTAAAATATGTACATACAACGTACACATCGTTGCACGGTGCCGTTGTAGTGGAGTGACAATTCGACACTTCAAATCCGCCATTTAATTGGTTCTCCTTATTCTTTTTCTCCTTCACTTCATCACATGTAACTCGCAATAGGGCAGGGGCGGATTTAGGGGGGGGGGGGTCCAGGGGGTCCGGACCCTCCCTTTCCTATATGAAGAATGACGTAATGCATACTGTAATCTATGCAGCGTTCTGCATGTTACCGTCCTTGGATTTGCAAGATTTCACATCGTTCTAGCCAAGTGGGGTTTATATCGATCTAATTAAATCCTCCTACATGTGTATAGAGGAGTTGCATGTGACGTCGCGCGCATCTTACATCACTAAGTATGTTACTATAAATATGCGCTGCGTGGGTACGAGATAAACAATAACCGGACGGGAACGATAGAAGGCGGCGGCATACGCTCACGTGGTACATATTTATAGCGTGCCGTATACATAAATAGCAGCATACATATGATGTAACTAAACAATGCAAGGCGCGCGTGACGTCAATGCAACTCCTCTATTAACGAAACATTTAATCGCGCTATCGATCGAATGGTGCGTGTGAGCAGGAATTGAGGTAAGCGATCAAAAGACGTGAATGGGATGGATCTCAGATTCTTTTCCTCAGTAAACAGATAGCTATAGAGCTAAATAAACTAACAATACTAATATTATAGTAAAACATATATGAGTCGTTTATAGACCGACATGTAGCTGGTGCTTGGCCACGTGCACGCTTCGGTCAAAAATTCACAAAAGCTTTGCGTCACGAATTTAATTGCTGAGCAGTAGGAACCATAGCATTGTGAAGAATGAAGAGTTTCTCGTCGCTATCCATGCAGGCTCTAGTAATCCGGATATCGCGTGATGTATATGTATTGGATAACACTGTGAATTTCATGCTAAATAAACGCAAAAGCAAAAAAGCGGCTGGGGCTTCGCCCCAGACCCCACTGGGGGAGCTATCAGCGCTCCCCCAAAACCCCCTTGCTGTCACGGGAGGGGGCGCGCCCCCTCCCCTACCCTCCCCCAGTTTTGCATTTATTTATCAGACCCCTTTCCCCAAATCCTGGATCCGCCCCTGAAAAGGAAGACCAAATCAACATCAAATTGTACCATTTAACATCCCAACGCTCCTTTTTATGCATGTGCCAACATCAGCCGATGAAATGCCGTGCGTGGGTGTTACTTTGTGATCCAAAAGTATTTCTATCAACTTAGAATAACTTGTTGACACTTAGTGTGCACGTAGCAATCAAAGAATGCTAGAAAAACGTTCTTACCAGTCGGAGAAATCGATTCCTCTCGTAAAATCTTTAAGAGAGGATCGATTTTTAATTCAAAAGTGAACAAGTGCAAATCATAGATACTTTAGAGATATATGGGAAAGTTTCCGAGCAAAGGGACCTAGCATGTATTATAAAAAAGCATAATAAAAATGCCTTACGTTTGAAATGCTATAACTTCCGAAGGGTTAACGCTATCGTCTTCCTATTTTCAGCACTTCATATTACACCATTTCTCTATGGTAAAACACTGTTTGGGATCTTGCACTTGCTCCTTGCCAGTATTGCAACGTTCGATACCCCACCGGGTTCAAACCCGCCATAACTTTCTGTAGGAGTAATGAAATCGCTTCAAATTCGGTATGTAGGTAGAGAGGTCCTATACCTATCGATTTGTTCTGTTCGTTAATTTTTATGCCATCTGTTACGGAGATACAGTTGAATAAACTACGTGCACGTTTTCCCGCTTGATTCGCGCCAATGTAATAATCCCCGCCTCCCCATACATTGAGCGGAGCGCAATTTGCCCAAATCATTGGCGCGAAACGAGCACGAAAATGTGCACGTAGTTTGTTCAACTGTATCTCCGTAACGGATTGCATAAAAATTAACGAACAGAACAAATAGATAGATATAGGACCTCTCCACCTACAAACCGAATTTAAAGCGATTTGATTACTCCTATAGAAAGTTATGGCGGGTTTGAACCCGGTGGGGTATCGGACATCGCGATATTGGCATGGAGCATGTTCAGGATCCCAAAATATATTTTACCATAGAGAAATGGTGTAGTATGAAGTGCTGAAAATAGGAAGACGATAGCGTTAACCCTTCGGAAGGTATAGCATTTCAAACGTAAGGCATTTTTATAATGCTTTTTTATAATACACGCTAGGTCCCTTTTCTCGGAAACTTTCCCATATATTGGTTCTCCTTATTCTATGTATCTCATGCCTGTATCATTAGGCCACTTAGTTCATATATATCGGTACATCTACCATCACCGTAGCGACCGACCTAGCAACCGAGTTGCGAATGTATACAGCTTGGCTGCATGAAATAATATTGAAATAGGCGTTATTTCACATCAACTATCTTATTCTGATTACAGGACCGAATCCCCATCCTGATCCACTGCGCACGTGTTGTAGTAGCCCTGCATGGAGGAATTAGATCATCTACTTTTTCGACAACGTGCAGTTTTCCCTGGTGTGTGTGTACTCAGTCTATTCGTGTTACCAACTCATTCTAAGCAGGCACAATGTTATATTTTTCGGTCCAATTAAACGCGGTGTGTTTTTAGGCATTCGGTACCGTTTCGTCCATTCAGCCATGCAAAAGAATGCAGATTTTTGTTGTTGAGGCTATGCAGGGTTTGTGGGGATTATATCAGTTCAACAAGACTTAATGATGGTCTTTTGGTATTAATCTTGCAACTGATACCCTTGCCAGTCACCCCTGAAGCGGTTTGCTACCTGTGCCATCAAGTTGTTACTGCATACAAAAATGCATTAGCTCATGGTAGGACGTACAAAGTGTGCACAGTAATGTTTGATGGTTGGGAGTCACTTGGTAACGACATGTGCTGTGTATGTAAACATGGGAAAAGTAAAGAAAAGGGTGGAAGGCCAAGGAAATTCAAGTTCATTGTTTGGCCAGGGAGACCTTTAGAAGTTCCTCTGAGGAAACTTGTCGAGTCCATTAAGCTCACTGCACCTCCTCCTTTTGTGCTGTCAACGTTACATCCACCAACCATAGCAGGGAATGTATCTTGGTTGACTGCTGAATGTCCTTTATATTTGGAAGTACTGAACACTTGCTACATAGTCTGCTCCAATTATTGTTGTACTTAGCTATATCTGCACCATGAACTACTGTGTCCATGTTGCTATGGTGATCACCTAACAGATATTACCACAGTGTGAGCACCATGTAATCTTGTTCTGGATGCTCTCAAGTGCATTTCTGTTATATGCAGCAAATGCAAAAACGAGATCCTGCCTTCAGACTACGCAACCCACCTGCGATCTGGCTGTGCTGGTGAAATTCTCAGCCATCCAGTCAACCAACCTTTGTCACCTATATTGAGTCTCAGTTACAAATAAATTTAGTCATACATTCACTTCTATCAAGTCCAACAAAAGGTGTGGTAGTACTCAATACACATGGAAAGGTAGTTAAACTGTCGTGTACATTACAGGTCCTAATAAACTTCTCTTTGGCATGCATTTATTTAGCTACTTACCATGATGCAACTGAGTTGAGGGCAGGTTCCGTCCAGCTCAGCTTCATGGCAGTCCACAAAGAAGTGCATCACAGTTTGGGTGATATTCGTAGATATGTCAGTGCCAATTGTCAAAGCTAAGTAGAGAAGTGGTATCCTGCACACCCTCAGACAGGAGCAAACTTCTACAGGAAATATCTGCAGAAAGCTGTGTGATTTCACAGCAGATGCCTTAGCAATGAGGATGGAGCTTAACATTCCCTGGTCTCCATCTTTTTATAGTCCTAGATGCATTTATTATTACAATGTATTATGGTTAATGGTGTGGCAAATTGAGGTGGCTAGTGAAAAAAAGATGCGTCTCAAAGCTGATGAACTCCTTGGTGACAATTTCAAAGCTGAGATGGTACCACTCTCATTTAAGCATCAGAATAGTGACAATATAATTTAACCTGCTCCATTAGTATATATCCCACATTTGTGGAATATGGTTGAGAAAATTTTGGAACAGAGTAATGCAGGAAGGGGAATGTACAATATTATTTGTAAAAATGCTCAGCTCAGTCCTTCAACATCAGGATTCATTGCCTTACCTGGCACAATGGTGCCATTCCACCGAATGAGATTTGAATAAAGCTTGGTGGTGGGGGAACATTCAAATTCTGCTTCCAACTTCTGAATGTTGATGCTCCAAATTAATCTGTAACACAAGTGTGATTTCTATGTTTGAAGGTCCTGATTCAGTCACCAACTTGCATATTTGCTTGGATCAGTATGTTGAATAACAAGCTGAAATCAATAAGATAGCTTGAGGTATAACCCTGCACATTGAATATGTAACAACTAGTACAAACCCGCTATTCTTTTGTAGAGAGAAAAAAATTCGTTTGTTTTTATGTGGGGATTATGAATTTCTTTGTCACTGCCATGGTTTATCAGGCGCAAGTGGTAAGATCAGTGTCTCCAATTCTGTTTTGTTTCACATGTTCATTTCAGGTCGTCATTGCTGCTGCTTGTATTGCTTAACAACATCAGATGAACTTCAATTACAGCCGTCCATTGAGAGCCTGGATCTCAGAACAATTGATTCCATTTTACAGCGATTCATGCAATGTGGTGGGGATGCAAAGGGTAAAGGAATTTAATAATGTAATCCGTGAACCCTTTTTCAAGTCAATTCCACTTTTCCAGGTAATTCTCTATTTGTCTGCCATATCTCAACTTGAAGGTCTGTCCTCCGGGTTCACATTACTTTGGGAATATTTTTGAAGCTCTTTGTTTTGATGGAAGACGAGTGTCACATACTTGATCACAAATATTCCATGCCGGAGACTCCTAGTGGGGACAGCTACAAGCAATACTGTTCCGATGTCAAGATGAAGCAGGAGAAGTGATGGAAAAACTTCATATTGTAAAAGAGAGCATCAGACTTTGGAGGAGATACTATTTCACCACCTAATGAAGAACTGGCTGATAGCTGCACATTGTAGTTCATTGAAGTAGTCGAAGCATGGTCATTGGGTGACGTCATGCATCGTCCCCGCACGGGATAGTGGTACAGTAGTTACCCGACACATCGTTGATCAGCTGGTGCGTTTGGTACCAGTTGGGCGAGATCCATGTTACGTCGCCCTTTGAATTGTGATGACTTTCAAGGGCTTTGTGTCCCGGTGTCACAGGACCACCTAAAAATTGACCGGCCGGACATTGTATCCTAGGACCCGGCGTCCGCCGGACACCCAGTCCTATATATGAGATATTGTCTGGCCGGTCAATGTATCCTACGATATTATGTCCCCACTTAGGAATGGCTTCCCCCCCCCCCCCCCCCCTTTCACCTGGGTAGGATGGAGATAGCGTGTTTCCCGTTACAATTATAAGCATGTGTATCGGCCGAAACGGGGCGTCATACATATTCATTTTATTAAGGATGGTCAGCGAAATTACACATCACAAAAAAGAAATGAAACATAGATATTTGTGGCACCTTTGTACGCGTATATATGACTTGTTCTTTGAATTTGTTTTTTCTTTCTCAGTCCTATACAGCCCATTATTCAGCTGTTCTTTTTACTATTTCGAGTTGATATATACATGCATACCCATGCTACACGATGGTGATGAATAAATGAATCTGTTTATACATGCATGTATATTGATTGGTCATGATCAGCTGATGTAAGCTAGAGACTGAGAACAAGTCATATACAAATACTGCCATGGGTTTTTGTATGACTTGTTCTTTGAATTTTTATTTCAGCTCAGAGTATAATTCTGTTCATTTACTACATCAAGATGATACCCATTGATACACAGAAATGCATGCATAGAATATGCTGATGAGTCTGTGAACTGTTTATGATCAGTTGATTTATGCTACAGACTGGCAGTTTTTACAGTACCAACTGCATTTTAAGTCACTCCAGGACATTCGGGGTATAGAGGAGCCACATTTCTTGTGAAACCATTCTTTGCAAGAACTGCATTAGATCATTACTCCAGAATCTGACAATCGGCAGTAGCACCTCACTTTAATCATCTTATTGCCCACAATACATGTGTATGACTGTTTTCTCTATCTGAACCGGTATTGGCGTATAATGTTTGGGACATGGTATACCATTGCATGCATGTAAGGAGTTACATATTTCTTTTGGTGACCCTCTTTTTGATGCTTAAGAAGAGTTGAACCCATTGTTTGGCCTGTAAAGACAGAATAGAGTAGCATTTCATCCTTACTATATTTGCACACTAGCTAAACTTACCTTTTGGTGGAATTGATTTGAAGCTTTCTGCATGCATGGGTGGTGATTAGTATACTGCATAAATCTTCAAAATCCTTAGGATTCCGTATGCCAACAACGAAAAGAAGTCATTTGTTGACAAGTGATTTGACTCACTGTACATAGTACCTCCCATAACTTCACTACTGCTGTGCGCAGGGCACTAGGCAGAGGAATGTCTTTCATCTATGAAGGAAGCAGCTGGTATACATAATGTACATGTATGATGAATGTTACTAATGTCAAGTGTATTTGTACCTTAAGAAATTTCCTTTTACTTTCACCAGTTAAGGATGTTCACTCATGACATGAAGTATTTGTGTCAGACTTCCATTATTATTCTTCTTTTGAAGCGCTTCTCGAGAACTGGTTCCGCATGGTGATCCGATGACTCCATTCGTTGCAAATTTGAAAAAACACTTTAAATTGAATGGCCAATGAACTATGCTAGCACACGAATATAAGTAGCGTTCTAATCGAAGAATCTTAAAGTACATGTAATATATCCGGTGTGAATCAATGCGTACTGAATGGAGTATTAAACTACGTGTAAGACAAAAGGATTATCCATGCATGTATAATAGTGAACGGTACCGGTATCTCTCTAGCTTGCATGTTTAATGAATTACTTGTATCAGAGTAATCAGATCTCGAGTACTGCCTAGTATAGGGAGACACAATGGAACGAGCCATATTATGGGTTTCCTTGGTTACGTCGTAATCCCTCCTTTCCATTGTCCGATGATTTTGGTTGTCTCGACTTGTAATAGCAATGGCATAGCTAGGGTACGGCCCCTGGCAGGGTTTAGGTACTAACAACAGAGGTCGGATTAACAATAATACTCACCCGCCGAAGTAAGAACTGGTAGTAATACGGAATAACCATCTCTATTTCGAGTCGGTACTCCAGCTCAATTAAGGCATCAGCAACGAATTAATGGGGCGTGCTGTACCATAAATATATAATATCAGTAATCTTGGTGACTCCACCACCGGGCAGTGAGTTGTTTGTGCTGAGAAGGAAACCATGCACCGTCGACTCGCAATCGGCACATATAAACAAGCGTGTCTCAGACTCTTCGCTGAGATATTGTGGTACAACTTTGAAGGCACAACCTATGACACGCGATCGCGCAAGAGTTGCCTTGTATTTCGCGTTTGTGGGAATTATGCGTTGATGCGTGCGGTGCACTGTGGCGTTCTAGCAGCTAGGGCTTCCCTATTCATATGGATCGTACATGCGGTGGGAAGTTGCTTGCACACTTCGTGTTTCGATCAAAATCCTACGCACGCGTGATCACAGAGAAGGCTGCATATAGCTTTCAGTTATAACGTATAACCTATACTTTGCGTAAAATACTGTCAAAAAAAAAACCTAGTCTCGCTGTTTGGTGATGGCTGTTGCTGAGTGTTAACTCATAGCAATATAGCTTATCGTAACAAAACGTACCAAGCTAGGAAACATCGTTCCAACATACTCCATGGACACACGACCGGAGTCGTGCATGTATGCTGCCATGTCTGAGAGTTGGCCGGGTAGTGGTATAGTAGTATCGTACAAGAAGCAAGGCTTTGAGGAGTGCTTGGGCAACGTTATGACGTTTAATTCATTATTAATAATTTTATGGCTTGAACGGGGTACTAGAATTCACATACTTGAATCTAGAAATAGACGTGCACATGGGGTAGATATGCTACTTGCACATATAAATAATTATGCAAATGGCTTTGGCTTCAGAATCCACTTTATAATCTTCAATAGATCGTCCACGCGGTAAAATCGGAAAGGAAAAATAGTGGTCAAAAGTATGCTAGCCATTAAATGTATGCAGTAAAACAAAACCCCGTTTTGAAATTGATGGGGGCAACTTTTTACAGAACAGAAGATATACAAACAATGTGTTATTTGTCCCTGTATCATACTTAGGTTTATAAACTTTACTACAAGTCTTTGGTACTAAACTGTGCGCGATTGATAGAAATTACCCATAGACTCCATGTACAATAATTTTATTACGCGTATTACGGAATTCAAATATTTCATGTCCGCAATTGCTGGCCATGCTGGGAAATTCAGTCATTCTTCCACTTTCCAAGGATTTCAATAGATGCTGCCGCATGACCACCATGTCATATTTTCTGGAACATATATATCTGCACCACAGCATAACCCAGTAGCATAAGCAATGGCATACAGGCCACAGTCTGAACTGTTGGTCTGTTTGTCAACATCAATAAAGTGGAGGTGGACTGCATTGTTAGGGGTGAAGATAATGGAGCAAATTTGATCTATGACATGGTCAGTACAAGTCTGATACAGACTGTCATAGATGTTTACATGACCTGATGGCAAACCAAGGGTTGAGATTGTAAACCAAAGGTCTTCTCCATTATGAAGAATTTGTACAAAGTCCTATCTCATGATGTCAAATGTTAAGTGGTATCCCATTGTTGTTGCTTGTAGTCATATACTGACTGTGAAGAATGTATTGAGAAGCATTAATTATAATATCATCCAACCCCTGTGCGGTAGACTCAATAATGCATTTATGTTCCTCAGATCGTACCACATTTCCTACTTCCAACCAGCGGTTACTTTTCTTTGATACACGGTGTCTGACCCTGGTAATTTTCATTTTCATTTTCTCCCCTTCTTGAGAATGGCTGTTCCCATTGGCACCCATATTATTCTCAAAGACTGTAGTTATTCCATTAGTTTGAGGCTGACTTTGGTCAAAGCAAGAGATGTACATAAAAAATAAGTAAAGTACACAAACTCATATGAAATGAATTTCAGCTTACTTGTTATGGTGAGATTATCAAGGGCTACACCTTTCTTTGTGCACAACTTGCTTGAATCCAAAATCCATTGGCAGAAGGTATCAATGTTTGTTGAAGATATTAGCAAGTATGTTTTATCATATTTACTAATTGAATGTTTGTAACATTAAAATTGTACCAAAGTAAAGATCTTGGATGAATCATCGGACATATAGAGGAGAGGTGTGGCAAAGTTTGGCTTGTCTCGTACCCAGACCCACCATGACGTAAGCATTTATCGCTTACAGAATAAACACTACGACAGGTGTAGTGTTAGAAAGCATATACTTAATCTTGATTTATATGCTGTCAAAGCTATTGAACTGATGCAGCATAGAGCATACTCATAAACTTCCAGATTGAATGCAGTTGGCTAATTTAATGTTAAAAACAGTAATCAGCAATTATGTATTAAAATGTGTGCATGTATCACTTACATCAAATCCTTCATCTTCTGCTGCTTCATATGCAAGCTAATCAGCTCCTGTTCACCACAGTTGAAGCAAGCTTGGTGAATACAGCAAATGTATTTCATGAGCAGATGATTCCTTTCCTCTTTCAGTTTGGAAATCAGTTCCACCCTGTCCCTATATGCATGCATTCTCGTCACTACCAGCAGCTGGATGTTCTTGCCTTTGTTGATATATTTTTAGCTGGGCTGAGTTGTACTTCTTTTTTAGTATCTTTTCACTCTCAATATAACCCCTTACCACATAATTCATCTATAGCATAAGGGCCTGACCATTTCTTGTCCAATTTTTCTCCTTAACGAGCAAGGTTTCTCATGTTTCTTAAAGGACGTGATCTCCCAGCTGAAGTCCTGTTCGTGCATGCTGCGGTCATAATACTGCTTCTGTTTAGTTTGAATGTTGGATGTCACTTCTGTAAATACTTCAGTTCTCACCTCTTCCAGATTTGCCGCATATTCTTGAGCTTTACTTTCGATGCCAGTCATAGAAAAAACAAATCACTTCTATCTTTGCACTCTGCATTCTTAGTTGGAGAGGTAGAACTGCTTCTCAGCCAAACCTTAGTCTCGTACCCAGACCCACCATGACGTAAGCGTTTATCGCTTACAGTATAAACACTACACCTGTCGTAGTGTTTATTCTGTAAGCGATAAACGCTTACGTCATGGTGGGTCTGGGTACGAGACAAGCCAACACATTTTGACGGAAGTGCTTGAGCTTCTGACCATTTAGAAAAATAGTCGGTACACGTTTAATACTAGATACCTATAGGGAGCCAAGAAAGACATCAAGCGTACATTATGCCTACCTGTTTTTGTTGCGTGTCAGGTCCTACAATAGCGATACTAACTTGGTACCATACTTGAGCTCTCACCGGAATTGGATGTAGCTCAGCTGAAGCCTTCATTAATTTCTTGTTTGTTCGTTGGCAAGTGTCAAACGTTCTTACATGTTCTTTCACGTCGTTCGTCATGTCCTGCCAGTAGAACCGGGAGCAGATCTTCTGTAACGTTTTGTCCCTACCAAACTGTCCACCGCCTTGATAAAAGAAAATTAGAATACGTGGCTTAGGTGGCTATACCGATATGCGTGTGCGGAATGGGCCTCCATGCATCACACTTTTTTGATCTTCCTTATCGAAAACCCAACGTCTAACTTCCTTAGTCTCGTACCCAGACCCTGATTCCCACAGCTGCGGATGGATTACATCTTTCCACGTAGCGGTGATGTAATCCATCCGCAGCTGTGGGAATCAGGGTCTGGGTACGAGACTATAACTTCCTGGCCATTCTTCAAGTTTCTTTAAGATACAACTGACCATCGTTGACTGTGAAATCCTTCGCTTTCCTTCGAATCATCCTCTTCCATTGCTTTTCAGCTTCCGCTCTGTATGACCTCTCCGTCAAATACTTCAACACATCTTGGTAAAGCAGCTTCTCTTGTGCACTCTTTTCAGCCATGTTAATACAGCAAGTGGATCTACACGAACAATTCCCGTCAGTTCGGAACCAGTCCTGTATAACCCGTACCAGCCTGATTGTCCTGTACCAGTACTGGTATAGACTTCGGCCCTGTACCGATCGGGGTTGTAATTTTGACCGTATTGTATACTTAAGAAAATTATACGCACAAAACATATATCTAGCAAATTATCCCTCCTTTCCATATGCACACAGATCTTGGTGATACACATGCACACATACACACAAGCACACTCACACAAGCACAAGCACACAGATACACACATCCTTAGTGGTAAAAAGTAAGAGGTATTGTGGTTAATTATGGCATGTGCAAATGTAGGAGGGGCTAATCCTTTTGTGTGTGTGTGTGTGTGTGTGTGTGTGTGTGTGTGTGTGTGTGTGTGTGTGTTGTGTGTGTGTTGTGTGTGTGTGTGTGTTGTGTGTGTGTGTGTGCTTGTGTGTGTGGCCATGGTAGACCTATCACCAAGATCTGTGTGCATAAGGAAAGGAGGGGTTAATCCTTGTGTGTGTGCTTATCACAAACACACATACATTTACACACATGAGACTTCTATAACTTCTGGACAACTAAAACATACATCTAGCTTCCTTTCCATATGCACACAGATCTTGGTGATATACACACATACACACAAGCATACACACACAAGCACAAGCACATACACACAAGCACAAGCGCACACACACAAGCACACACACAAGCACAAGCGGCACGCACATACACACACATCCTTGGTGATAAAAAACTAAGCGGTATTGTGGTTAATTATGGCATGTGCAAATGTAGGAGGGGCTAATCCTTGTGTGTTTGTGTGTGTGGTGTGGTGTGTGTGGGCTTGTGTGTGGTGGCGATGGTGTGTGTGTGTGTGTGTGTAAACCTATCACCAAGATCTGTGTGCATATGGAAAGGAGGGGTTAATCCTTGTGTGTGTGTGCTTATCATAAACACACATACATTTACACACATGAGAACTTTTATAACTTCTGGACAACAAAAACATATATCTAGCGAATTACTCCTCCTTTCCATATGCACACAGATCTTGGTGACATACAAACATACACACAAGCACACACGCACAAGCACACACGCAAGCACAAGCACACACACAAGCACACACACAAGCACAAGCACACACACAAGCACAAGCACTCATACACACACATCCTTGGTGATAAAAAACTAAGTGGTATTGTGGTTAATTATGGCATGTGCAAATGTAGGAGGGGCTAATCTTTTTGTGCGTGGTGTGTGTGTGTGTGTGTGTGTGTGTGTGTGTGTGTGTGTGTGTGTGTGTGTGTGTGTGTGTGTGTGTGTGTGTGTGTGAGCAATAATAGTGCTTTAAAAACTGAACTCATTCTTGGAAGGCTACATGTACTGGTCATATATGAAGCCATAACCTTTGTTTACACAGTTTACATAGATTGTTGGTGAATGTCAGCTTGGCCAGTGTTATTCCAATTCAAAACCCCACCTCTGCAGGACTTAGGTAGACCTACATCTAGGTCCAGGGTACTAGTATAGGCTACGTAGGTCAGGGGATAGGTCTATGTAGGTCCACCAGGGTGGTACTGGTGGTGTATAACACTTAGGCAAGGATGAGGTGAAGATGAGGATAACTATTCTGATGGTATTGAACTGAAGTACATGCATTGTGTCATTGCCCTGAAGATAAATGTATTATTCATTGTCAACTTACAATACATTAACTGTGGTTATCCCAATCTGATGTTAGGCTGCCTGGGGTACATGTAGTAAGCTCCCTATGTATGTAGCAAATTCTAAGAGAACGTATGTTTTTAAAACACACACATGTAGCACGTATTTAAAAGTCTGTTTGGAACTGTTTCTATGGAGACGAGACGACATGTTACTCGAGGAACACCCCTGTATCTATTTTTTGTACTGGGGAAGAGCAGCAGGCTCCAAGAACCCAATGGAGAGACTGACCATCCGGAGTGTTCAACACGTCCAGGAACCCATCCACCTCAGGCTCAGCAAATTTACTCAAGGACTGGAGTTTTGACCCTGTAGGTTCCACTCTACCAGGCCAGACATCAACTAATCTGGAGAGGGCATGCACTTGCATCCAAAAACGACCAAATGGGCAGGTGTGTTGAGCATACCAAAGGCAGGCACATGTGTCCAGCTCTGGCAATGGAGGTCTACAGAGAATGCTGCCACTGTTCGTCTCACTCCTCACCCCTCTCAGAAATGAGCACGAGCGAAGAACAAAGATGCATACGAGCTCAGGGCAATTGTTTACTTGCATTTTCCAATACGTCATTGGTTATGGCGGTAGAAATAGCCTCGTCCTTGATCAATTTGTTCATGTTCACAATGATCAGTTTGTGTTTTTGTTTAGAACTTGTCCACGGAATGCAGAGCATTATGAGGCAGCACAAGGCTATGCCAGTTATCCTCCCTATTTGCACGTACATGTACTGCACTGTCAGGTGCACATGTGTGTGTGTGTGTGTGTGTGTGTGTGTGTGTGTGTGTGTGTGTGTGACAAACAGTGTGTGTCGCTCTGTGTGAATGACAAACCATGTGTGTGTGTGTGTGTGTGTGTGAATGAGACAGTTGACAGTTTTAGAGTGTGCTTGGGTGTGAATGACAGACATTTTGTGTGTGTGTGAATGAGACAGTTTGTTGACAGTTTGTGAGTGTATGTGTGTGTGTGTGTGTGTGTGTGTGAATGACACATTTTGTGTGTGTGGCGTGTGTTGTGAAGCTTGTGTGTGTGCGTGTGATTCAGTTTGCTTTAATCATGCCTTTGGGGGGAGGGGGGATGAGTATGTTGAGTTATTTTGTCAGTGCATATGTTTGTGCTATATAGTCTTGAAAAATAGCATCACAGGGCAAAAGCAATGTAATAGCTTTCACTTGTGCGGTAAAGGTTAGTTTGCATCCCCATGCTGGTGTCATATTCTAAGTATTGTATGTCAGCAAAAATTAAAGACATCTAAGTCTGTTCACTGGGTTTGTGCACGGAGGTTACATGTAACCAAGTAATGTTATGGTACTCATTGTTTGTTTGCACTTTCTGAAAGAAGTAATTTTTGGCTATTGCAGGTTACCCAGAGGAATACACATTTGTATATTGTCTTGGGCCTTGCCTAGGTCCCACCATCAGATGTCGGCAATATAGACATCCAATGTCTTCAGGAGCTGGCGTAAGCCTATAAGGCACCTGAAATGTTTGAAGGTCCACACCAGTCAACATATATTCTTTTGGTTGTATGATGATAAGAGTTGTTCCAGAATGAAGGGGTGCGGGGGTGATGTGGTGGATGGAACACAACAGATATCCCTGATGGTACGAGAAGATCTGCAAAGATTGCACTCAATTTGACCCCACCAAAAGACCCTCTGCTGCTGACATATGGAGTACTTTATGTCCTGAGTTTGTTGTGTGTTGACATATGCAACTTATGTTTACTCAATGAATTACATTTGACAATGCTTTATGTATACAAAGTGTAGTGTTAAGAAGGAATATGTAGTCAATGTATTCAATACTGTGATACCAGTTGAATGAAAAATAAGGAAAAAGTGTTTCCAGCATCTAAGTACTCTGTAGCCATCTCCCTCCCGAATAGCATCTTTGAACTCCAGCAATAGCAAACCAAGTGACAATGTCTCCTTTGTATACTCCTTAACATGGTCAACTGAACTGCTTCTTGTGCTTGAAGCTCATTTGTGAATGCTAAAGTCACCATCTGATGACACACAGCTTTTGCAATAATAATGACATTCACCATGGGACTATTCCCTAAGGACAAGATGTTTGTTGATAACCCTGCTATGTCTGTTGTATGTGAATTGCAGCTGCCAGTACATGTGACACAGTAATCAGCTCCATGAATTCCTCACAGGCAGTGAGGTCCTTAGTCACACCAGAGACAGCATTTCTTCTGGTTATCAGGTTTCTCAACTGAAACAGGCTGCCAGAATCCATGCCTGAGCAACCATTGTAGAGCCTCTTCCAGACCACCTGATCAATCAGCTGGAAAAGTGCATCATCATGATCATTTAGCACGTTAATGCTTTCCCTGGGATGCTCTCCTTGCACTAAGTGTGCCTGATATTTGGTAGCTGTTAGGGTAATGCAGAGATTACTGCCCATGTTCACTGTCACTGTTTTGCCCACTGAGCGGGCAGGCAACAGCTGCCGCTGGGCGATTGTTACCTAGCCAAGAGGGACCTTACATGTATATATATATACCATGCCTGGAACCAGACCCCTAAACCTGTTTGGTGGTTATGGTCTGTGGCTATATGCTGGGAGGGATAGTATGCTTAGCTAGGCCTTTGATGTTTATCTAGAGGTGAGGCTTAGCTGACCTGTGGGTAGCATTCCCACCAACATTAACTCTTTGGATGCCATGCTAGTTCATATATGCATGCATGCATATACACACAACCGTTATGAACTTTACATGACAGTGTAAGTAATACATGTGTGGATCGCAACTTCACGATGCACGCATGCAAATGTTTGCTGCACTTGTGACCTTATAAGTATATGTGACATGTTTGGTTACTTTACAACTGCAGTAATTTCTTCTACAGAATGCATGCGTTATTCAGAAGACTTCACTAATGCTAGTTACTCCCAGAACAGGAATGTGTATCCCACATTAGTGTAGTACAACATGTTAAAAATTCCAGTTCACTCCATCTCCATCTCCATCTGCAGTTCATAATAAGTATGATTTGTTACAATCATAAATGCAAGGCTGGAAATGATGGACACACAAGATGTGCGTACACCCCATGCAGTGCCCCACCTGCATGGGTTTGACTTCAGCATCTACATGGCTGGTTTACATGCATGTCACTGAATTGCATGTATGTAAATTGTACAACATGGCATTCAAAGTAATTCTTTGTAATAAACACAATACTGACATGCATCACACAGATGATTATATGGTTGTGTGAAAGTGCATGTATATATGCACTTGGTGTTCAAAGAGCTAAACAATGCAGTCTACTTAGACCTAAACAACACTAAGTGTGTACTTTGATGATCTTCATTCACACATTTCTCCACTCTCACTCTACTTACACTCATGTAGCACATCTTTGCATGCCAGTCTTCAATTACTGGTGTGAGTCCTTCTATAGGCGTTCCTTACCATTCTGCTGCGCTTTTTGACTTCCCCCCCCCCCCCCCCCCCCCCCCTGAATCCAGGCTGCAGTCAGATAATCTCCACCAACAAGGATGTGGTGAAAATGATGAGATTGGATATCAACCTTTCTTGAGCATCCACCCCTCGTAGGAACATCAATTGTTTGGGTGATTGTGTGTTTGGGTACATATTGATGTAGGGTATCCAATATGTCCACCATATCATCAATTCCATTTTCATTTTTTAGCCAAAGGTACCTGCTTTCAATGACAAGAAAGAAATGGAGCTCTATTGTACTTAACGCATGAAAATAAACATTTACAATGGTATAAAATTCAAAATCTAGCGAGAAAGGTATGAACATTGAAGTAGTTTAGATGCATTTGTTGTCATCCAGTTCTGGAGTTTTACTTCACTGATCCTATTCAGGAGCTTATTGCATTCAACGCCTCCCTTGACGGTGACAAACGAAACTTTGCGACGGTGATAAAACACAACTTGCACAAGTATCCCGATCCGTATTCCTGCGAAGCGTCGTTCTTTTCTGCCCCAGACTCAACCGCTAAGCTTATCAATACTTGACGGCAAGATTCAGACGAGAGGCTCTCTAGTCTCCTTCTATCCTTTGAGTTCAAAACGGGGGCCGTACAGAGCTTTTCATTTTAATGACGCGCTAAAGTGACACCTTGAAACATCGTGACGCAGTCTAGCACTCCTGACGTCACAATTTATTACGCAACATTTAGGCCAACTCGGAATGACTTTGGTGAAGCATTTTCCCAGACCCTACGTCGCGTAGCGGTGATGTAATCCATCCGCTGCTGCGTAACGTTGGGTCTGGGGCCGAGACTAGACGAGAACCGCTCCCTACCACCCCTAGCCTCGTCCCAAGGCCGTCAATTTAAGCTTAGGAACCTGGTAGCTATTGCCACTATGTTAGTACGCATGCGCTGGCCATTACGTGAAAAGCACGTAATCGTGTACTTAGCTTGTAAACCTTTTGCACTGTTTCATTTGTACAACGATCGAGATGTGTTCCCTTGGTTTTCTACAGGTTACGGGAAGTCGATTTGTTTTTTAGCTTACGGAAAGGTTTACAAGCTAAGTATACGATTACGACGTAATGGCCAGCGCATGCGCACTAACATAATGGCAATAACTCTTTTTTTTTCCTAAACTTAAATTGACGGCCTGGGGACGTGATTAAACCTCCTTAGTATGGCTGCTTCGGAGAACGGTGATGGTGGCTTACCGGGCAGGAATCTACTGGTTGTACGACCTTTTCTTTGATATTTGGGCGAGAGGCGCGTCTTCCTGCTGATGCAATGTTTCGACTTCCTTCGTCCCCTTTACAGGTGAACAAGTACGCTCAGGACGTACGATTTCGCTTGGAACAGTCTTTCCAGGACGTTCCTACTCGTCTAAATTTACAACAGCGACGCAAAAAAGCGTTATACGACAGAGCAGCACATACGCAATCGGCGATCTGGTATGATATCTCAATCTATCTTATTTGAAATTGCTTAATGAAAGCAAAAAAAGTATTTAATTCACTTATAGTAACCATTGAGCAGGCTAAACACTTGGAACTGGTGACAAGAGAACAGACAAGGCTTCTATCTGGTACGAATATAGAGCTGGCAGGGTTACGGCATCAAAGATGAAGTTTACTGCTCACACTAGTCCTGCCATCTCAATCCTGATAAATGCAATTCGTTATCCCCATAAAATTATCTTTCAGAGTGCTGCAACAAGGTGATTATAATATTGTTCTACACACTGTAACAATTTTCCTTGCTACTTCAGCTGGGGTATTGCACATGAAAAGGATGCTAGAGCTTATTACCAAAAATGTTCCTCTGAATACCACGTGAGTATTCGTGTACAAGACAGTGGTCTTCACATCAATCCCTCATTTTCTCATCTGGAGCATCTCCAGATGGGATTGTTCAGTGCGAATGTTGTGGTAATTGAGTTTTAGAAATAAAATGTCCATACAATGCTAGGAAGCATTCTACATGTATATCCGATGCAGTGATGGAAGGAATGATATATTTCCTAGAAACAATACCACATGACCATTCTCTTTGTCGCTTCCTCCAATACATTCGCCAACGGAATGCCAAGTGATGTTAATGTAATTCATAAAGGGAGCATTCACAAATTACGTCACGCATTTTTAACCTGTTTTGGACCCCCTCCCCCCCCTCGTCACAAAGCATCACATTCACAGGACCTCCCCCTATAATATTACGTCACAACACCTCCCCCCCCCCCCCCCCCTCTCAATTGTTTAATTGTACACTAAATCTCATGTAAAGCTGTTAGTACTCAAAAGAGTTACAAAAAACCATGCAGATTGACTAAATACTAGAGTCTGGACATTCCCACCGGGTTTCAAGATGTTCTTCAGTTGAAACAACCGGTATAGCTTCATCCATTTCTTCAGTATCATCTGCAGGCACAGGAATTGTATCACAATCAAGCTCGAGTTCATCCATCCAGTCAATATGCTCACCATTTTCAATGTACGATATAATTGTCATCAGCTCTCGTTGGCGTCTAGCGGCAATTCGTATTGGACGATCACGAGAAACTGGTTGAGTTTCGTTGTGTATTGAACAATGTTCTTTCAATAACACCTTTGTGGTAGGGTGTGTAACCTCCCTTGCATAATGAAAATCGATTTTTCCGAATACTTTTAAAACACTAATCGATTTTTCAGGTTTTTTAGGATCTGAAAATCGATTTTTCCGAAAAGTTTAAAAAAACAAAATCGATTATTCCGAATAGGTTTTCCCAAATTTCCTGCCGAATACCTAGGTTATTCAGGTTATGGTGCTTGTGGAGTGCACACTGAGAAGATAATTTATGTCTGCACAGAAATCCACCTGGTCTTGCACCCAAACTAGAGCTATGCATGTCAGCTTAAAACACAGAGACACAAAGGTCTACAGTAGCATGTGTTTGCCAAATAGTTGTATGTCTTTACCATGCTCTTGTGCATATCAATAGTAATGTAAACCTAACCATCCAACCCTAACCACTGAGACCAGACATCACAATTATAAACTCACCCATGCACATCACCTACAATCACGTACACTTACAATCATCCCACAACACTCCATTCCCGTTCTCTCTAAATGCATATGTGAAATTTCCCATTAGTACGATTGCGTCATGCTCTCTAATTCCTCCACATACTCAAACAGAGCGCGCATACTTACTTGATTTGGGTGACAGAAGTCTGTCATTTTATTTCACTCGCTAGTGCAATACTCACATATGTTCACTTCGTACCACTGTACAACAAAACAATGCAATACTAGTACTGGTACATAAATTTATTGCTACTACATATTACCACAACTCGTGGCATGTACTAATGAACTTAGTTTCTTACTTGAAGACGACGATAACAGCACTGAGCTAGTGCACGCTGTATATATTGTATCCCAATTGACGCACATTAAATATTTTGTATTATATTACTATCTATTTACTCAATTATTGATTGCTTCCGATGTCTTTATGTATGTATAAATAGTAAAAACAACAGTGACGTAGTTATATATATAGCTCTAATTATGAAACACTAAATTGGAAATCATATCCGGATATCGGTATAAAAAGGTATTCGAATAATGGGCGAATTGTCGATGCTGGCGACGAATACCTAAGTACCTCCGAATGGAGAAACATAAACCGGTTATTTCGAATAGATAAAATTCACTAATCGATTTTTCCGAGTAATGCTAAGTTTGTATTCGAACGGATAGGTTTTTGCGAATATCCGAATAACCCGAATAACCTGATAACCGGTTACACACCCTACTTTGTGGCAAAGTATAAACTACACTTTTTGCACATTCTTTCTGCTAACATTGGTATCACTGAAGGGCAATAAAGGTCATAAGGAAGAACTTTAAAAGCAGTTGCTGATCTTGGAAGCATTTCATCGATATTCAACGACAGTGATGCAAATAGACTTGGAAAAAAATGCCTTACTTCCTCACCACATGCAGGTGCCTTCAAACCATCACCAGTCTGAGCAAGTGGAATAAGTGGAGGAAAGAATCTCTGCTGTATAACTTCAAAATAAGAACTTCGAGGTTTACTGCAGCACTTTCCATCTTTGCATTTGATGATTTGTGTAAAATATTGGCTTGTCCTCACATGCTGGCTGAACCAGGTATGATCCTTGGATGATAGTGAAGAAGCATTGAGTTCAGAATTTTCAAATGGAATATATTCTGCAACAACTGGATACTTATCAATAATGACAGAAGACCATATTTCTGCAAGAACATTTCCAGCACAACCAAATTTTTTTTTTTCAAGCTCTTTATCTATGGTTCGCCCTTGCGCATCCAGATGACTGCCGTAAGAGTCATGAGGCAATACCACACCAGCAAGCTCTTTGCTAAGAGGTGCCATTCTTCTTTCTACACGATTATAGGCACTACGACCTGGAGCGTTGCATGCAATAAAAAGTGCATCTAAATTGTACTCTAAAAAATTATGGATTCCAACTTCAATTACTTTTCTGTATCGAGGATTTTCGTCGGGACCTCCATCAACTGTAAAAATAACAATAGGCTTTACCAACATATTCACTCCACACTTTGTGATTTCATCAAATTCTTTTATTTCCAGCAGTCTTTGAAAATCTAAACCGTGAGCATAAGCAGTAGATGAACAGTGTTTTCCCGATCTAATGGCAATGTAAGTAGGACCGGAATAACCAACAGCATCTCGCATACCAAGACTGTTTTCTTCAATTTTAATCCCCGCAATAACTGATGGTATCAGCTTGTGACGGCCAGCAACAACCCAGTCATGGTCAGGTAGAGTAACTCTGTACTCCACGTGCATCAATAGCGGAGATTGCATGGTTGCTGCAGTTAGCCCTATTGGAACGCGAGCTTTGTCATCCTGGCTTAAGAAGCAAACCTCCTTGGGACCCAACATTGATGACAATTCTTCCACCTCTTGATTGTCTCAAAACAAAATGCAGCATCAATATGCTTGCAATGCAGATCATTCTTTGATCGTAATAACTGAACTGGAGCAGTAACTACATGTCTTTTTCCTTCTATTGAATTACCACGTCTGGGAATCAGTCTAAGGTAAGTGCCACTTCTACTAATTTGGAAACCATCTTTCTTTAGTTGAGCTGTTAACTCATCCAATGTCTTAATGCTTCGATACACCTCGCACTGTCTTCTTTCATGTGCTGGTGCCCCATGCAAAGCAATGTCTACAATAGCTTGCAGAAGTAATGGTTGATCCTCTTCGAGCCGGGGTCTTCCAGATTTCTCTCTTTTAATTTCCATATGGAGAAATGGCCCATACATAGGCGGTCATCTTGCTTTTTTTTTCAACCTGAATTTCAAACACATTTATAATTTACGATAAATCGGACTGATTGTGAATATGTGCTTTATAAGATTATACCATGAACCATTCGTAAACTAAAATCAAGACAAAAATTTAATTTCTACCGCGCATAATTTATTCATAAACGAAGCAGTCATTGCGTAATACCTTGCGTCATCTTAGAATTATTAACAGTATGAGTTTTTGTTGAATTTATATTTACAATATTACACAACAATATTGACAAACAAAATACACAAGAACATGACCAAAGCTAAATAACACCTCAGAAAGAATTTAGAGGGCAATATCGGGACATTATAGCCCTCACATTAGCCCTTACTAGGTTCAGATTGAGCCGGCCATACAGCTCTGATAGAACAGCAGATTTAGGCTGTCGGCTAGCTAGTAGGGGTTAACGCTTATAAACTTTAATAGCTGTGACGTAACTATCAAAGACAATTTGAATTACAATTATAATTGTACCGATACACAAATTAAAATTAACTTATCAGCTGTGCGTCACTTGCACTGGAGAAGTGGAGCGCATCAATTAGGCACAATGATGCATGCAGGGATCGAACTACGTATGCCCTTCATGCTTTCATCTTCTGAGACGCAGGTGTTTTGGTGAGTATACTATGTGAATTTAGTAGCGTAGCCCCCCCCCCCCCCCCCCCTCCCCCTCCCCAAGTGGGCTACATGTACATGTCCATAGCTGTGTCCAGCGGCGTAGTCAGTTACATAGTATACATGAATATCACAACAGGAGAAGCAGGCATGTTGGGCATGTGTGTGTGGTGTGCATGTGTGTGTGTGTGTGTGATTGTGTGTGCGTGTGTATGTGTGTGTCACTGACTGTATATACATGCATACATAATCTATGATACATGTACATGTACATGTATGTGTGATGTCATTGTGTGCAATCTCGTTATGTGATGTCATCCTCTTCCCCCTCCTTCCCCCAGCACCGGATGGATTTGATGCTGTGTCGGTGCAGAATGTGGGCTCCACCTACATCATTGTGTCTTGGGACTTGCCAACTCACAGTAATGGCATCCTCATCAACTTCAGTTTGTATTGCAATGGTGCTCTGGCGGGTGTCCTGCCCCTTACTGTGATCTGCTACGACACCACCCGGCCTCCTCCTCTTCACTGTGTACATGTACATGTATGTCTTCTCTGCTACTGTGTGCAACATGCGCAAATATAGTGTGCATGGTACATGTATATGATCTGTGCTCAGTACGTTATCTGTTGGACAGGTCCTCCAGTCACACCCACAGGCACTGCACTCCAGTTGGAATGTGGTGTTGGGCGTCATCAGTGCTGCAGCCAGCCTGCCCAGGTACATTGTGACTACACTTCAATCACTTAGTTTGTGTTCCATCTTTCTTTGCTCTTATCCATCTCTCCTCCTTCCTTTCTCTCCTGTCTCACTACTCCCTCACTTCCTCCCTCCCTTCCTCCTCCCTTCCTCCTCCCTTCCTCCTCCCTTCCTCCTCCCTTCCTCCTCCCTTCCTCCTCCCTTCCTCCTCCCTTCCTCCCTCCCTTCCTCCTCCCTTCCTCCTCCCTTCCTCCTCCTGCATCCTAACTTATAAATACCTTATCCTACCATTACATCAATTAATCCTACCTTCCTAATCAATTTCCTCCTCCCTTCCTCCCCCCCCTCCTTCCCTCCCCACTCCTTCCCTCCCTCACTCCCTCTTTCCTGTCCCTTCCTGCTAGTCATGTAACATGCTACACCCAGCAGGACATCTCTGGCAAATTACACATACCATTTATCCTACCCTCCTCCCTCTTACCTCCCTCACCTCTTCACTTTCCCTTGCTCCTCCAGTTACATTGTGATTCCAACTTCTCAGCATGCACTCATTATGCCTAGACCTATACGGTCATACCTTAGCACTCTCCCCAGGACCCATGTGCATCCTTCTACAACTCCCCTCTTCTGCTCGTGGAGATACTGCCCCCAAACATTTCATGACTCCAACAAGTCAGTACAGATAACCGATGTTGTAGTGTATTTGGGTTGATTTAGTATCTGTTGGCCCTTCTATCTCCCTAGGTAATGTTGTTTATGTTGGCCTTGGGGCCTGACTGCTACCACAAAACCCACAAGGGCAGTCCAAAGTGTACACAACCATTGTCCTGGCTAAAATGAATACAATCAAAGCATCTTGTGAGCTGACTCACTTGATTGGCAGATAGTATGTGTACATGAAGATTGGACTACTTGTGAGGGTGTGTGTGTGTGTGTGTGTGTAAGTGGTAATGCCCGTGTTATTTTATCTCACATCCATGGGAGGAGCTACACCTCTATGTAATGGGCTTTATCTGTGTACATGTACTGTAAGCACAAGCGCTTCCATGTACACTCTTTGACTTGTTGAAATATTGGTTGATGTCGAAGTACAATGTAATGTGCTCTTCCCTAGACCCTATGGAGGAGCTTACAGCCAGTCCCCGATACCCCAGCTGGAGCAGGACGTGGGCATGGGTCATTTGTCCTCCCACCCCCTCCCACAAACTGGAAATCCTGGATCCATCACTGAAATTGAATGTACTCTCTTGTCAGGATCAGCTGAACAGGATGCCCTTACAATGAAAGAGTCACCCCTCAAAAACTTGATACTGTTCTTCCTAAGGCCACACCCATCATGGGGGTGGTTGCAAAATGATTAACAGTTTTTGCTGCCTCTATCTGTATCAGTCCCTGCACCATCATCTTTTATTAAAATGCTTGACCCTTGCACCCACAAATAACCCCTACACAAATACCATGTGCATGAAGTTGTTCACTTTATGGAGGTATCATACATATACATGTATGTACATGTATGTATGTTGCATGCATGGGGCAAAAGTCTTGCCACACAACAAAATTCATGACATTGTGCCTTTGTTCCTTGTATAAATATCCAAATTAAGATAGGATCAGAGGAGGGCTATGTGCACACACACACACACACACACACACACACACACACACACAGCATGTCTCAGCTTATGAAGTGGGAAGCTGAAATCCCATTGCAAGCATTGTTTTGTTCAGATTACACAGTGACTGACAGAAACAAAGAAAAATGAGTTCAATGACACCAAGTCCTATGAGAGCTTGAAGGTGATGGAAGCAATGGCTGCATTCTACCAACTGGCATCATGATTCGCTGCTTCTTCATCCTGTCCAGTTCTCGCCATCCTTTATATGTGTAGCCTGTATGTTTTTAAATTACTAATGTAATCAGTAGAAGCCTGGGGGGGGGGGGGGGGGGGGGGGGGGGGGGTGAGAGACAGGAAGGATTGAGTAGGCAACACGCAACATCTATCAGTAACCCTCATAGTTTCAAGACATTCAGTTGCTACAGATGTTACATTAACAAGATGCACACCATTACAAGGGATTTACTGACCCTCTGATTTACACATGCCATTGTAACTTGCCATTCAGCCAATTAACCAATTAATCGGGCTGGTCTGCACCATTTACTATAACAGCGTGGCATGCCATGTAATGGTACGAAGGGAAAACTTATTTTTGCCCCATCACCAATTATATTCCGAAAGACCACCCCCTATTGCTTTCAACACAGATCCTCGTAACTAAATATCCATTCCTGGACCAATGGGACTGAATATATACATGTATGATTAGTCACATTGGTCCTTCTTCCTATGCATGGGTAAAATGCAACCAAAGGTGGGTTCAAAAGTAGTTCTGGAAGAGTTCAAACTCTGCACATACATGTATGTGATTGCCCGCAGAAGCATACTACACACACACACACACACACACACACACACACACACACACACACACACACACACACACACACACACATGCACACACACACACACGCACACACACGCACACGCACACACACTTGCATTGTAGCTTTTTCCTCCTTACTTACACACCTAGATCAGTTATAAGGGTATACACTTACACTGGTACATGCATTACGTCACAAGCACCATACGTATACATGCACCATACAGTAAAAGCATACACATGTGTTGGAGGCAAAATATACAGTTTTTACAATTTATTCGCAATACATAATCGATATGCTACTGCTTAACTATACTACAACAGCGTAATACATTATTTCTAATAAATGCTCCCTTTGTGAAGGGCACTATTATTACACCCGATTCGAACCTAACTAATCACAGAATCACACTGTCAATACATCGATATCGAGTACGTGGATGGAACCACACAACTACGCTTAAAGTTTCTCACCTCGAATCTGCAAAATATTAGCGTTGCTGTTGTGTTAGTTTGATAACTGGAGGTGTCGCATGTACATGTACATGTGATCCATTTGGCTGCTGGTTTGTTTCTCAGACACTCGATTCAGCTATGTGTAGGCCTATAGGATCCGCTAACATAAAAATTTGATATACGAAGTGTTGCCAGCGTACGTAGATATCTGAGCAGCCGGTCGAGCCTACACTATCATTCTAATTTCAAGACAACGATCAGTCTACTCGGTGACAGACTCGAAGCTTTTAGTATTCCATGTAGTTATGTTTATACGCTCATTTCCCCCTGTCTACCCCGCCCCCTGGCCCACCTCGCCCTCTGCCTCGACTCCACCCTCGCAGAATTGCCCTAGATGGGCGTGTCCAAGTTAGAGGTCTCACGTTAGCTAATATCTATGGCAACCCATAGAAACGCCATTTAAAAATGGCGCCTTATTGCACCAAAACCCATTTACTATTTTTAAAAATGGTCCCCAAATTCTTCACGACAACATTCACTTTTTTTCATATATTATATTATTTGGATAGTTTTAGAATAGTTTTAGAGGGTGGCAAAAGTTCTAACCCCCTCTGTTCATTAGTTATAACTAATGGAATATCTTAATTAGCATAATTTTTTTCCATTTTGTGTACAAGTCTATGGAATATCATATTTTCAGAAATGGTCCCAGAATTTTGGACGGTATGAGATACAAAATTTGAAATTGCCTACATTTGAACATCATTTAGAGTAGTATTAGTGGGTAGCAAAAGTTGCAGGTCCGTTATTTAATTAAATAATAATCAAGTTTGTAAAAACGCCATACATTCTCTATGGAACGTACCGCGGAATGAAATCCAAAAATTTACAAACCGCAACTTTCGTGACCGTTCATTTCTCCATATGAGTTCTATATTGCGCGTACACGGTAGGTTCCTCGGTCACGTACAAAATTGCACGTTCGCGCGCGACGTTGCTCTCGAATTATCCCGTGCGCATACAAATGATCCTCCGGGACCGAGAAATCATTCGTATGAAATCGGTCCACTCACGATTTCGAGAGCACATGGCGCGCAAAATTCGGAAGCACGCTCTTCCGGGTGATATTGCGTGCTGTCACGGGCCCGGAATCAAAGCCCTGAATTGCTGTGGCAGGTCGTGAATCAAAATCCGGTCGACCGGATTTTCATCATACACTGTAAGTCACGAAATGGCTTTTGGTGCTGAGGTCAATCGTGTAACTGAGTCGGATGAATATCACCGCACATTCCTGATAGCACTCATAACGGTACGAGGTGAACTAGCGGCGTGTACTACTGATTCTGTCTTTGCGAGAGCTGTAAAACCTTCTGTAGATCTATACATGAATCTACGGTAAAACAATCTCTTCAAAATCGTGCATTGTACAACACAAAAATAAGACAGTTTATCAAGATAAATAATACCGAGCTAATGAAACTGACGTGCCTTGATGCGTCCCTGTTCCTGTCAAGGAGCTGGTGCAGTATCTAACCTTTTTAAGCTAATTTTTGTACTATGGCACCAGACTGATACAAATATATGCTCATAATTCTATGCGGATCTGATAAGGATGGACTAGTGCGCCTGCCACTGTATAGACCTTTTTCATGTGTCATGTGACCACTCCGTAATCTACCATACGTCATTGCCACACAATATAAATTAATACACGATCCTCCATGCTGGTGCACATGCAGGTTTTACGAAAATATTCGAAGTAAATCCCGTAATGAAAAAGGTCTATAGTACAATATAGCAGACCAATATCATGTTATCCACCGTTCTGATATAGAGGCGTCCCTAAACACCAAGCTAACTCAATGAAGTGGTTTTTCATTATCAAAATCGTCAGACTACTCTATCCTCGAAAAACTACATAGCGGGTCACACACACGTTCCGATTCAAATCGGATCATGAAAAGTGAGCTGCCAAATAGCGGGTCAACCGCGGCTTTAAAATACGGTCAGCCGGTTTTGAATCGGTTTGAAAGCGGATCACGGATCCAAATCGGGCCGTAACATATACATTTTATATTGATGAATATTAGGAAACGAGTCAGGCACATAGTGCTTGCAGAAGAGTTATTTGGAATATTCTGCTCTTTCCCTATTTTGTTTTTTCCACACTCCTTCCCATCGTCTAACTTACCGCAATCCAAGTAGCCCAACTGAGAATGAAGTATGGCATCTAAATGTGCAATAAAAGCCACTGACATAGATTTCAGGGAAAACCTCAAAACAAGCCACCCACCGTATTTTGCAATGCCCCACAACCTCTATAAAATAATTCTGCCTCATAAAGAGGTTATAATTATTTCCTTCGCGATGTAACTTTGTTTCGATACGATTCCGGTTCCAAGCTTTAAACTCGTCTATTGGCGTATTCATTAATCCGCGTGTTACGTAATAGACACAAAGGGATGACGAAATGAATAAACACTCTCGCGTCATGCATACGTGTATGACATATTCTCGGCAAACCGGATTTACTACATGGCTATATGTACGTGTACATGTAGTCCGGCTGTTGATCCTGCATGTGTGCAAAATAAAAGTGGTCAACATTAATTTTTGCACACAGAACGGGGTAGAATGAGTGCAGAAAATATCCCATCAAAGAGCGACAAGCTTACTATCCCTCAAGGCGGCCACACCAATGAAGTGTCTATTGGGCAGCGCATCTTGAAGGAACTTCTCTCGTTAATCTTGAATATAGCGGATGTGGACCTGGAAGAGGTGGACGGCGCCGAGTTTACTATCGCTCAAAGCGACACCGATGAAGTGCCTGATGATGTCGGGCAGCGCATCGAGGGACTTCTCTCGCTGAGCGTAGAGCAAGTTGACACCATTTTGAGTTTGATCAGCATTGCAGAGAACGGCAACATCGAGTGGTGGAAAAATTACTTTTACATCGAATATCTGAACGACGGCAGAGGGTACACCGTCACGCTGTACGGCGCCACTTCCGCAACGGGCGACCTCGCGGACATCTTCGAGAAGCTTCGTAAACGGAACAGCACGCACACTCTGTTGCGGTTTTACGACACGCTGCATGATGAGAGTATGGGCGATGACGTGAGCAAACTGCGAGATTTGCCCGACGCTATCAAAGAGCTGAGAGATGACGACAAGGATTGGCGGGGCGCAGTGTGGGACGTGTACGTAGATTTGTACTGGAACTTCGTCGCTCAATTCTGCGCCAAAACCTTGAACCGTCCTGGTCCCGTCATCACGACTCCCCTAGTCAAAGGATTCATCGTGGATGCGGCCATCAATCACGGTCCAGATCTGGGAGCGTTCCAAGTGATTTTCAATGAAATGAAAAATGAAGAGAATTGCGACGAAAAGGAGTGGTTCAAGGATTTTGCCCATGCGCGCCACGACATCCTTGAAAGCGGCTTTGAACATCTCGACACCTCCAGCACGGGCGATAGGTGCACGATGTGGTTAGACCTGGCCGAGCAGGGTAATTGGGAGCTGCAAAGGCCCATCGAACCTTGCGATGGGTACTGGGTCCGTTAAGGCAGCTCATGAACTAGCTGGGGCTATAAAAAAAAACTTTCTGCATGCTGATGAGCATTATATTGACGCATGCGCGTCTGTAGTGTTATTTGCTTTTGCATATACATGCGTATATCATGATGTATACGTCACAACGGCGGGGATGAAATAAGCGAGCGAAAGCCAGCTGCTGGGCAACAAAACGGAGTTTGGGTTCATACGGTCTATTTATATAAACTATCACCATGCATGCATAATCTGTATTGTATGCGGATATACAGCTTATACCAGTACCTCTATTGTCCGTCTGGGTACGAGACTAGTTATGTACTATGTACGCCACCATAAGTGTGTGTGTGTGTGTGTGTGTGTGTGTGTGTGTGTGTGTGTGTGTGTGTGTGTGTGTGTGTAGGGAGAGAGAGAGAGAGAGAGAGAGAGAGAGAGAGAGAGAGAGAGAGAGAGAGAGAGAGACAGGTGACCATTTTGTTGTGTTTTCTTATGGGAGGAGATACTGGTCTAATTTATAATTACTCTCGATATTTAATCACCTTGAGTGTGGTTAGAATAAATGGGGATAATTAAAGTGCAGCTTTTCGCACTTTTGGTGACAACAGTGTTAGTCATATGCATTGAGACCATGGTCTGATGCGAGCTTGTTGAGAAGTGATGATTTGATACACTAAGATGGCTGTATGCTTCTCATTGTTACGCGAGTCAGAGAGCAAATAGAAAAGACAGAGCCAGAATTCATCCCTGGCCGGGTGAAGTCACCCTGGTACCACTTGGAAGTGGACTTTTATTAACATAGGCGTAGGAACCGGGGGGGGGGGGGGGCAGAGGGGGCCTTGGCCCCCCCAATCTTGGGCATTATGTGTATAAAGTATGCTGAATTTATATTAGACACACCCTTTGGGCCCCCCAATCCTGTTTACGTTCCTACGCTTCTGCTTTATAGGTCCTATGATATAGCTTATGTATCTACATGTTTGTCGTACAGTTTAAATAGTGCACACATCCGACTGCCTGCACCGATGGATCATTCTGTTCTTCTCCTGTTAAGACGATCACGTCATGGTCCACGTCCACAGCCACCTATGAACCTGGTCACAGTTGTGGCTAAGGTCTCACCACTTCAGTGAAAAGCTGAGAAACATTATCAAAATAGACATGCATATGTATAGCAACATATTGTGTCAGTGAGTTTTGTGATTAAAAGTATTTTTACAGTAATTATGTCATTGTGTTACGTCACAAATACAACGGAGCGTGTTTCCGAGTAACTACATTGTGTACCGGAGTTGTTTTCGCGCGTAAATGAGGAAATGTTTCGGTATAGACACATAACAACGAGCAAGACATTGCAGTACGCAAAGCACACCAAGCACAACAAACATAATACAGTTTAGAATCATTTTTGCCGTATACATAAAACAACATAAACCCACGTGACCAATTCGATGATCAAACCAAAGCACTGAGTAAGATTGTCCCTGGGTAGATTTCTCATGGAAACTGTCTTCATCTTTGCTGACTTGTGATAGGCGAGGTAATATATGCAAGACATATATTTGGCTTCATAAGTACGTTAGTGTTGGAGGAAGCTCAGGTTACGTTATGTAGTACAAACAGACCTGGGGTAACAGCTAGGCAAGAATACCAAGTGACAATAGTAAAGTAAAAACTGCTGCCTTTGTATAGGACTTGTGTAAAGTGTCATGCACAATTGTTAGGGTCAACTATCGGTAAGGTTTTGAGCTTATCGATAATTATCAGTAAGTAAATACCTCTTGTCGATTATGTACTGAAATTTCTTTTCGTTATCGATAATAGACTTACCGATAAGCTTTCTTACTGAATGGTAATGATTACCGCTAAGGAAGAGGGCGTGTCCAAAAACTATGAGCCACTCCCATCTTTTCTAACATCCACATCTACTACTACAATCTCCAAGCTTCTTTTTGAAGTTTGATTACGAATAAACTGTCAGATATACATGTATACACAGAACTATGCAGGCAATCATGTAGGGTGTGTAACCGATTCTCAGGTTTTGTAGGTTAATCGATTATTCGCGATTACCTATTCGGTCGACTATGCATTTAGCAGAATAGCAGATTACCGATTTCAGACTTTCCTTTAGTCGAAATTACCGATTCTGTTTTTCTTAGTCGCGATTAATCGATATTCTTTTCTTTCATATGCAGAAAATCTGTCAGAAATCGATTACCTTTTTATACGCCCTTCGCTTATCCCAGATAGACGGCAATAGTTTACTAATTATAATGGCCGGTTTAATATCAGTGTTGACGTAATCAAAGGTAACCATGCAAACTAATCAACACTGCCCTTCTTTCAAAATACCGCCCCTGTGCATGTTTTCATCTAATCTCGTACTCTGGCTTTCCTTTCGTAGTTCGACGGCCGATAATCTCCTCCGGAATACCCTGGTGTTTTGGCAATGAAGCTGCAATTGCAACTTTATCTTAAGAGACCTTAGCATTTTTTGATGAAGAAGCCTTGCCTGTGATGCTTCTTTTCATTTTTTGAAGCTTTATTAAATTAAAAAAACCATAATGATCAAGTATCATGTGACCTCTCCGTAATTGTACACCAGCGGACCGTGTATTAGTACAGTTCCTTGCGTTGACGTCACTGTGAAATATATCATTTATATTCAACACACGTATGAGCGAAAATTCCCTCCAAGTAATTATTCATAACACTAATTCGGTTAGTTTTGACCACTATCGTGAAGAATAAGTACATGCAACAATCAATAAGAAAGCTGACTGTTACCGATAATATTCAGTAAGAAATTATCTCTTACTGAACGGTAATGAATAAGAAAGTGTCTTACCGGTTGCTTAACGGTATCGGATAACCGGTAAGCGGTAAGGACAAAGCTTATCGGTAGTTGACCCTAACAATTGTAGGGTCTAGTATGAGATATGGTGGATTAGAGGGAGAAGCCGTTTTATCAGGGCTTTTTTGAGCTGACCAGGACGCGTTAAATGAACTTGAAGATGTCAAAGACAGAAGATGGTTCAACCTATAAAAGGCGAATGTAAATGAATGCTGTCGGCTGCACACCTTCTTAGAAACTATGCCTGCATGATTCCATGAGCATAGTTTGGACTGAAGTGCTTGTTTCTGATGCAATTTACAGCCTAATGCAGGCTTAAACCTTGAAAGTGAAGTATGCATACCAGCCACATGATTGTTTCCATGGGAGCAACTTCACCATGACTGTAATGTAGGATCTAGATTTGTGTGCCAAGCTCTACACATAAATAAATACTTAATCTGCCATACCGGTACAATACTCTGGTAATGATGGAGCATGTTTTCTTGTTCACTCCAACCCATGGCCTCATGTGGCTTATCTTATGCAATAGTCGTAGCCCTAGGCTTTTTAAAAAGCCTTCTGTTTTCTTTGGTGAACTCTTCAGAGGTGTCTAACAAATACGCTTGAGGGAATTCCATTGAGGCCAGCGGGATGCATAATTGATCCTTGGCGGATTTAACACTATGGGCTTGTGCACATGCGTACAGTATGCAGACCAGGGATAATGGATTGGGATAAAAAATAATTGCGTAAAAATGGGTGTACTAGATGTAGATTGTAGTGAACAATAAGGTAACAACGGGAATTATGAAATTATGTATTTACAGGTGTACATGAACATGTACATTTAGCAAGTTCAATTCTATATACATTACTAAACGTATTTGCTACATGTAGGCTGTAATATTTATAAATTCATTGTTGCCTAATTTCCGTAAATCCCTTGTTTTCTTACGTTTTACTCGTATGGTGAATTCAAATCCTACGTACACTTTCACCAATTTTATTTTTACATCTTGTTTCACTCATTATAATATGGGATCGTTTCCGCGTAGAGACCTAGCGCATACATTATAAAATTTCCAGTACGCAATGGGCGTTGAAATGTATGGCTAATTAGAGATTCAGAGCCTTACAACTCCATGACAGATACTCCGATTGTCAGTGTGTAAGAAGCAATGTGTAGAGGACATTTCAGACTTCTAAAAATTTGAAATCATGCTTTAGGTTCCGTTTCGCGGAAACGATCCATTTACAGATTTGTTAAGTCATTATGTGCAATTGACATCATGGGTCACCTCGATTGTGTGCGGCTCAATTAACCGAAGACACTATACAACTTACGGCACGGCCAATTATAAGTGACAAGTTTATACACAACATTATCACAACCGATTCTTTTCGCAAGCATCAATTCTTATTCTCAGGATCGCTTGATAGCGGGGCTTTTCGTTATTGGGATCAGTTTGGCAGCGGTTGTTGTCTTTATCTCCTAATTAGACAAAACTTCGCTAATTGAATAAAACTGCGGTACTACTGAAAAGCTTGAAATTTGTATTTAACATAGCTCTAGTTTAGGAATTCACAATAGCACATAACGGTTAACATTGGGCTTCAATCGTGACACAGTCATGCACTAAACCTCTTATCCAGTTCAGCCTTGTCATATCCGGAAGGATGAATTTTTTAATAGCAAGATTCGTGTGGGAGCGAGTGAGCGTTTATCCTGTTTTCCGAATCTTCCAAGCATCCTAATACTCGCTAAAGTCCAATTGAGTGTACGGTGTATCGGAATCTTTGTATTCGCGGCTACCCCCAACCTACTTATAGCTGTTAATTAGATATTAATTTACACCACTCAATAGATGGGACAGTTTCCGCGAAAATTGCCCCACGGTTAAAATGTTATAAAAATGCATCGCGTTTGAATCGCTATAACTTCCCAACGGATAACGCTATTGACTTCCGATTTTCAACACTTCATACTACACCATTTCACTATGACGTGATGAAAATAGGAATAGATAGCGTTATCCGTTGGAAAGTTATAGCGATTCAAACACGATGCATTTTTATGACATTTTAACCGTGGGGCAATTTTCGCAGAAACTATCCCAGATATTGGCCACATACGTATGCCATTAAACGTTGTCATGGTTACAACACCATCTGCAATTTACTTTGTGAAAAAGCTGCCGTATATTGGCCTGATTCCCTAAAGCCTGTGTCGTCCAAGGCAATATCAATGGACACTGGTTCCACCTCAACCACAAGTGTCTTCTAGGGTACGCTCCCCGTCCTCCCCAGCCAGTTGGGATACTTTGTGAAAACAGATATTGAACAATGACAACACATACCTAAATGCACATTATTTACACAGGGTATTGTTCTGCAATATGCTTTATAATGTGACCAAAACCTAAGGGACCCCCGAACTTTCTCCGCCACATAAACTCTGGTAGATATGTGTCAAACAGTTTGGAATGCATCGTTCGTTCCTCCCGCATCATGCGTTTGCATGCACTCCACATGCTTTCGACTCCCTGCGTGTGCGCACTAGACGGGGATCCACGAAATGGAGCGAGTGGTTAACCGTCAGGTGAGTGGTGCCTGTTGTTGTTGCTAGAGTATTGTAGGCTGCCTACTCGTCGCTGTAGACGACTGTACCTGTATGGTATATAGATGCCTGTACCTGTGTCTACTAAAGGCGTGTGTCGCCGAATTTTCTGAAGAGGTGTTTAAACGCTTTAAAAGTCGCCATTTTTCGATAATCTACGCGTACTTCCATTCCAGCATTTTACGCTGGGACGAATGAAAGGGTAATATGAAAGAGCTAAAGCGTTGTATTTTTTATATCAAGTATCATGTTTTTCATTTCTATGAAGGGTCTAGAGCTGAACTATACACTGCCTACATGGCTATCCGTACACCAAACGGATGATAAAAGCACTTCTATACCGTAAGCGTCATAATTTTTAAGGAATGTCACAATTCCTTAACGATTCCTTAATTGTGACGTTGGAATATTTCGAAGCGGTCAGATTCCTTAATTGTGAAATTAGAGTAAAAGGTGTGCGCAATTAGAAACGATACGGGCAGCACTATGGAGACAAGCGGTATTCAACCCACCAGCGTTCCAGATAAAACGCACTGTCACAAGCTTAGAACTCGTAAAAAGAGACACACTTTATGATTCAGAAGATATGTCAGATCGAGAATGGTGATGTCGGTAACAGCTGCACAACTGTCAACTTCATACACTTTTTTTCAGGCTATATGTGTACTAAATAAATCTAAAATCGCGCACCATTACACTTTTTTCCCCTAGCTATATACGTGTATACACATTCTACTCACTCGATTTCAAATTGCATGCACGAAGGCGCTCTTCATCGAATCTCAAGTTACCCCCGCCCCCCCCCGTTTTCAAGTCGAACTCAACAAATAACCAAATATGCACGCGCTAGCTAGATCAAATCTATAGGGCTAGACGACGTGCTGGATTTAATCCCTGGAGCACAAACACTCAAGATTCACAGAGCACATGACCTGTTCCTTAATTGTGATATTCGAGAATATTTGCGCGCAGCGCCCTTCCTTATTTGCGAAAATCGTTATGCGTTAATCCACAGATTCCTTAATTGTGACATTCCTTAAATTATGACGCTTACGGTAATGTACACAGGGCACAAGACGCCTATGGATTGCTGTTGCTGGTTGCAGACATATACATATCCAAAAGCAGAGATAATTTTCATATCACCTCTACCAAAAGTGAGAACTACGTCAATATTATTCTCTTTTGTGGTGGGGGATGGCAGCTACAACTTGTGGGGTAATATTTATTAAGTGTTCCTTGACTTTACACAGCAGATGCTGTACTTTATCAGTCACTGCTCCATCTCTGCTTGTAATAGGTGAAGCTTTTGCAGCTCTTGGCTATAAGTGGAAAAGCTGGAGTGGGCATCCTCACTTGAATGCAGAACCAGCTCAAGGTCAAGGTTATGTCAATCATCTTCAACCAACCCATACAGCTTGATAAAAACACCCAAAGTGAGTGATGTGAAGCCCTAGAGGGCAAACCTTAGCATTGTGTGTGTGTGTGTGTGTGTGTGTGTGTGTTTGTGTGTGTGTATGTGTGTGCGTGTCATGTTAATTTAATTCTTTATAACCTTGTTGTTAACCGTTCCTACCTACACTTCATTCCTTGTAGATGTGTTATTCGATCTTTATAGCGGTCAAGTGCTATGTGAAGGTTTGTAACAGTGTCACTTGCTTCATAGCAGCAAAACACACATGTGTGGTGGACAGAGTTAGGAGCTGCAATATTTACGATCTGAAAGTTCATTTTGAATGAGCCACCTCCTTTGTCGCCTCCAATTTTTATCCACACTTCACTGGCAGGTATAACCCCATTATGCCAGGTAAGCCGTCCTGTCCTGCATTGGGTTAAAGTTATTGTGTCATGTGTATATCATGATCTTCTAACCTTTGATTCTCTTCCAAGAGGTCAACAACCTTTCTGACCAGATCTGGAATGTAAACCAAAGGAGCTCCTCTAAGCTCCTCACCACCAGAAGGAAGAGGAAAGAAAAAGAGAGCCATCTCTCCTTTCAGGTTGTCACCCACAATTTGTCTGCAGATGTGGCACATCCTCTCCTCCCCAGCCAGAGAAACTCCTGAAACTTTGAGCCACCTGGAGAAGCGGTAAGTTATAATTGGTGCTGTGTGTGTAAGACTTTTCCATATAAGAAGTCTCATTCTGTTCCAGGGAATAGCCATGCCAGCTTTTATAGCCAATACTTCAGCAGAGCCGATTGCGATATTTGAGATGCCTGCCTTCTGCAATGGAGACTTTCGCTCTTCATCACGCAGTGTGAGCACCTCGTTCTCCATCAGGACAGATGATTTCCCTCCACTGAGGTGCTTCTTACAGTCTGCATCTCTGCACACCTGGTTTTCACAGTCCTAGAGCAAGCAGCTGTGGTCGGTTGTTGGGCTTTTGTTAGGTGCATGAATGCCATCGGCTATTGGGTATGGTCAAGTATGACATAACTAGATAAGTGATACTGAATACACTTAACTGCTCCTTCTGTAGGCAGTTATATTATGCCTTTATCGGGGCTGCCCTCTTCAGTAATGCTGCTGCTTCTCTTTTCTCACCAGCAGTAAGAGATGGTGTGCATTCATGGTCTTCATAAGCAACCAGCCTTTGCATCTCTGTGGCATTCTCTCTAGGTACCAAGGAGCCGTCTGCAGAACAGCAAGGACACACTGTGGTTGATGCTGCTACCTGCTCCACAACACACCTGGTGCAGACCAACTTACGACATGGCAGTTCAAGGGGCCACGACAGAATGTTTGAACCACTACACACTTCAACTCATTCAGGACGGTCACATTGTTTTGGCTGGCCAATGGTGGGTCATGTGAGAAGACTGGAGGAGGGGCAATCTTCAAAAGATGCACAATGGAGCTTGTTAGGTGTGAGGCCTGGTTGATGACCTCTGCCAACTGTGTGCTTTCATGCATGACCCTTTGCCAAGTGCTCACACATATGCAGTATTATTGTACATCATGTTGTGTAAAAGTATATTAATAGTATATACCTTTCACCCTTCATTTGTATGTATGTATATGTACATACAAACGGTGTCAGTGCACATCTGTGGTGCACTCCACTGCCCTGGTGTTAACCCTTTTCATTGAATGGTGACAGCAGTGGCAAAACTGTCCAGGGTGCACTTGAGGGTTATCAGTAAGGGTGTTGCTGGTAAAAGCAATATGCAGATCAACTGCAAATGCTTTGCATTCATAGCACTCCTTTTTTTTTTTTCCTCTTCACCATCCTTTGCCCACACACTCTGCAGTGCAGCAGCAGCTGTTTCTGGTGGTAATCCATTCCTGTAACCTATGTTTATGTACATATCTTCAAGCAATGACCACAACATGCATAGATTATTCATATAAGATACACTTCGGGTTTTCCTGAAGACAGAAAATTCCACGCTGAATGTGGTCCGTCGAATCTTGTGGTGGCATGCCTTTGGCTTACGAAACCACTAGTCTTACCTCCTACTTTTGTGCAGGAGAACCACAGTATTGGGTCTTGTACCGCCCCTTCCAAAATAACTACCGCGTGGCGTTGTAAACACGGCTTGCGTACACAGTTGGTACGCGATTGTAAGAGTGCGTGTTCATTATAAATAAAAGGGAACCCAGTGTTGTGCTGTATTTTATTATTATTATTTTTTGCTGTTCTGAGGTGTAGTGAGCTTTACAACACAGGGTGTCTGTAATGAGTGGTTTTTTCAGATAGGTACCGTAATATTCTAATTATAAACCTAGTATCCAGCCGCATACAGCCGTGTTCTGTGCAGGAGTACAAACCAAAGATTGTTATGCAATTAACGTGAACGTGATGTTTATTAATTTTTCTGTCTTTAAATATAAATAGCCTACATAGAATACTCATATAATATACACCTTCACAAATAATTACTTATTAAACAGACTACTACAAAGTACCTAAGCCTAACTAATGTTTCAGACATAGTCTACTCAAATGATTGGGGCAGACTTCTCGTCAAAATAGCTCTTGCTATGCTACGAGTTAACACCAGACTAAGTCTGCCAAAAAGATCAGCAGTGACCTTACTTTTTGGCAGAGAAACACAGATGGCAAGCCGAGTGGCCAGACGGGTAAAAGTGGTGTGTGCTTCTCTGCCCCAGTTGCCATACGTCTCGACAGCCAGAGGAACACACACCCAACCTAGTTCCTGGCACTTAGGATCATTGGCAATGTGCTTGCGCTGCTCGCTAGCAGCAGCTGCAGCACCTGCAGTCATTCCTGCCTCATTCAGCACAGCAGGGGTGAGTGGTGAGGCTACAATGACATCCCATGCAGCTGGTCTTCCTCTCTCCCAGTCCGCTACCAAAACATCAGCTGGGCGAGTTTGCCTAAGATCTGGTGTTAATCGGCTACCAACCTCTACCTTAACTCCCAGACAGCACTGTGGCAAAAGTCAACAATTACGTCTCGCAAACGATTATGGTGCATCACTACATCACCACCCCGCCTGCAGGTCACTGCATGATGGCCTAGAGGGTCTAGTGCGGTGTCTGGGCATAGTGGGCATAATAAACCCCTGGACAAATCATGGCCAAAGGCTACCAAGAACTCATTGGGTTCCAAGTAGAGGCCAAGTGCAGCAGATGGTACCACAGACAACCAGGAAGCAGAGTGAGGGGCTGACTCAGACAACATATGGGCCTTGTTAGCAATTGAAGAAGACACTAACAATGTCTGGAACAGACGATTTTTGGGACAAAGTTGATAGGAGAGGACAGAACAGATTCTACAGTAATGGCATCATATGGAAGGACCTGGATGTTAAAAAGATTAATTGCCTGAACAAGATACTGATTATCTCTGTCACCAAAGCCAGAGGAGCACACAAAAGCAATAAATGCTGCACTAGAATGGTGAGAAAGAGACCGCAAGCCAAGGCCACCATAGCGTAGACTGAGCTGAACCTGCTGCCATGTGGAGTCAGAGGTGTCCAATACAAAGCAATCTTTAAAACACTGTCTGACATCATTATCAAAAAGCTCAAATGATCAGAGACCAAACTTGGAGGGGTGGCTCTTGCCAGGTGAACTAACTTACAAAAACTCCCACATACTCGCAACAGAATTAGCGCCACCTGGGGATCGATGGTTGCAACCTCAACAAGTTTAGATAGCAACTTCACAGCATCAAGACGCTTTGAGGCAATGAAATTTGCACAGAAAAGGTAATCACCGATGGGGGCTCCTAGAATGACCATGTGAGGCAAGTGTGATGTTTTCATTGCGGCTGGAAAGGAATGTGGATCATTTCGGCTAAAGACTTCACACTTGCTTAAGTTGATGAAAATGCCCAAAGATGGACCAAATTCCTCTAGAATTGACACAGCCCGCAACACTGATGCCTTCTTACCAGCCTACCCCATCATCCAAGAACCATGCTTGGAAAAGTAGATCAAGGCACTCGTCATCCTCATCAATGGCTGATACTACCTTGTGAAGGACCAAAACAAAGAATAAAGGACCCAAAGGACCCAAAGGGTCTCCCTGCTGCACCCCTGCCTCAGAGGATAACTGATCTAAAGAATGCCACAATAATGGGTGTGACCGGTAGCACCAACTAGCCCATGGCAGAAGCTCTAACACTTTCCAGTGAGCCGTCTTAAAGTCTCCCCAACAGCAATTGGACTGATATCAGGAGGGCACCTTTCCGTCTGTTTGTTCAAGGCCGTTAAGCTACCCCCAGCTAAGAATTTAGACACTGACGAGGGAGCTTTACCTGATGCCAAATATCCCTCAGAGATGAGCAAATCGATGTTTGTAAGGGGATGCTAGCAGCATCCAAAAGATGTTGAACTCATAGTCCTGAGGGACCAGCAGCAGTTCCTTTTGGAAAGGATATCGATCTTAACATGGATAGAATGTCAAAATCAGGACTGAACAAGAGGGAATTTGTTGGGATATCAGGTACTGTGGGTAGAGGGCAACTGGGATGTTTGGCTTGCAGCAAATGCCAGGTGTTATTGTTGTCTGGAGCAATCCCTGATGACCGAAGCACTCTGCATGCTTTCCCATACAAACCTACTCTCGCAAGAGAGACAGCTGATTGTAATGGCCTCTGTGTGTCATCTGCACGTGTGTCATCATCACATGTGAAATCCCCAACAATGCAAATTCTAATGTCAAGGAAGAATTTTCATTTACAACTAACAAACATTTTGAAAGCCCCATTATGTTTAGTGTTTCTGTGACAGTGATTAGATATACTGGGTTGAAGTTTTTGTTAAGCAAGTAATCAATCTACAGTGGGGGTAACAATTCCTGAATTTCTTACCTGCTGATCAAAATGATTGCTGCCTGGATGCCATTTTATGTGTGACTTGGTGTGCAAAGGGATGGAAATAATAGGTGCTGTGGGTTATGTAGTTCATGTATGTGATTTCAGTTTGAAAAAAATAGGTCCTGCCCACGTTGCTATTGAGACTATTGGTGTTAGTAGTAATTTACTTTCCTGGGCCTTACCCACAGGGTGCAGAAAAATGCAGAAATTAATAGTTAATGTACTTTTAATTGTTTTGTTTTGTACACTCACTACCTGTCATGTGTGTATTATTTTAATGTGCACAATACTAAACTATGACAGCCGTACATATTTGTGGCAATGCAACATATAACTATTATTCAGGAATAGATTACTTAATCAGGCTTAAAATAACATTTCTCCTCACAAGGGTTACACAACATAACAATGGTATCAAGATAATATAATTTCCATTATTCTAAACAGATGGTACTTCTTCCTGCATTCAATCTTCTTGTGTTCCCACATGAATAGAGCACTCCCATTTTGAAATGTCATTTACTCCTTTACGAGAAGTCGCTGTAAAACACAATTTAAGAAGGTGAATGAAGTGCAGCAATAGAATATAATTGGGATTGCTTCCGCGAAAAGAGAATTGAAATCTTGAAAAAACATGTGATAGTTCCCTTTTCGTGGAAACGATCCCAAATATAAATACCAACAATGACAGTTCATCACAATGACAACAAAAAAAAAACAATTAAGGAAAAACACAGGTGAGGTCGTTTAAATAAATTAGTGCTGACATTTATAACATTGAATAAACCAAAAAAAAAGAACAAATGTTCTAATGGAACATTGCTCTCTAATGGGGAATGTTTAGAAGCAATCCATATCATATATGATGGACTAAAACACTGCATGATTAAAAAAGAAGCACCATAAGCATTAATGTATTAGCATAACTGAAAAATACTTACTAATGTCAATAAAAATGGTCCCTGATGCCATAGGATAGTTTTCAGGCTTTATACCATCCGGGAACTCAGTACATCCTCCAAACACAACTGCTCTGATATGTGTAGGACTCATCTGAAAAGTACTCGATGTGTGATAGCCACGTTTCAGCCATTGTTTTTGCTCTGGCTTAGTGGAATAGTGTGAAGAAAATTATAAGAATGGTTTTGTATGATGCATGCATATTGCACAGATTAAACATTGTACAATGTTTGCCTAATATAAATATGTACATATAATACAACAACATAGAGAAATGAAAACAAAGGAACTAGGTGTGATGCTAACAATGTGCAAGGAGGGCACGAGCATTATTTTACATTAGCACAGTGCTCAGTGAGCCATTTCCTGTCCGCACATGCTTGGTAATTTTTGGTGTATTTCTATAACTCTCCAAAGCCTGCTGCTGATCCTGAGATCAAACTCGCTAGAGACATTGAGCAGATGAAATAATAATAATAATAGCCATCCTCACCCGGTCTACCAATTCTACACAGTGCTAGAATTTCCAGAGGCATTCTGACATTACTTGTGTGTGTATGTACTTTATGTGTATATTATTACTAAATAAGAAATCCTTCTTCAAGCTTGGTACCTCGACGATGGAGCCTTGGCGGGCACCTGCCCAGCTGTACTGCGTGCCTCCGCCCAGCTGTACTGCGTGCCTTGCATCTGATCAAGGAGTTAGGTCCTGCACTGGCCTACATGTGAACCTGGCCAAGTGTGAGCTATTCAGCAGGAGGGGCAACACAGCATTCCCACCTGAGGTGAGGCGCTCTCTACTGCCCAACCTGAACATCCTTGGTGTACCAATTGGGGATTTACTAACGCTGTTCCAAGTTTATTGCTGGGAAGTGTGCTGAGTCCAGGAGGCTACTGTTTGGCCTAGTGGATGTTGCTGCAGTTGATCTCCAGGTAGCAGTTACCCTGTTGCGCATGTGCGGTACATGTACATGTAGCTTCTGCAGGATGGTCCACATAGAAAGGGTCACCCCACCCAGCCTGGCCTCAGATGCTCTGAGTTCTTTTGATGAAGTGGTCAAGTAAGGCTTTGCAATGTGCTCAGCCATCAATGTTACTGATGATGCCTGGAGCCAGGCACAGCTTGGACCACCAAAGTATGGTGGTTTAGGCCTTCACTCCCTCTCTCATCAATGTCATTTCCACCCCTGCCAACAGAGCTCGCCTCCTGTCAGAGCAGCTCCTCATGCTTTCTCTTGGCTATCGGTAGTCCCTTCCCCTGGTTTGGGCTTGCACCTGGAGTCGAATGAGTACTAGATGGCCATTAGGTGGTAGCTGAGGTTGGATAATTCTGGTTGGTCCAGGTGCCCATTATGTCCTGATACTGCTCTTAAAATCCTCTTAGTCACCATGCTGTGACCTGCAGGCATGGGGAAGATGTGGTCATACGCTGTAATCGTCTAAGGGATGAGGTATTCGACCTCTGTCGTCATGCCCACCTAAGTGTGAGTGTGGAGAGAGGTCATGGTTTCACCAGAGACCTTGCCCACACCAGGCCCGCTGACATCCTTATTGCTGGCTGGGACAGAGGCAAACCTGCGGCGCTAGACCTGACCAACACTTCACCACTCTGCTTTGCTATCTTGAGCAAATCGTGTCACCAGGCTGGTGTGGCAGCCATTGCAGCTGAGGCCAGTAACAGGATGATGGTGCAGGAAGTTGTTGAGCTCCCTTTTAATATTGGACAAATGTAGCCAACTTTCCAAACAGATGGTAAGAGTCCACTTTCCATAGACAAATTGAACAGGCAAGTTAGAGGAAATGCTATTCCAGAAGCAACAGACTCCTAAATAATGCAGGAAAGCCATCAGAGTATTAGAGTATTTGTTTGGCAGGTCTCTAGTAAAGCTGGTGCTATTCAGGGAAGCTGTGCCTTGCACATGGGGAAAAAAAAAAGAAGGTTGAGTATCACGTTCTTAGTACCGTAAAGTACCAGAAATACACCTCTCCCCCCCTCCGCCCCCAACAAAAAAGGCTCGTCTTTAATCATCCGTATCTTTGTAATCACGAACACTTCCATGTAAGTTTTTTCATAATCATCAACGGGTACCATTTTGTTTTCCTGAAATGCTGAATACGTTTAAGGTGACATTAGCGGTTTCGGAGATGTGCACGTTTAAACACGAGCCATTTTTGGGGGGTTTGGGGCGGGGGGGGGGGGGGGGGGGGGGGGGGGGCTATTTCTGGTATGTTAAGGTATGAAGTAACTCATGGAGCACTATCACTCACTAACAGCCAATGTGCCAACATCTTTCAAAAGAAGAGGTATATCCGTTAAACAATTCAGTTTGGAGTTAGTGTATGTATATATATAAACGAGATAAGTAGTTGTTATTAATTAATGATATCTAACTCCCTTGAAGCATGGAAAGATTGGACTGCATCATTGAATGTTTAGCAAACTTTTTATACATGTGTTTATCTTTGGAGTACCAATGGTTTCTTTTTCTAAGAAGTAATGCACTAATATGTTTTGGTTCTTATGACTCAGTAGGATGAACATGATGAATAGGACAAATTGAGTGATAAAATCCATTAGTACATAATAATCTACATTTGGTATTATATAGCAACACCAAATCAAAATCCGATAGATTAAAAATAAGAGGAAAGTAGTCAGTATATCGATTATAGTCATAATTCAATAGACATGTGTAATTTATATAGTACAATGTATGAATAATACTCTCAATGGACACTTTGCATGAAAAAAAAAACCTGGTAGAGTCGAATATTTCATGAGTCTGCTGCCATCAAATTTTGGACATGCAGATTATTCCAAGTTTCATTTAGTTACAGTGTGGTTTTCCACATGTGCTGAGTTGTTTAAATCACCTTTCACCAATCAGGTGCAAGGTGTCTAGCATGCAGAGCCACACGTAACATATGCAGCTATGCAAACGTTGAGGAGGTACATTTTATTTTGGATTTCCATTGCTTAATGAAGCTCTGAAGTAAAATATACATGTACAATTAAAGTGCTCCAGATGAAATGCTGCCAAAACTGATTTATTCACTTTTATTGCTTAAATTTGCTTGAAATTCTTCACAATATCAATTGATGTGTGCAGTGCACACAATCTTTGCATGTGTGCAAAATCAAAACCAACTGGCAGTCTAAATAGCACAGAACAAATAGTGCAACATTTAAACATCGATAGGCTGACAGGTCTTGTTTGTGTTGTTTTCCAACACATACGTATGCATGAATACATGAATGATGAATTAGGCCAGTTAGATTGTAATGTCAGATATGCAAATACTTACGAGGTGGAACAAAATAGGCAATACACGGTAATTGTATAATAGCTTTGTAGCTTGTAACAAATAATGACACATCTTCACGAAGGCTGTATAACATTAAATATACATACAGGACCTCAATGGCCTCTGTTATTTTCAGACCTTAAAACTCTAACTAAATCGTCTGAATTCTAGCAAACCATGGACAAACTTGAGAAATTGTATAACGTTCCCAACCAGTTGACTTATGGCATGAACGCAATCATGCATATACTTGGCAGCATGTCGTTACATTCCTAGCTAGATGATTGAAACCAAATTCAAACCAGCGAGTAGTAAATTTATGAGCAAATGAGTACCTATGTGGTAAATGTAGACATGAAGAGGCACAGGATCATTTTAAATAATTATTTATCGACTAGTGCAAGCATGTCTGATTTGTGTTATTTGTGGAGCATGTTATAGCACTTATGGATATTATTGAAAAAATTAATACTGTGGAGTATTATAATCATATCGATGTGCAATGCCCATAGGAAATAAGTTTACATATATAAAACTTACTAGGTTTTTTGTCTCACAATTCAAAAATGTGCCTTTCTTATTATGTTCTTCTGTACACATCCACACTTCTTCTGTGACCTCATTGTGACTCTGCCATCCTCCCAGCATCAAAATGGCATATTTGGATTTTTTATTGAACCTCAACACATTGGTCGAGAAATAATCTCTTCCTAAAAGTCCTGAAGCATGTGTTTTAATTTCACTCCATTCCTGTGCAGGAGTACAAAAAATAAATGCTTTGGGATAACTCAACACATGACTAAATCATATAGCAGAATATACATTTTGTAATGATGTGTAATGGTGAGGATACTGTACAAAGGTCACTTGGCTAAAAACACATATTATAACAAACAATACAGAAAAATATGTAGCAATATCAGCAATACAATCATGTAGAGAGATGTCAAAATGAGAGAGAGTGACAGATTGAGTGAGAACAGAGAATACGCACTTACAAATAGACATAGAGAGACACACATGAATATAAAGGACAGACAGTCTATTATTATAGAAGAAAAGATCCTGAGCTTTGCGCACTGTAGGATGAATTTAGTGCATTGAAGGTAGGATGTAGCTGGGGATGTACTGGAATTAGCAACTGATATCTGAGTAGGGGTGTGGGTTCTTCAACAGGAGCTGGCTCAACATGAGGTGGTACATGTACCTCAACAGATAGTAACGTATGAGGAGGTGGTACTTTTGTAGGTGGCACCTAATCAGCATCATCGCTCAAATATACAAATGCTTACCCAACTGGGACGATTTAGCTGGAATTGGTTTATTATCGGCACACCATTCTGTAGTGCCAGGAGTTGCTATCCTTGCTCCAGTTAAACATAACTTCAATCAGTGGAAAGGTACATTTGGGTGGCCTTTCATTTTAGTGCTCTGATATTGTTGTCACTTTCACCTATGCATTCCAGAACTTGAAATGGACCTTTCCATTCCTAATCAGAAACTTTAATAGTAGGCAAGACATTTTAGATGAAATTTTCTCCTCCAGAACTACTTCAGGATAGACAGTTCAGGTCACAACTCATTAAAGTAATGTGTGCATTGCGTTATATTAGGAAAAGCAATGGTATGGTCAAAAGATTTATTAGGACTTTATATGCTGGTAACTACTTGAGGAACCAGTCAACTCGAACCTGTGTACCAAAAAAGTGTGCTTATTATATAACTAAAGCATTCATTCAGCCACAAGGTACACTCCATTCTACCTAAGGTTTGGCTGTCAGGCTAAGCATTCAGTGGACCTTATGTATGGGTTGGGCCCTGATGACAACTTCACAGCAGGTGAGTATGCATGCAGACTTAGAAAGGCCCTGAGTAGTCAGGAAATATCATAATAGGTGCTGACATTAGGCATCTGTGGCGGTCATCACATGCCCATCAACAAGATCACTCCAACGAAATGGAATATTCTTTTCTATTCACATCTGGAGAGGTTTTGAGACAGAAGCAAAATTTTGATGAAACGCCTATGATAGTTGATAAAGCCCAGGAATTGCTGGATGTGTTTATTCTCCTTTGGGGTAGGCAAATTGGACACCACCCTTGTTTTGATTGATTAATCTGTTGCAATTCCTTTGGCAGAAACAAGTAGACTGACTTCAGCCTGACAAAAATCACATTTTGCAGGTTGAAGCATAAGATACAGCTTTTTTATTATGCCAAGACATTCCAAGGTGACACAAGTCCTCGACGGTCTTCCCCACTACAATGATGTCGTTGAAAAATACCAGACAAGCAGTCAGTCCATCGCAAGTGATTCCACACTCAATAAGATGATTTGTCATTTATCATTTCATAAGATACAAAAATAAATAAAAACATTCTCTACGAGAAAGCAGGAGGCATATAGGACTGAAAAGCAATGATAGTGCAAAAAGTATGAAAATGAGGTTTGATTGAAATCAAAAAATGAAATAGGTCTATTTATCCGCTTTGTTACATTTGCCCTTGCCAAACAACAATCCCTGGATTGTTCTGCTGGAAGCCCAATGCCCAAGGGTCTATTGCGACATAATATTGTATTGCGCGAAAGGCCTTTTCCCCGACCATTATTGATCATCTGCTGTGGATGAACAGCAGCTCGTGGTCAGTAGTGCATTTACTATTAGATAATGCACGGATGTGTTTGGATCATATCAATGGTTGAACTGAGCTGGACAATCTGGTCCAAGTAGTAGTAAAATAAGAACTCATAGAGTGGGTTTAAGTGATGGGTAGGGAAGGAAAGGTGTGGCCACTGCTGAAAGCCTATGAGCTGCTACTGTGCACTACTCTTCCCATCGCGGGTTGCTCTCGTGACCCCTTGGTCCCAGTCATCGTTTTTCAGCACTATGATGTATGTGTACTACTGCTGCTGTGGATTGTGAGCTGTTTTGAATTAATAAAACTTACGTAGATATGTTTGATCTGAAATGATAAGCATCAGGTAGTTTAAGTAAAAGAAAACATATGGCTGCACAAAGTGGAGCATCCAAAGGAAAAAAAGAAAAAGAAACAAAGCCTTGATGAGTGATAAGTTATAGAAAGCAAGCTGCTATCCTTTGGATTCAAGTTCAAACCATAAAAGTATGCTTGCAAACCGCAGAGGATTAGTCAGCAGTAATTGATTTCATACCAAGCTTGCCCCTCTTTGCATCAGTAGCTAATCATTGAAATCGCTGGACAGGCCAGACAACACACGCGCTACGGTAAATGAATCTGTACCGAATTCAACTATTATGGTACCGCGCCTAACAATAGCAATAATCATCACAATCTCTGGACTCTTAGACACCATCCACACTATCAATGATCTAGCCAAGTTGAGAGTTATACTGATAACTTTTAAGAATATTGGGGCCCTAGAGATGCCAGAACTGGGACGGGAGCAATGCTGCTTCCAAAAGAAAATATGCTGGTGACCGTACCAGTAAGATTACTATGTATTAAACTGATGTATCTGTCACAATGGTGACGCAGTGAATAGAGACTGGATGATTTATTCATCATCTGTGTGTTTTGCTTCAACCATATGTGTGGAAGTAGTCTAGCTGATGAGATAATTTGCATGTTATTCTGGAAGATACAAGGAGTGCAAAATATTTCTCTAAAAGTATTGAGTGCACACCAGAACCTGGTTGATATTGATCTGCTTACTGTCATAATTCGTTATGGTGACCAAATAGGTGCACTAGTTGAACTCTTAAAGTTCCATTTCTATCACCAATGTTGTTTTGTATACAACAATCCATATAAATGTTATAGAGGCCAATCTATTGGCAATACTTCAAAACATGGCAGCAATATACAAATGAGTGCAAGCTTGGCTGAGCTCTGAAATCCCAATGCAATACATATTCCTTGTGCTGAACATTCGCTGAATTTAGTAGGAAACAAAGCAATAGACTAATATATTGGTAGTAACCACCCCTGGACAATGAATTGATTTTTATGAATACCTAAATCAAATAGGTTTTGTCAATTTGCCAGCTCAATACTGGCCTTGAGCTATAGTGGGGTAGCCACCACTATACCAGCTGTCAAACCAAAGGTTGCTCATCCATACATATATGTAATTATAGTCGCATAAACAGTGATTTCACTATCAGTTTTAAAATTAGTATCCTAATTATGAAATGGACAATACAATTAGTGGAACACATGTCTAGTGATTAGTATGTAAATGTATTGTATCCTGTTTCTATATTATGGACTGTAAAAGTAAAATAATAATAATGATAAATAACAAAATTATATCCGGATGTTGCAAAAAAATGGTACATTGAATTCATTTGAAAAGAGAAATCTAATGCTCATGCCCGGGAGAAAAAAACGGCGTAATCGCGCGCAATTGTGCGTGAAAAACGGCCATAAACGCGCCAAATTACGCGGTCTTCAAAACGCTGTATCTTCTTGATTGTGTAATATAGTAGAGCTACATTTTGCATACTTATAAAGCGGTCCTGTGTCTATAGAAGTCCAAAGATGGTTTAGTTTGCGATGCATCGTTCCGAAGATATTCACATCCAAGTAAAGGGCTTGATTTCGCGGGGTTTTGTACTTGAAGCCCGCGAAATCTTGCTCTAAGTTGATTGTGAATATCTTCGGAACGATGCATCGCAAACTAAACCATCTTTGGACTTCTATAGACACAAGACCGCTTTATAAGTATGCAAAATGTAGCTCTACTATATTACACAATCAAGAAGATACAGCGTTTTGAAGACCGCGTAATTTGGCGCGTTTATGGCCGTTTTTCACGCACAATTGCGCGCGATTACGCCGTTTTTTTCTCCCGGGGATCAGCAGATGCCAAGTACTATCTCTAAAGCAAATGTGTGGTTTCTATGTTTCCAAATGTCATGACTGCCTTTCAAATTCGTCTCTCACTTATGTACATCATCTGCTCTGGAGAATGGTCATAACCATCACTTGTACAATATATATAATGAATAGAACAATTCTAATTTAGAGAAAAAACATTGCATGGGCGTGTGTGTGTATTAGATGGGTGCAGTTGTGGAAGGGGTTCACCACCATCCAGGGCCCATGACAGTTTAAATCTGTCACTGCAGCTAGTACAATCATGTAGTGAGACATTAGAACAAGCTTAAGAGAGAGAATGACAGACTACGAACAGAGAACATGCACTTATATTAGAGACAGGGATAGTCTACTATTATTTGTAGTTCTAAGTGACTCATCAGGTGATGATGCATGCATTTACAATATTACCCAGCACACATACTACACACATAGTGAGGGGCACTTAAAGTGTATAAGTAGCTTGCACAGGTGGATCTTGAGATGCTCTAATACAAGATCAGAGTTGTATATGAATTTAGGTCTAGTGGCATATGTCAAACTACTTGTATTAGTAAACAATCACTTTAATAATGTTGTCTTGACATGATGAGAATATTCACTGTGACCAAAACTAGGCATATGTGCATTGCTAAACATGAGTAGTTTAAGTTCTATAATTCATGAACTAGTTTCACCACTAGAAAATATTTTACATAGGCGATTTGATATTTCATTGAGTCATCAGAATCCTATTGAACCCACAAAAAATTTGAGTTACTAAAAGCAAGTGATAATAGAGAAAATTAAAATTGATGCTGAGGCACCAATGCTGTCTGAGGACAAAATAAAATTGATGAATTTCTCTTAGACAACATGAGAATGTTCAGAAGTAATATCCAAGGTAATTGAGTATTCATTATGCACAGTAGTAGTTGGAAGAAATACGTTTTAGGGATGAGTGTTTGCCTAAAAGCTAGCTTTCTCTCATATGAATGCAAAAGCTGACACTATACAGTTGTGACACTCTTCATCACATATGCAAGTTAAAGTCTCACAATCTATCAAGATATAATTTCAGGCATAATATTTTCTCACAATGAATAGTTTCAATCTGGAATTCTTCCCCTGATTATGCAGCCACGGCAATAAAAATGTGTATTTAAATCTCAACTACTGCTTCTTACCATTTGACGAAGATTTAGAATATGTACTTTGTTACTGGCCTTGTTTACTCCATCATTTCCACCAATTTTCAAAATTCTGTCACCTCCGATGTTCACAAATGAGAAATATGCACATGGCGTAGTCTTGAGGGGTTGAATAGTCCATGTTTCTAATAACAAAGCAAGTAAATAATCCATTAATTTAACTGTAATTTAACTGTAATTGTCTTTTGAAAATGGGAAAAGGTTCAACAAAAAGTGCTCTAGTACACCATACATGTATCTGACATTTTCAAAAAGCTTTTGAGTAAAATACTAGAATTTAGACTTTGAAAGGAAACTGTTAAATACAATGCATCACAATCAGCTTGTGCAGTGATAATAAAGTTGCTCAAAAGACATAATATTATCTGTTTAAGGTATGCCATTTTTTCAATCAGAGAGGTTTTGCTGGACTGTACCCAAATGTCATGCTATATTACATTTAGCATTATCACCTTAACCCAGAATAAGTTGTATATACATATACATGTATGCCAGCCTTTCCCCCCAACTAACAAATAACAGCAGCAGCAAAAACAGAAAAAGAACTAGACATAATTCCTTTCATTTCTGTATTCAGGCTTTTAACAATTTAAATGCAATAGCATGCAAAAGTGAACTTCATTGCACTGCTCTCTATGAAATATGTTACACTGCCTTACAGTTAGTACACAAAGATGATACATGTTGTTCTGGACAACAAAAGTACAATTTATTGTACCAGAGCACACCTTCTATCAAAAATGTGAAACTTTCAAAACTAGGTTAAGTTCAAATTTGGCAAATGTTTTTTTTTCTATGATACAATAAAAGTACTTATTTTACAGCTTAATTCCTTATGGATATTTATACATATAGTAACGAACTATGACCAGAGTGGGTCAGCAGTTTTGTGTGCAAGTATGTACAAAAATGCTGCTTGTCTTTAAAGAAAGTCATGAAGACAGCACATGGCTGCAATCAGAGTACTATTCAGGTAGTACCACTGAGTTAAAAGTGTCTTCTGGGACTACAGTGATCTTAACACAATGCAATACTGTGCCACATTTGTTATGCACAAGTATTCCTATAATTGGAACAACAGCCCTGTACATATACATACGTTTTTGGTTGAAATTAAATTGTATGTTTAGGGACTATTCTGGTGAATGCATGCTGGGCTGACACCTGCCATCCTGTATCTATGGGCATGGTGCAGCCAGGCAGCCTGAGAGTGCCCCACCTTCTCTTAGGATATCATTTTACAACAGAGATGACTAGATTGGTTATGATTGGTGTCAGACAAGTTTGAATAGTAAATATTACAATTAAAATCTGGTCTCTTAACACCTGATTATTACATGCTAATCAAAATGATACTCGCAAGCCATTTATGTTTACCCATTCAAATACCATGTAATTATCATTATGGGTAGGCAGAACCCTTTGGGCATCAATACTGACTAATGGTAACCAACCCTTGGTCACCAGTTTGCTGGTAGCCAGTGCTCTGCATGCTCAACTGCTGGCTGCTGCCAACCCCCCTCAATGAGCAAATCTATCCCAGTCAATCATGGTTCTTGGTAATGGCATAATACAACTGCAGCGAACTGAGTATTTAGTTGAATTAAAAACATAATCATCTACACACATATACCTGCCATATTATACAAATACTTTGACTCTGGAACCTCCTGCCATTGGACTGCTGTACTTGTGCCAACAGTGCTGGCTCCGTTGAGTCAGTCAATCTTCTGGTTCATGACTTACACAATTGTGTTGGAGTTCGCATGGGTGGAATGGCTGCTATGGGTAGCTGTTCTTCCAAAGACATCAAAAGCTTAGCATGCTGGACTGTCGAGTTTAGTCACGTGGTTTCTCTGACCGCCCACAGTTGCTTGGTGACATGCAATGGTAGACCAGCAACAAAGTGTTGTAACAGCAGCTATTTGCGCACTTGTGATTCATCTCAGGCATCACTTCTTCCAATTTGTGGCTGAATAGAGGGAGCGATTCTCCTGGCAGTAGCAGGCTACCTTGAATAAAAGGGTAAACCCGATTGGCATCAGCACCTCCACTAGTAGCTTATGTGCGGTCATGTACACCTTTTGTTCCTCTTTGATAACATTAAGCCTAGTGGCAAGTGCTTCCCCCCTGATTGTACAGAGTTGGCAGTTTGCCTGCATTTACCTCATCCTTCCAGCTATGACTGCATATGTCAAGTGCTAAAACCACTCAGTGGCACTGCAGATGAGAACGCTTCGGCACACTAATAGCAAGGCTTGCTACAGCCATTCTCTGGTACTAATGTGACAAGTTGTAAATCTTAAACTAGAATGAATCTTATAGGCACACACAACAGATACATGTACATGTACAGTGTATACACCCATGGCCACATGCATTAGAACGTGTTCTAGATGGAGTGCTTGCTGACTCTAAACATGTCCTGATAAACATGTCACCATATTGCCTTCCACAGACGTCCTATTACTGGTAGTAATGTGAAAGTTTCAACAATAGGTCAAATTCATATTTGGCAAATTCTTTTTTTTCATATATTAAAGTACTGGAGGAACCTTATTTTAAAGCTTTAATTTATTCCTTTTGGATGTTTATGTATATAATCAGTGTGCATTAATACTTAAAAGGGTTTGTCTGACATAATGTCAGACTAGCCCAAGATTTGATCGGACATGATCTGACATTCATAATATCACGATGGAATCAGTATTATTGTAAAAGTCCTAAGGTAAAATGCGTATGGGTTGTAATTTAAATGTATAAAACTGTAAAATTTTGAAGTAGAAAAGGCTTCAAGGAATGATGGGAGCTGACTCTTTGCAATGTAGTGAGTGAATAAGGTCTGGGAAGAAACATCAGTCTTGTAAGCAAAGCCAAGATCCACACCATGGCGCTCTTCAAGCTCGTGTAAAGCTGGGGTACTTAGAAAATCTTTCCTTAGCCATCACGTAACAAACATCAACCTTCCATCTTGTTCATCACTAGCAGAAGTGGGAACTGTGAAGATAGCAATTACAACAATTCAATCACCATTTTGTCGTCTTTGTTAGCATATCGCAACGTAGTCAGGAAAGCATATTGTGTTCTCGCTCAAACTGTGTCTTCCGAAAGTGGGAGACTTTTCTTATAGCTCGCTGTCTGTTGTTCTCTTTTTATTAGACATGCTGTACATGTAGCTAAAGTGTGTAAAATATAGGTGTGGCCAGCCGTAATAAACAATAATACAATATGCGCTCATGTGTAAAATTATTGTATTATGAAACTGGCAACAATAGCTATGAACTGATCGGACATAATGTCCGCAGAGAACAATAACTGGTTGGACATATTGGTGCTTTGCTCGGATAAATGTCTATTGGCCGACCGTTATAATGCACACTGATACTAATGAGCAGAGTGGGTTACCAGAATTATTGTTTGCAAGAATGTATATATAAATGCTACTTCTCTTTCTGAATACTATAAATCATTAAGACAGCTCTAGGCTGCAATCAGGGTAGCACCATTAAGTAAAGTGTGTTCTGGGACTATAAACTAGAGTGTTAAAAAAGGCAATGTTGTGTCAAGTTGTTACATGTATGTACATGTATTAATATAACTGGAATAGCAGCCCTGTATACATATTTTTGTTAACATTTAAATATGATTAGTTGCCACATTATACAAATCAGTATTAACAAACAACATATATTTTGTGCAATGCAAGCTACAAATATTAAAATGATACAACACTGTACTGAGTTACACACCTGTACATTTTAAATACCCATACACTAATATTTATAATGCATCATAATCAATACTCACCCTTAGAGACATCATAAAAATGCAGGTCACTAGTCCATCCCAAGCCAATTTGCTGAAATTCAGGATCCACAGAAAAGCTTGTAACATCATCTCCTAATGGTGGATTTATTCGACGATAGCCATAACCACCGAAGAGCACAAGTTGACCATTCCAAACAACCATTCCTGCACCAGACTTGCATCCTGGAGTATCGCCTGTGTTTTTGCACTCAGTCCATGTCATATTTTCAAGGTCCAGGCAACACAGTGCATTAGATCGTTCATCCACATTAATTCCACACCCACCAAATATATAAACAAATTGGCTCTTGTCATTGGCATCGGCATCAGCATTGGCATAGGCGCAGCTATAGTAAATACTAGGAAAGCCACTTTTGATTGTCTGTTTTGTCCATTTTTTTGATTGATGATCAAATATGTATACATCCTTCCTTATATTTTCGGACATTGACTTTATGTATCCACCCCAAATGTATAATTTGTCGTCATGAATTGCTGCCACATGACCCCACCTAGCAGGGGGTTCTTGGCTGAAGATGGAGAAGAGTTCATGAGGTTCTAGAATACCATTAAGTGCAGTCGACATTAGGTAAACACTGTTTCAAGTAAATATTAGATAATCAACCAAGGCATGTACATGTATGGGACATTTAAGGCGCTTCTGCACTACCTACCGCAACCTGGATCGAATCAGCATTGAGGTCGGCACTGGGCGATCCATATTAATTAATTAAATCCATCGACCACAATGTGGATCGATCCGCTTTGTTGTTGTTGCTAGAGCGGAAACACCTTTAAAGTGTCCAGGGATGCTAGGGTCCAGGGGAGTCGATTCTAGCTCTTGATTTCTATGTCCAACTGATGTACATATACTATAGTATAGCAACAAAGCCATAATTTTGAACATTATTGGTGACAGTAGAGTAACATTGTGTAATGGAACACAATTTGTGTATGTGCTCTGATGTCAGGGAACCCTTTTAAAGGTATGTATGAAACCTGGGTATTCATGTGCATACATTACCACAGGTTGTTTGAAGAAATGTTGCCATCGTAGCCATACACGTAGAAGCAGTGACACCCAATAGACAACGTCATGATGTGATTAACTTTGCACTCTATGTCACATGGTAACGCTCATCTGTACATTAGGAGAAGTACGCTGTCTCTAGCTTGTATTGCAGCACACATTACAAACATTACCTTACATGTACCATGATTCACTTTGTAATGACTGAGCGCTACAACTTGTGTGATTACACATCTGGAGTACAAAATAATCAGATTGTGAAGTTGTCTATTATCATCCACTTTAAGTGTGAATATTTAATATAGTACTAATTAGCTTACACTAGGTGATATAATTATTTTACTTAAAAATATCAACATACCTCGAAGGCTGCGATGTGCACCACATTCAGATTTGTGTGAGAGAGTGATGAGCAGGGCAAATCATAAAGCAAGTGCTTAATATAACATAAATTTCTATTGAGTTGGAAAACAACTCATCAACATGTATAAAAGATGCCGATAAATATACATGTATTGCATTCAATATTTGTACCTGAATTGCCTTTTCATGATTTAGGGTTTTAATGGTTAATGTACATGTATGTATAGCTCAGTGATGGGCAATAGAATCAAATGAGAATTGTTCAGAGACTATTTCAGTTAAACAATACAATCTATATCTTCATATGATAAAATCTGCTGCCTTCCGTACTTATCAAGGAATGGGTAGACAAAATGAAATCATGTCTATTAAATAAGATTATAGGAGTCTTCCTCACATTGCAGTGAATATATTGTTTAGCACCTCTGAATGGAAAACAATGCATACACAGTGGTGTTTGATACATGTATGGATGTGAGATTAGTGGTGGTCTTCAACCCATCACAAATAAATAAAAGCATTTGACTATGGTACTCTGTATATCTAAATGGCTGGGAGTTAAAATAAGGATCTTTATGAATTATTAAAAATGAGTGGTTATAAGCATGAATGAATGTGGATTCGGTCACATGATAATCTTGTTGATCTGCCAAGTGCATATATGGAAACTGATACAGTGAGTCGCTCTGCAAGTTGACAGTCAGCAATGACTCATGCTCGTGATGAGTACAGGGCCAATTTTACAAGTAATTCTATCAAAATATGATCATGATTTTATGATCTATAACTATCTAATAATCATTGAGTCTGATCCCAGTGCATGGGAGTAGAAATAATGCTCATTATCAAACTTAAATTTATATTCATACTCTATCAGTATTGTCCATGAATAAACACTTCCACCTCTAAAGTTTGGTCATGCTTAATATACTATTCTGGATCTATTATGCAAACTGAAATACATTATGTGATGTACATGTACATGCTCTTAAGTTGAAAAGAAGTGTATCCTTATTTAAGGATATGAGCATACTTAAATAAGGACGGGGATCCGGATTTTAAGCTGTTAGAACTATTGTGAATATTAAGGTACATAGACAAAGCCTGCATATCTAAAATGCTTGACCAATATGCTGGTGAAAGATGATGCATTAGGGGGTAATGTCGATCACATATACATGTATGTGCGTGCAGGTATGTTGTGTAACATCAAACAGAACTATGCACACATAGTTTCAATTACCGATAAATGAAACAATTTGCCTACAGTATATGTCAATAATTATACTGCTGGATGAATACTGTATTGTAGCTGTGATAGTAACCATAACAATGCAAACCTTGTTACACACCAATCGTATATTTACACAGAGTAAACAATACCATGTTCGTATAAACTATTTTATTGAGGGTTTTAACTACCTGTCCATAAATTGTTTCTGATGTTACGTAGACAGACAGGTCAAGTGAATGCCATTTGATAGTGATGAATATGTTTGAATAGGTAAACATAAATGGCTTGCGAGTATCATTTTGATTAGCATGTAATAATTAGGTGGTTAAGAGACCAGATTTTAATTGTAATATTTACTATTCAAACTTGTCTTACACCAATTTTTGAATGGCATGTTGAGTACATGTGGACAGATACTAGCAAGTACAGGAGACTTTTGGAATAGTGATAGCTCCTCCCACCCAAAGTGTGGTGTGTCTGTGGTGGGTGAGTTATCCCTCAACCTTCTGCTGCGTAGTTCTCTTTAAAGTCATTATGACTGGTGTCGATAATAAGAGCCTGATTAATTTCCGGGGATCCTATTTATGTCAATATGTTATGCATCATATTCAGGTGACTACATGGTTCACATATTATTACCACATGAAAGGTTATTGTGTTTAATTGTGATTGGGATTGTGATAGTGGTTGTGTTTATCAACTAACGCCTTGCTGTTTGATAGATATATTCCCTGTGGTATCATCATGATTTATAGTAGAAAATAAATGCAGTCTTAATGTGAATTAAATTATGCTAAATGTATTGATTTATTGATAATATTTCAGGCACAATAACCCAGAAAGGTAAATGATGGGATGCGCATGTACTAACTTATTTCCTGCTAAAGAGGCCAGACTTGACAAAACATTAGATAATACAGGTGTGACATAAAAATATACATTAATTGGACACATTAGCAAGTAGAAAATTCCATTATCAAATTGAGATAGTAAAACATATTTCAGATTTTGCATGGCTAATATGGCTTATAGTAATATAGGATGATTAGCATGCTTGCAAACATCTTACCGTTAGAGGAATTGCAGCACCATTAACACCCGCCTTCTAGATCTACAAAGAAGTATGGAAATAATTTAATTTTTCTTCTTGTTCATAGAAATGTAGTAAAAATCACATCGTGTTACCAACTACAGGATGACATAATTACAAACTAAAGGATGACATCATATGGTATCGGTATCTAAGCAAAACTAATTCATTGTACTATTTCCTATGCCATCTTTAACTAGTAGCAGTAATTCGAATCCTTGCGCCAAACAAAAGCTTCATTTAAAGCAAACTCAATTCAGTGGCAAAAATGTACTAGACCTCTATGAGTTAAACATTGTTCACAATTCTTAGTTATTTAGAATACTATTCAGGAAAACAATGCTTTTTACACTTTCCACAATTGAGCCTGGGCTGGCTATGGGTTTGGTCAGAGCAGAGCACGGAACCTTTGAGTAGCCATTGCTACCCCTGGGGTGAGTTGCTTTGCCGTGGAGACTTAACCTCGGTACCAAAGTATTTAACCGTAATTTTGGTTTATTTTTCAATTGAACTGCTACACTTGCAGTGTTTAAATGCATTGTGACATTTTATATTAACTTCACAGTATATACCATTTGGCTCATAAATGTACTGACATTGGTTTGGTTTATCGAAGTGACTTGACAGGCTCATTTTGTGGAAAAGTAATGTACACGGTCTGAAGTATTAATTATAAATAAACATTCTACCTAAATTTATATAATGGTTTTTTGTGCGTTTAAATATGGTTCAAAGTACAGTACTTAGAGAATTGTATACAATTGGACACTAGTGCATTTTAGCGACTGAATTGATTTGCCTTTAAAATGGCGTTATTAATGTTTGGCGCTACTGTAAGTCAAACAGGGTACAGAAAATACAGCAACAAGCAATACCCATCAACTTACCATTTCTAATAAACTATAACACTTTGGTGTTTATTGCAATCTGAATTGACAGGGAACTACATTTTTGCATGTGCATATGTACAGTGCACTAGTTAGCAACAAACTAACAAACTGCACAAGTTTAATTATTTTTGCAAACTAAATGTATGTTACTTATTAAAAGTATATAGGACATACCAGCATCTCCTGTGCTTGATACATTGGTACCATGTCCTGTATTGCTGGTGCTATCATTCCCTCTGTTTGGCTGTGGAGTGGATTCTGCAGTGTCAACTAGGTGTACTCTTTGTTCTGAGGAGGTGGGAGCTATAGGGAAGGAATGGATTGGAAGGGATAGGCGATACACTTTAATTGATCGAATTGCAGATTTTACGATCGGATCAGATTAGAATAATAGCACAAAACTGTATCCAAATATCTGATAGCCTGAGGCTGAGAAATTCTTAAGGTCGGCCTTGTTTTATATTTTAACACATTGTGCAATAAAAATGCCAAGTGAAGACGATTTTTGTTGTCAATGTGGGAGGGATGGGAATCACGTATCTATGTTAAATAGAGAATCCATATTTGTATGGAAGAATACATTTAGGCCCCTAGGCCATCAAATGGATAGTAGGGTGTAGATATTGCACCCAAAAGTTGTCCTATTTGAAGAAGTTGAATGTAATAGAGTTTAGTGATTGAAGAAGTGAATTTATTGAATCAGAAGAAGAATCATTGGATAATGATGTTCCAAAGGAATGACATCTTCATGCATGGGGTTTGCAGAAGTCATTACATGAAATGTAGTCTCATTACATGTTTACATGCATTTATCTCACTCAGATTGTTCCCAAAGATTGTATCCAGGTATGAGAAGAATGCTAGCTACTTCAGATCTGATATGTTATAAAGTTCAGATTCAGATCGTTACTGTGAATCTGATTGCTACATGTACATCAGATCAGATTCAGATATTAACCTAATTCAACAGATCAGATCCCATTTGTAATCTATATCTGATCTGTTTGAGCTTTATAAGGTAGGCATCTAAAAGGAAACAAAAGTGATGTCAAGTATGAAAGCAACATCTGTACTTTGAGCAAAGGGAGCAGGCAATAGCACAGCTATTTTTCACTGCCTATGGGAATACATAAGAACACATCATTTCCTCTTTTAAAAAAAATGCTTGACCGCTATCTCTTGCTTCTCCCACATTTCACAATATACTAGACACCCCAACACTCTGCTGATCACTTCTTTTATTGCCGTTTGACTGCACATAGTTATTTTCCATATAACTTGCAATAATCAATTTATGTTACTCATCATCAATTAAGTCTCATGTGACTTTACATAAGCTGTTATCCCATTGGGTCTGCCAGAATCTTGGTCAGTGTGCACGTAAACACTGACTAAAGTCACCAGATGCGTACCTTTTTACGCTTCCCTTATCCCCAAACACATGTCCTACAAATTGTTTACATAAGTACGGCTGGCTTGCAAAACTAATGGAATAGAGGATCTACCATGTGGAAAGGTGGGCATCACAGCAGTGGAAATAGTGGCAGTGGAGGTGGTGGGTGTGGCATGATGGTGGAATTATTGAGGGTGCTAGACGCTGATGAGGTATTACATGGTGGTACAAAAATCATAGCTCATAACAAAAAATAGGTTAGATTAATTGCTGTGTCAATTAACCATTTCCAATAAACTGTTTGTTTACCAGGAAAAAATCCAATGCAAATATTGAAACCAATAATGGTAAATAAATATAGAAAGTTTGGTGTATTTTGCACTCTGAATAGACCTGGAACTACATTTTTGCATGTACATACATGTATGTACAGTGAGAAACAAAAAATCAAATTGATTATTTTTTGCACTAAATGAATGTTTGCTTATTAAAAGTATGTAGGACATACCAGCATTACCAGAAGGGGCCGAGCTCAATTCAATATCACTTTTGGTAGCTGCTGGATTGACTTCCACACTAATGCCAGCAGGGGGTCCACTTTTTTCTGAGGAGGTAAGGGATGGGAATGTACATGTATGGAAGCATAGGAGTTACACTAGGTCCCAAGGAGTGTGATGGATAGAGCATCTCCCATGTGGAGAAGTATACACAGTGGCAATAGTGGTGGTGGGTGTGGTAGTGATGGTGGAATTAGTGAGGATAGCAGAGATATTATATGGTGGTTATACATATTGTGCATGACATCCGTAAGCTGATCATATCCAAGCAGACTGTTATATATAGGATCGTTTCTGTGAAAAGGGACCTAGTGTATACATCATAAACTTTCCAGTACGCGCAATAGAAATGAAACACCAGTGTTGAAATGTTTGGCTAAGTAAAAATTCAGAGCCTGACAACTCCATGACAGATACTCCGATTCTCAGTGTGCAAGAAGCAATATGTAGAGGATTCTATAATATCAAAAAATTGAAATCTTGAAAAAACATGCGTTAGGTCCCTTTTCACTGAAACGATCCCATACGTCTAATAAGCCGTATAATAGTATGTGCAAACTCTTTATCAAAGTACACATGTACATACATACTTACTATTTCGATGTGCACGTTTATACCACAATAATACAAGGATCCCACCAATGAGGCCAAGTATTAGTAGTATGCAGACAAGGACGATACCAATAATTCCATCAATAGGAATACCTGTAGCGGAAGATGACTGACTAGCAAAAATAAGACCTCAGAGTATCCTACAATATAAAACACAATGGTGGCTAGCGTTATGATACACAAGTTAATCTTGTGTTTCAAGACCAACATAACCACAATTGCATGCACCAAAATAGTATGGCTATATTGCTTTGTGTGATTTGCTTACATTCACATGCTAATAGAACTTGAGCAGTGCTGTTCCCTACACCACAATGTACGTGCATGAAAAAGAGACCTAATACAAATATGTTCAGTACAGAAACATACGCTTAACCCAGTGCCTTAAAAATCCGTGACAGATAGTCTGATTCTAGGAGGGTCAGTGGACATTTTAGACTTCTAGAATATTTTTTCAAAATTGGAATCTACATTAGGTCCCTCTTAGCTGCTATGATCTCATATGATAATAGAATGGCTTTAGAGACAAAATCAGTTTCAAACAGATTTCAAAGATAAATTTTTTAATTAAAAGATAATATACTCTAAATTGCAATTTCCTCCCAAAACTTTAGTACGATAACTATACTGATGAACATTTGATAATACCTGAATATGTAGAAGGTCCAGGTATAGTACACGTAGAAGCTCCAGGTAAAGCACATCCAGGCAAAGTTAAATTTACTCTGACTGCTGGTACAGTTGAAACAGTTTCATCACGTTCAACATCATAGGCCTCAGCTATGTATACACCTGTACTCAGGAGACCATTGCAAGAAGAACACAGGGACGTGCTGAATGAAGTATTCAAGGATCTTTCAATCCCTCTGCAGTATGCCGTATTGTTGGTTGCTGAGTTGATTATTTTTAGCAAACAGCCTCTTGCAAATGAGCCAGTGTTGTAAATGCATGTCAGGTTAATATCACAAATGATATCAATAATGTCAAATGTACCTAAATAAAAAAAAAACGAACAAATAATACATAAACAGGATTAAATATTGACTCACTCATGGTGAAGGTAGAGCTGTTGTGTCCATACACATTGTATGCTGTTATGTTAATTGTGTAGAGCTTGTTAGTGGGTAAAGAAACTGCAGCAATTGTTTGATCTCCATTTGATAGAAGTGGTGTAAGGTGTGGAAATAAAAATACATCTGATCCGGATACTGCCTCCATTCTGAAATAGCACACTCCTGGTTGAGACTATTGGGTAAAATAAAGTGTTTAGGGTAAAATAAGAATTCAATAAATTATAATTATATGGAAAACTTTTACTGTCAGTTCAAAACAAAAGCTCGTAACAATTAACAAAGAGGCTGAGACAGAAGGTTACATGATAAAGCCACATGTACATGTAAATGCAATCGCACTGTCATTTTGATTTTCTTTAATACCGTAAGTTATATGATCAAATTGCTCCAATCATCTATTCATTCATAAACCAGTATAGCAAAATTGGGACAAGACTTGAGACAATGCTGCACCATTTACAAACCTCAACATCCTGGTTACATCTGAGTTATCAAATGCATGTAAGCAAGTACTTTGACAACCTTTTACATATCTAGATCAAGAAAAGCAGACCTTATTTTTTTTACAGATACTTAATCCTGCAAGGACACTGAACAATTCAGGGCACTGAAAGGCCATGTACTGCAACAACGCTGTAATTTGATTGAATGCTACAACAAGTGATTCAAAAGTTACATGATATGACAAAGACATCATGCAAACAATTATCTCAGTTGAAATGTACATAAATCTCAGTGTATTGCAATTCATAAATAATTCTACACTTGTATACCCACGCCTTTCCCCTATCCATTGGCAGTTATATTTTCACTGATAGCATAGATTATAGGATCACATCCATGATGGTCCCAACATAAGAAGTGCTGTACTTCTTGATAATGATGGATTCAATGAAGTAGTCTGCATCTCTTTGAAACCAGGTTGAATGACTTGTTCAGGAATCATTATTTCATTATAATTAGAATGCCATGTATATGCGTAAAACAGTTAGGTATGAGGAACTGTTCCACGATGCAATTCAAATCGCTATATCACTCACAAGGTTTATGCTATCGACATTCTATTTACACCACACCATGTTCTATCAGTAAGCATAGTTTGTTGTCTTGAACAAGCACAGTGCCGATGTTACAAGGTTCTATATCCTAGGGAATTTAAAACTGCTACATCTTCAGGTAGGTTGTTCAAATCACTTAAAATTTGATGTGTACGCAGAGGGGTCTTGTTGCTATTGATATAATCTGTTCAATATTTTTTTTAAATTTACCAATTACAGAGATACAGCTGTGCAAAGTATCGCGCACTTCCAGCTTGTACTTGAGGACCCAGAAAAGCGTGTCAGCAAGATTCTAAGATGACAAAATCACAACATTCTTAGTTTCCATTTGTGTACAGGAAAAATTACTCTATTCAATCCTAAGTTATAGTTACAAAATGAAATTCCCCTAGACATTGCTGCATATGTAATATTTGCCCCCCCCCCCCAAAAAAAAAAAAATCACATTTCATTTTACCCATTTACAGGCTTGAATCCATAACAGTTCTACCACTTACCACTTGCCCAATCATAGAATTGTACTATAGTGTGCCAATTAAGAGTCTTGTGCATGTTTATACGAATGCATTACTGAGAAGTTTCTCAATCCTAGGATTGTACACGATACAACTTTAGACTGTGCACCCGGTTTGTAAAGAACAACAATTGCTGTATTTTCTTGCTCACTTACAATCCTCATAGTCACATTATCCTGTGAAAACATAAAGGTGTCTGTAATCTGCTTATTTGAAATACGTGATGGCTGATCTGAAAAGCACAAACAATGTTGCAAATAAAAATAAAGTGAACATCATCTGCCATATTGCCCTGCACTGATGAAATAATATATTGAGTTTTTTATTACATGCCTTGCGCCATGTACTTATTCTGAAAGTTACGGTTTAGGTTGTGCCTCATCTCCAAATAAACAATTGAGTCATTCTATTATGATGCAACAGTGAGGAAATGCATGCTATATTCAATACAGTGGCAATGATATTATTGTACCAGTTACATAATAAGTATGAGAGATTTGTGTCCTGGCATGTGTACTAAATATGTTGGTCACGCTACGGCTCCTTTTACATTGCATAGGTTGATAGAAATGCTAAGAACTAGAACTAATGAAATATTTCAACTGACGTGCTAAATGATTGCTATAGACGTATTACCTACTCACAATCAGTTTCTTGCTAATAATGTGTCTCTAAGATAGTTCTACTCACCTCCAATAAACCAAGCTGAAATGTTATATACTTCACTTGTGTATTGACATCTTGCAATAACAGTTGCCAAATATCGGCCACATGGGTCTAAACTGCTGATTATCAGCTGACGAGCACTCACTGACTCATTATACACAACTGCTCCAATTTCATTTCTGACCTCCACATAGTATGTAAAGAGAAATGTGGGCTGGATATCAAATTGTAGTCCCCAGTCCATTTTGTAAATAGTAGCATTGAGCTGAATAATGGTCAGATTAGTGGGAGGTCCTACGAATAAATGTAAATGTATATGACAAAGGATGAGGACAAAGCAATGCAAACCTTGTACTGCTAGGTAAGCTGTAGTGCTGAAAATGACCTCATGTGGACTAGTAACAACATAATAGCATGACACTGATGCTCCATGAAGCTGACTAGTGGCATTAACTTTTAGCTGAAATGGGTACACTGGGCCGAGAGTGGGTGGCAAGTCAGTGGGCGAAACTCCAATTTTCAATGCGTCTTCTCCATTAATATTCCAGGCGACTGTTACTGATTCATTGACTGCACAGGAGAATACAGCAGTTGATCCCATACACGTCGACACGTTCATAGGATTCAAAACGAACACTGCATTTCCTGAAAGAAGTGAATTCATGATACTGGTAAGAGCACGTTGCACTTACCAAGGATGAAGCATAGATACAGAAAGAAGACAATTGGATGGACTAGCCACCTGCATGTAGAAGAAGCAACATGTTCATTCGTAAGGTCAAATAAAATCTTCATTAGACAACCTTGCTATCTATTAATCAAAGCATTTGGTACAGTGTTGCAAGGGGAACATAGATAACATAACTTGCAAATTGCAAGGTTTTATCCCAAGTGACTTGTTATCCATGGCTGGGTCATAATATTTCAACAGCACAACTGAATATCATGTATGAGGGTCATTTCAATAGTTTCTGGCTGAAAGATGTACATAAATTGACTTTCTCAGCGGCTATTTAAAACTGGATGAAATGGAAAGGGGTATATGCCAGTATGCATGCATGATTCAGTACTGCTTGGTGTGCCCAAAATAAGCCTTAATGACTACACTCAAAATTCAAGATGGATAATGGAATAAAGTTGTATGGCTATTTTTTTAAATAAATAGTCCATCACCAAAATCTATCACACATATGCACTTTCCTTGCCAGCACAATTGGAAATCATACAACAATTTGATACGAAACTGCACACATAGGCTCTACTGCTTGACCTGATATCAGGGTTAGCAGTTCCTAATCTATCTTCAATGCTGAACTACCGTGCCTCACAATTTACCAGTGTGCAGTACACTATCTGCAAATACTAATCTTGTGGCAGAACATATTAGGGATGCATTATCGCTAAACGTGTGTACAGCGATAAATGCTATGCAATGTAGGATCTCACCCACGCTCCCCACGCGCGCCCACCTAAGTTTAAATCCCTGGATCGTCACTAGCAAACAAATCGCGTTTAATTCCATTTACGAGTATGGGGGTATGATTGATTTTAACTCTTCTGGTGTCAAAAGAATGCAAACATCAAAATGGCTGGAGGCTCGCAACGCTCTCCCAGAACCCTAGCTGAAGCCGGACCTCCCCTTGACAGTACATTCCATTCCTTTATACGCCACTGCACTACATGTAGTAAGACTGATTATAACTTTTAATAAACATCATGCACTTGGACACTCCCGTATCGGTCGTTGTTAGATATTCACCTCGTACTCTGACCAAACTTTGGAATGCCCCCTTGGTCTTCTATTTTATTGTAGCTGCCTTGGCCTTCTTACCGCCTTCTTCTGATTGTTTCCGTTGCAGAGTTACATCTATGTGATTTATAATTATCAAGGTCAAATAGCGTGAGTCTCGCGACCAAATCGTGATCTCGAGTTGAGCCGTTTGACTGAAAGCGTGTTTCTATTGAGAGCAGTTGGCTGTACAATGTTTTTGGCAAAAAACGGGACGAAAGCCTGAAGCTCACGTCACTTGACTAATACTCCTCACTGACTCACCTTTTTCCACCAACAGCCATGATACTCTGTAAAGTGGGTGTAAGGTCGGCCACGCCCAACTAACGATAAGCTCTCGTACCCTGACTGGCACAAGGATTACGATTAGTGGGCGGTGTACTTCATTACGTCAAAGGAGCTTGTTCAGATCATAAATTGAAGACCGTAAGGTCTTCAATCTATGTTCAGATCGATTATTCGACGAAAAATGTTGCAGAACTAGGAGGAGGCCTGCGCGTGGCTCACGGATTAGCCTTGAAGTCTCAAGGTTTCATTACCCACCCCCTCAAGTTCTCACGGTAACAGACCTAAATCTCTTGGCCACTCAAATACAATGTCATATGGTGCGCTGTATCCAACAAATCACGAGAATCGGAAGATATCAACCGGCCACCAATTATATCGAAGAGAGCTACATTTTCATTAGTTCAATTTACGCACGAATCCGGATTTTATTGAGGGCGGGGGGGGGGGGGGGGGGGGGGGGGGGGGGGGGGGGGGAGGGGTCGTTGCAATAATTCTACTAAATAATTCATTGATTGCTTCAGCGTTGCTCGCCATGCCGAAACCGGCGTTTATACTTAGTGTAGCTCAAGGCCTTAGGGACGGACCCTTTGTATACGAACAGTGAACTATGCCTGCTACGTACAATAAACTCAGAAGCGCCTGTTCAAATACAGTAGATCTAAAGCTATATATCACTTGCACGGATACATTAACTCACTCGATCTCCGGTCTGACGATACTAGCAGCCTACCAGGCGCTTCAAAACTCACTCTGTTCTTGTCAAAAGTAGCTTCAAACTCACTTAACTACCTCGAAATTTGAAATCACGGCCAATTAACTTCAATTTAATCACTACACTTTTAATCACTTCGTTATTACCTTCGTTTCAGCCTGCCATGCTGACGCCGTACCGGTACCGTTGTGGTACGATACGAAGAATATCGATCGCCTGCTGGTTAATTTCATCATGGTATTTGTCGTATTTATTAATAACTCATATTGCATATTGCTAGGATTGGTAGGGCTATGCCCTTCCTTCGGAGGCTTTGGTAGGACTACATGCCCCACCTGCCCTATGGGCTCCGCCGCCACTGCTTGCTGTCTGCAATTGCCAAATCAAGTTACTATACACTATGCATGTGATCGATTTAATCCGTTCAATAGATTCTAATGATGTGTCTGTAGCTATATCATTGTTTGTAGCATTTCGGTGGACTGAGAATTGTTCCAACGAGCGATGTGCGTTTTCTGGTAGCATAAAGCATGCAGACTTTATAACGCGGTGTAGTGTATCATGCACAAGAAGTGAGAGGCACGACATAGCGGACGCACGGGTTCACAGTAGTATTAACCGTGCAATAGTAAGACATTACTTATGACCTAGTTTGCCATTTTTTCAGTGCAATCTATATAAATGTAACAACTGACAGTTAACTGTTTTGTTGACTCCATTTAAATTTGCGAATAATTTTTCAATGTCTGTGGTTTGGCGTCATTCCGGGGGCATACGTTTGTACATCCGAGTATACGGAAATTCAAATTAATGCCATTTACTTACTGTGCATCAGAAATGAAACCCAACAGCACATATATGTTTGCCATGCATTATTAGCTCTGGGTGGAAATAGGTAAGGTCTAGTACCTTCTACAAACTTCTAACCAGTTTGCCAAAGTGAAGCTCACCCACCTAGCATGTCTCAGAGGACCTCACTTTGGAAACTTGGTTATAGAAGTTTTTAGACGGAACTAGACCTTACCTATTTCCGCCCAGAGCTAACAATGCATGACAAACGTATATGTGCTGTCGGATTTCATTTCAGGTGTACAGTTACAAAGTGACATTATTCTGCCAATCATTATCATTTCCGAAACATTTATTTACTTGGTTCAGAAAATTAACGACTATCCGCAGTGCATGGCAAATTTCCACTGTTACTAACTTCCAAAATCTGGCATTGCAGCTTTTTCACTGTTTTGACAGACGTATAGAAATTGATGTGCGAAAACACAGGAAGAAACTAAAATACTTCTCAAAACAGGTTGTAGAGACACAAGGGCAATATCTAGTATCTAGTAACATGACAAGTGTTGCGTCACCATGCATACAGATTCAGACGTCTCAACTTCGAACCACTTTTATGCCAGCATCAGTTGCATGCTCAATTGCTATATATATTTTTTCCAGTTTGAGTGCCTCAATCGTTCTTTTACTTTCTGATGTTCCCAAGGATGCATCAGTGAACAGAAGCCACGGCCTGCATAAGAGATCATTCTTGATCTGGGAGTGCTGGAGAAATCCATTGACCGTTCATACTATTGTGCAGGATGCATGCATGAACAAAGCCTGCGATCAATACAGCATATTTTACTTTGTAGCCCTTGGGTCACTTAAAAGGTGCACATGTAGGTGAGGTACAAATGATCCTTGACACTCTCGTCACTCCTCTAGATCCACTGTGATGATGCTACTTGCCGTGATGGATCCTGTTGGTTCACGGCTACGAAAAGTAAAACGACTGACAATGAGAACCTACACGAACAAGGCAATGATTTCTCTGCACCATTCAGCTACTTTGAGCTTCGTGATTCATTGCAGGGTCCAAACTGGTGTTGGCACATTGATGGGTACGACAAGCTGAAACCTTTTGGATTTCCAATTCATGCTTGTATTGATGGGTAAGTATCTTGCTTCATCATATTACTCATTTTAGTCATCATGTGTCTAATTAAACCTTTCAGGTTTTCATCTGGTTGGAGCTAACTTCCACTAACAATGATATCAGTGTGGTGGTGAAGTTCTTTTTGGATGCAGTAGTAAAATTGGAAGGTATGCCACATGCCTTGAGAGCATATGCATGCACCTGTACTGCAAGTTGACATCTGTGTGTGCCTGTATGTACCAAGTTGTTGCTTGAGTGTGCGTGTCTGTGTTTGTGTGGCAGTAGCTTCATCTTTGGAAGCTCCATCAGAAACACTGTAAACATCATGTGCTTCGTTGCATCCATCTTAACCCATGGTTCTTCATGTAGCGAATTGAGAGCTGGTGGTCAAGGCTGAGAAGTTTTAGAAGTGACTGGTGGATTGATCTATTTAGGTTGTGTTCTGTGATTCCATCTGTGCATGTTTTTATTTTATATGCATATGTTTCTACTCAGACACTTATTGCGGATGGATTGTATTATCCAGATGTACCATTACTTCGGTATGTTCTTGCTATTCCTGACCAAACTACTCTAATGTGACAAACAAAACAGACATGTAGCTGCCTATACATTTGCACCTTTGTTGCGAAAGGAACTTTGCGAATTTAAGAACAGGTGGAATCTTCACAGAATTCGACGGAACAGATTTGCTGCGTGTCCTTGTGATGTGCCTAATGTCTCAGTAGTCAGTTAGGTATGCTGCACTATACGCTACTAGTTTTATAACATATTTCAGGCAATAACTACAGCAAATCTATTGATGTACATCTCCTTTCACACTGCATTCAGAAATACACAGACGTTTTGCCACCGTTTATTCCTTCTGAATTTCAAGTGTTAGCAGATTATATTTTGTCACTCATTGATTTTTCACAGGATCAAATTACAGCTGTAAATTGCACATTTGTGTACTCTTACCTAGCTTTTGTTTTATAAATTATTATATGTTCCAGGTGCAGATCACATATGTGCAAGTGCAGACAGATATTGATTACTTGTCTAATTCAGTTAATACTTGGATTGCTGTTGGTCTCTCAGCAGGCTGAAGCCATGTGCATTTTTCAAACACTGCCCGGTATGTTTCCGGAACATCCAAGGTTAAGGGTGGTTGAGGGGCTACCATGCAAGTGCCACACACCTTGGCTGTAATTTGCCCTGCATCCAGTTCCCCCCATACTCGATTTGCTGTACTCAGGCTCGACCAGCAAGCATCTGAATGAATAAATATCAACTTGCCATGATCTTTTGGCATCCACAAACATCTCTGGTGCTTTATAAGGCGCAGTCCCTGCACCAGACCCTTTAGATGTTTTAACAGTAGCCAAGTGGTTCTGTAGTTTGGCAACCCCCAAGTCACACGCATATGCATGATAATCCCATGATACCTGTACAATGGAATGTACTTAATTACTTATTCTGTCAATACGCATCCTTACCATGACACTGGCAGGTTTTAAGTCCTGGTGGATCACAATAGGGTCACGACTATGCATGTATGCAAGTGCCCTTGCAATTTGCTTTGCTATGCTTCCAATATGAAGAGAATCCATCTGACAATTAAAATGTTTTAAATACACAAGGTTATTCCTATATGGCAAGCTAACCGCAAGTGAACGTTGAAAAATTGCTTGATCAAGATTGCACCCATCTACATAGTTCGTGACAATCAGAAATTGGTTTACTTCTTTGCATGCACCCATAAGGGTAACAATGTTGGGGTGCCTCAGCTGTCTGTTGTAATATAGCATTGTAGGTGACAGTGCCATATTAATATCTCTGATACTTAACTTACACTTCCGTAAGTGTTTTCTTTGTGATGCCTTCATCAGGTATGCTTATGATCTTTATGGCAACCTCAGTGCCAAGGAAGTCACCTTTGCAAACAACCCCCCAACTGCCAACTCCAATCTTGTTCCCACTAGTGAGGTGCTCCATCTGTATAACCAGTCCCTCTGTATTATAATGACATTATAGTGGCAAATATGAGACTACAGTTGCACTTAATCATATACCTGGTATAGTTTCTTTCCCTCGTTAAAAAAGCAATGACATCATGATGGAAAAATAACTTTGGTGTTTATAAAGTACCTTTTGTGTGATCAATGATTGGGGCAGATAAGTGTTGTGGGCTGTGTCTGTCTAACTTCAATTTTAAGGAAAGGAAGGAAAGTCGTAAGTGCATGCTTATATTAGTCTTAGTTGCAACCTCCTGCATCTCGTCTTTTTCACTGCTCTTTAGTGACATTGGCTTCAGCTTGGTGCTACCTTTTAGTTCTATAAAGGTACATGTATATATAAGTGTCATTATTAGCATGTTGACTTTTGCCTTTGCAGTCAAATTAGTACGTAATGTACACATAGTTCATATCATTCCTGCTGCCCCACTGCTGCTTAACGTTTCTGTTTCACTGCTTGGCTTTGGTGACATTGGCATATGCTTGGTGCTACCTTCTAGTTCTATAAAGGTATGTAATAGCCCATTGTCTTATTTTTATGCAGTCAGTTGATAGCTGGCTATGAGACTGAATGGTTGCTTTCCCAAGAACATTATTACATATAGCAATATACAATACCTGGAACCAGACGAAGGAACAATCTAGTTTGGGATAGTATCTTTAGAGGGGGGAGTTGCAGACAGGGAGGCAGGCTAGACGTACTTAAACCTTAGACAAAGTCCCCTTTCAATGCTCTAAATGCTTTCCCATGCCACATCTAATTATAAGCAGGGGGTAGGTGCACAACCATTCGCCCTTCATCAAAACATTAAACATTGTTTACTCCCTAAACAAAAACACTATACACACCGTTCGTATCATACCTGTTGTCCCACTGCTGCTTGATTCCTGTATATGATAATAATGTATAAACTATGCTGCATGGCTGAAAGCTATATATACTTACACTATCTTCAGGCATGTATATGCCTAGAACAAGCCTTTTAGCCTTTACCATACCCCCAAGTCCTTCAAGAACTCCCCCAATGTCCATGCACCAGATTCGAGGGGAAGATTGACGACTCGGGTTTGTGAAACGATAAGACTACAGGTGTCAAAGTTTACTTTTTTTCTCAGCAGTGGAACTGCAGCTTTCTTGATGACAACATCATACGAGTCACTCTGCATAAATCCTGAAACCCTGCATATGTCACCATGGCGCCTATAGCCATCACCTTTCTTGGTTTTCACCATCCTGCATACCGACATCTAGCAGTACATGTACATGTAAAAAGTTAAAAGGGAAAATGACCGATGATTCAACCATCATGCAGTTATCAAAGATAATATATATCTCTGCAGTTATATACATGCCAAATCCATTCCTTCAATAGTGCATGAACATAGCCTTTAACCATCGGAAACGCATATGTATGCTCATGATAAAAAGCAGTTTTAATAATTTGCTCGTAGTAGTGCAAACTTACGCCAAACAATTCTTCGTCACCCTTTGCTGATACTTCATTTTTTTTCTTTTTACTTGCAACCATTTCACATCTTTTCGAAGATATGAGCTCGCAATGCGAACGTAGAAGGTCTTCATAGTTCTCCTCCTGCTTGCGCTTTCTCTGGGTTTGCTGCGATCGAGATTTATTAGACGACGACGATAGTTCACGTCGCGGGGAGTTCGCTATTGCTGACGACGACGATTGATCACGTCGTGAAGAGCTCACAACTTTGCGTTTGAGGGCTGCTAGCAATGCCTCTTGGAACGAGCTATCATTAAGTGGAGAATCGCGACTATCTTTCGACATATTACGCTACAAATTCACAAGTGCGCTTTCAAAAAAACATTAATGAAAAAAATTGTATTACATGCATACATGTAATGCATTCAATTCAAGTACATGCATACAGTCACATATGTTCAATCCTGTTTCGGAAGAAAATGATAATTCCAAATCCCCAACCCACAGATCCACACACACACACACACACACACACACACACACACACACACACACACACACACACACACACACACACACACACACACACACACACACACACACACACACACACACACACACACACACACACACACACACACACACACACACACACACACACACACACACACACACACACACACACACACACACACACACACACACACACACACACACACAAACACACAATAACACACACACACATACACACAGTCACATATAAAGTAATCCCTGAAGATGGTGTGACCACAACAATTAAACACCTCAGTGAGGGAGGGATTAGTTGTTGTAGCACTCAGTTGGACATAAGCACATGCTCACAGCACATACACATGTACACACACACACACACACATACACACACAACATACACACACACACAGTCACACAAAGTAATATTTGAAGTTGGTGTGACACAACAGACAAACACCTCAGTGGGGGGAAGGCCAAGGATGTTAGCACCCTGTGGAAATAGAATGACACAAGCACATGCACACTACACAAACACAGACACGCACACTCAAGCAACAACTTGATACATACAAGCACACACAGATGTCAACTTGCAGTACAGGTGCATGCATATGCTCTCAAGGCATGTGGCATACCTTCCAATTTTACTACTGCATCCAAAAGAACTTCCCCACCACACTGGGATCATTGTTAGTGGAAGTTAGCTCCAACCAGATGATCTTCCGTGAAAACCTGGAAGGTTTAATTAAACACATGATGACTAATATGAGTAATATGATGAAGCAAGATACTTACCCATCAATACAAGCATGAATTGGAAATCCAAAAGGTTTCAGCTTGTCGTACCCATCAATGTGCCAACACCAGTTTGGACCCTGCAATGAATCACGAAGCTCAAAGTAGCTGAATGGTGCAGAGAAATCATTGCCTTAGGCTCCGCTCCTTGTCAGTCGTTTTACTTTTTGTAGCCGTGAACCAACAGGATCCATCACGGCGAGTAGCATCATCACAGTGGATCTAGAGGAGTGACGAGAGTGTCAAGGATCATTTGTACCTCACCCATACATGTGCACCTTTTAATGGTATATCCGTACTTCATTTGAAGCAATCGCCACATTGACCGGTACCCGAGGCAGCAGTTGGAGGTTTGCAGCTCGTTCTATATATGGCCCACCAATGTGGAGACGTCACACCACTGTATATTCGTAGCTCAGCACTTAGTACCTTAATGGCCTGATGCACGAGTGTAAGGCGTGTTTCTACAACATTGCGCCGTTTTAGTCCCAGTGCAGCGAGCCTTTTCTTAAGCCATGTTAGCCTGAAGGATATGATGCTGTTAGTTTACTGGTAGTGTGCTAATGTAGCCTGCATACACGTTTACCCAACAACCACGTGGTGCATCAGCCGCAGATACGCGAGTATGACCAGGATTGTCTTCTGCTGCCTCCAGTATCGCACTATTAGTCCTGTGCGTGTACATGTATCGTTACCTGATTGTGATACGCTAACTTACGGTCGACAACAGGATCGTCTCTGTGAACCATTCTAGTAGTATTAATACTGCTTATGACGTCATGCAAGGTACCACCTATATCCTATAGTATGTTTGACTGGTCGGTCGGAGAAACGGCCCGTTGTACGGTCGCAGAAATGCGTCACTGTTCGATCGCAGCAATAGATCATTGCAAAAAATGGATCACTGTTCGATCGCGATCATTGCAAAAATAGGCTGTTGTACGGTAGCGGAATCGGACCGTTGCTATATTGTTCAATCGCAAAATCGAGCGTCGTGCAATGTTTTGTCGCGCGACCTCCAGGGCCATCGTAGTTGATGAGCAACGCTGTCCACCGGCAATTCAAACCAGTTCTGATTCATCTTTCCATTACCCTAAGTATTATTTGTCTATATTATCTGCATGAGTACGGACTGAAGCGGGTATTAGATGAAGTCGGAACATACTGTAATTACATGGCATACTGTTTGTACGGACTCGGGTATTTTATACATGTACATCATAGGCTCAAAACAGACGGTGGGGTAAGTACAGACGTAGTAATTTACTATGTGAACATTGGGTATGGGGCACGACCTTTTAAATTAATATTAAAGTAGTCTAGCTGCGCTCCTGTATATTGCCTTGTTTTTGACAGACTGATTTACGTTTTGTTTGTAACAGATATATTGCCATTTGCAAATGGAACAAAAAATGCTCGTGTACAATGATTTGTATAAAGTATCATCCTTTACAACAAATAGCAGCTACATGTAATTACTGCATGCACTCGACTATCGAGACTATGCGTTAGTGCATCCCACCGAAGTAACCCACGTATTATTGTGTGCGGGAGCGGGACAAGTATAGGGGCGGGTACCTCTCGTGTCGAAGCAACACCGGTTTTCGATGTTTCTGAAGCCAAAAAAAATTAGCGTGTGATTTATTTTGTGTTGCACAAACACATCCTACACAACACAACACACATACACACACACACACACACACACACACACACACACACACACACACACACTCACACACATAAAAAAATTGTGGAACATCTCTCTTTTATACCTGTCACAGTCTCTACACCTTGGTAAATTTGATACAACTGAAAGTGCAATACTAATACTGCTCATCTCCACTACAGGATCAGCAGTCTTTATTAAACATCCTACCAATGTGACCACATGTCAGGGGTTATCTGCTGTGTTCACATGTGGGATTAACGAGACTACAGCTATTATATGGTTTATTAATGGCACAGACTCCCCCCACACATCTATCTGTTACACTTACTAATTCTGAAACTTGACGGATTTATGATGCCAGTTGCTTTGTCAGCAGAAATGTTCACCGGTGCATGGGAATTGCTGGAGTTACTGCACCACTATTAGCTATTGTTTCGCTAGATGGCCGTGCCTCAGAAGAAAATAGGACAAAATTTGTAGCATTTGCAGCTGTATATGTTGTCTGACGTTTCTTGTTATCTACACCATTGTCTGTGTCTTATACTGGGGTCATTCGTCCTGTTCTGGGAATGTGGCTGTACTGGTTTCTATGAACCACGCCTACACGGCTGGTACTGGCCAGTGGCCACACGTAGTGCTAACCACAGATGGAGCGCTGACTAGGTAAAGTTATTAGGATTTAGGCCACGCGCGCCTTCGGCGCGCGAACTAGGTCAACTCTTCACCCACATTCCGAATCCAGAGTCATTAAACACCCGTCTCTTATCCTGAAACTTTTTACAATCGTTCGGTTGCATACGGACTCGGAGGCGCCTTCGGGGCCGTATACGCGCTTAGCGCCCTTTACTATTTAATAATAATACATAATCAAACAATGGGCGTGGTAGCACATAATTAGAACTTTCTAGTTCACCGCCAGAAAGAGGTAAGCAACTACCAATGCAAGGAGGGTTTAATAGAGTGAACTGCGTTATGAGATTATGCTATAAAACTCAAAATGGTACTGATCCTAGCAATTTGTGAGCTACACTCGCGTTTCCCAACTCACACGGGCGCATGCGTGCAATTTTAATCTCATTTTCAGCCAGCAGTTTCTATTTTATTTTTAGGTGAGCGACGTTGTCCACCGATTGAAACCAGTTCTGGCTATATCATTAATCATCTTTCCTTTACCCTGCGTATTATTTGTGAAGCCTTAATTGTTATCAGATCGGGTATTAGATGAAGTCGTGTAATTAAATGGTTAAACTGTTTGTACGGACTCGGGCATTGTATACATGTGTACATGTAAGACAGAACATTATTTGATAATCTACCTCAGTCCTCATAGCCTCAAAACAGGCGGTGGGGTAAGTACAGACGTAGCAATTAACTTCGTGAACAATGGGTATGAGGCACGACCTTTTAAACATTGTTACAGGATGTAAGCAATGAACGGCATTGGCACAGGACTATAACATGTACCAGGACTGTTTTTTGCTTACATCCTGATTTAGAAAACGTTTGGTTGTGTATTGCCTTGTTTTTGAATAGATTTACAACTGTGTTTTGTTTGTAACACATATGTTGCCACTCGCAAATGGAAAACAATACTCACGTACAATGATCTGTATCAAGTGTCGTCCTTTAAAACAAATAGCAGTTACATGTAATCGCTGCACTCAACTATCGAGACCATGCCTTAGTGCATATGCACCCACCGAAGTAACCCGCGTATTATTGTGTGTGGGAGCGGGGCAAACATAGAAGCGGGTACTTCCCGTGGACTGTTGGACGAAGCAACACATGGTTTTTGGTTTTCGATGCTTCTGAAACCAAAAAAGGTTAGCTTGTAATTTCTTTTGGGGAAAATGTAGCGAGTGGTTTATTGTTGTGACTTCACTGGATACTCAACTCTTGTGATTGGGAATCCTAATATCCATGATGAACTCTGAGACTACACTGAGTGTTCCAAGTGAAAACTGCCAATGATTGGAATAATAGAATGTGCATTATTTATATTCACAAGTAGGATAGATGTTAATTAAGGTACGAAACTTGTAAATGCTAAACTTAACTGTGCAATAACTTTAAAAATATAAAGCAGTGCAGTGTACGTTTTACACATTGTAGTTAATGTAATGACTTGTTTTTTTTTTGTTTTTTATTTTATTTACAGAACAATGTGGTACATCTCTCTTCTATACCTGTCTCTACACCTTGGTAAATTTGATGCAACTGAAAGTGCAATACTAATACTGCTCATCTCCACTACAGGATCAGCAGTCTTTATTAAACATCCTACCAATGTGACCACATGTCAGGGGTTATCTGCTGTGTTCACATGTGGGATTAACGAGACTACAACTATTATATGGTTTATTAATGGCATAGACTCACGCTCATCGATCTGTTCACCTCCTAAATTTGAAACAGTTACTCAAGGTCCTGTGCAGCAGTCCACACTGACATGTCCTGCTACTAGTCAGCTTCAAGGAGCTTCTTTTCAGTGTTCCTATGTACTTGGACTCCAATTGATCACCAGTTATTTTGCATATTTAATGGTGCAAGGTATGTATAAAGAATGTTTTATCTTAGATTTATTAATGCTAAGTGCCGTATTAGACCTTCCTTCTAACCTGACCATCATTGAACACAATGCCACCTTCGTGAAACTGGCTTGGGTGCCGCCCTCTGCTTTCCAGTCCCCTTCCCTCTCCACCTACACAGTTGTGGTGAAGAGGGGAAACGGAACACTGGTGTATAACGAGACAGTGAGAGAGTCACAGCTGGTTGTTCCCACTCCAGACCCATGTGATTACTATGAAGCAACAGTTAGCTCACAATGTGGACTTGCTAAAAGCAGCATTGGAAATGCGATAAAATTGATAGGAGGTAAAAAGTATGAGATTTACAGTATTCCGTTTTAGAAAAGAAAGTCCACGTTTCATATAAAGTTTAGGGATTGCAAATTAATACTGGGGATGCTTGTGGGCGGGGGGGGGGGGGGGGGGGGGGGGGGTTATATATCTTGTATGTATAGTCATTGTATTATTGCATTAGATCACTGAACATTGTGAATATTCTTGCTCTAGCATCTGAACTATATATTGGAAACTCTGAAATTGAGTTTGAAAATAATGATATTCATGTTACCAAACTCCCAAAAAGTGTCACTGATAACATTTTTGTGATAGTAGATATGCAAAGCAAACACTTATAGTTTCCTAGTGCCGTATTAGACTCTAGCACAGAGGATAACAGATATTATTATTAACACTACATATCCATGTACAAGGAACATAAATATACTTATCATAGTTGTAGGATGGAATTTGCTACATAAACACCTTTAACTTAACAGCCTACTATAATATTGACAATGGGCTTTGCATTTCCTGTGAGCGACAATCTTTAACTTATATTTATTTAAAAATGCCAGTAAAGTGTTAACGTGAGCATAAACTTATAAATAATTCTGGTTATTATTATTGTGACAGTTCCACCCTCAACTATATCAAGTGGCCAGGTGAATTTTTCATTTGTGCTCAACAAGAATAACGTGACTTTGGATGTAAATATTCCAGTAAGATCCATGAATGCATAGAATGCAGATCAGTTGTGTTGTGCTCTTTTCCTATGATGTGGCCTCTGCCATTTTGTCTAGTATAATAACGTTTATCACTTTATTTTCAGTTTGAACAAGTGTGCTACTTCAAACTTGTGGCAGCAGCTGTATCTAATATGCTGACCTTCCCATATGTAAAACCAATTCGATCAAGTCAAGGCTATTCCACTATATCTGTTTCTTTACTACCCAACAACCATTTCAACCTCACTATCACTGCTTTCAATACGAATGGAAATACAAGTTACACTGTTTCAATAAGTGTGTCTACTTCTAGTAGCAAATCATTCATGGTCACAAATATTGTAAATTAACACGTTTTTTTTTCTTTTTCCTGTTAGATACATATGTTATATTAGATATTACAGTGAACACCTCATCAATAGCTGGCCTGGTGTGCAAGTTCAATCATGCCTCATTGGCATTAGGATGCCTGGTCACATTTATGGATAACATGACAATGACATCATATTGCAAAGTGGTGCAGAGATTCATGAAGGTTCCAGTCAAAGTGTTGTCATGTCTCTCACCTTATGATGGTCCTCTGAGTAGAGGCGTGTACTCTGTATCTGCCTATGGCATAGAGAATGATGGGAGTCTGTCGCCAGTGCCAGCAGTTGTTCAGACTTTAACTGTGGCTACAGGTTTGCTGACTGTATGCTAAGTGATCAGAAAAAAATCAATTTCAATTAGCAATCTGCATGTCTATCATTATTAACAAAATAAAATGGAAACAACTTTTTTTTCTGTTTGTGCTATTAACTCAGAATATGTTTTTTCCCTTTCTTCATTGTTTAAGCTTTGCTGAGTACACCTACCGCCTTGACATCATCAAGTATGTTTATGTGTATTTCATTTCTTAACATTTATCAGTCTCTATTTCAAAACTGATTATCACCATTAGCTGATTATGATTGCGTTTATTTATTTATTCTCTTTCCTGTGTTGCATGTTCATTATATGTAGATTGTTTAAAATTTATTAATAGAAGGGATTTTGTGTGAAATAAATAAACAGTACTGTGTAAATAAACTACTCAGCTAAAAGTGCAGAGATTATTACATGGGGAAAACAATATTAATAATTTAACCTAGCTATATGGATAAGATATTGAAAACAGTTTGATATAAATGCAAGATTACTAACATGGCTGTTTTTTTTTCTTATTCTTGCTACTGAGATGTCACTATAAATACTTCATTATGGACCATTGTGGGAAGCACTGTTTCAGGGTTCCTTGTTGTTGCCATATCAATAGCTTCAATTATCATTGCATTTCATCTGAAATGCAAAAGAGGTAATAAAATGTAAGTTTATAAATCACATCAAAACATTATGAGTATTATACTTAATTACTGCTTTGCTAAATGATTTTTACTACAGTTTGTTGTTCTATTTGCAGGTGAATATTGTGCATGAAACAAAAACCTATTCACAAACATCATTAAAAAAAACCTTCATTTGAGCATTATACTGAAGAACAAAACAAACATGTGTAATGATTTCTGGTAAAACTATCCATCAAGATTAATGTACTACTTTCTGCTAAGATTGCTATTAAGTAAAGCAAATATTATGGATATTCATACCGGGTGTCCACGAAAGAATGCAATGCTTTTGAACGGGAATAACATTTGATAGATTGCGTTCTTTCGTGGACACCCGGTATACTCCATTACTAAATTAATGACATTGTTGAACATTTCCATCTATAATTATGTTTAACATGTGTTTAAATCCAACAACTCACCATCTCAGGATTGCCACACAAAAAAGTCTTGTGACTACTGTCAACAACATCATTTTTGGTAAGGGAATAATTACACTTATTCATGTGAAATACATTACCTCACAATGCAGAACCATGTGCTGCATATCAGAGTGATCTTAGCAATGAAACAATGAAGTTTAGCCTGACTAGTATGATGGTCTACAAAGAGGTATTCGATGATGCATTGGTTTGTTTTGATGAATTGAAGATTGAGTCAAAACCTATAGGAGAAGGTACAAGTTAAAAAGGAATAGAAACAGAACGGTCATGTTTGTCTTCTTCAAATTGGCAGGAGCATTTGGTGTGGTTTATAAAGCTACATTTACCAGGCCACATCATGGCACAGAAGTGGTGGCTGTGAAAACTATTAAAGGTAAACATAGGCTTAGCAAATCATTGAATGATATCATCATTTTGACAGGTAACAGAAAATAATGTAGGTAGTTCCATTTTGAATTACCAGGCTATTTTACTTTAGGCAAGAGGATCAATACAGGGAATATATACATTTTGGTTTCTTTTCTACTTTATGTTCTTAACATTGTAACTACATGTTCTCTTAAATGTTCGAAAAAAATACAGGTACAAATCTTTTTAGCTGTGGAAATGTTGGGCATAAATACCTTTTCCTGACGACATTTTGTTTAGAGAATGATTGCCTACCAAAGCTATGTTACTTTTCTCATCATGGGTATATTAGACTAACAGTTCACACTCCCTCCAAGCACATATCTCCTGTTGAATAGATATCAACTGAGAATTAATGTTTCCTATCTTTTTTGTCTGCAGCATTACGTAGTGAAAATGAGTTGAAAAGCTTTTTTGAAGAAAGCACTAGAATGAAGTCCTTCAAACATCCAAATATAGTTAAACTGTTGGGAATGTGTCTTGACTCTCCTGATGGAGTGCCTCTGATGGTGCTTCCCTTCCTTGTACATGGAAACCTGAAGAGTTATCTTCAGCAAAGTCGAGGCTTTTCACCTAAACTAGATGAATATCCAAATGTGAGTTAGTTTCAATTTATAAGTTGACAATTATCTGACCATGAAACTTGTATTGAGGTTCTAGTCTCCATTATTGTAAGAGTCATTGGCTCATAGTCAATTCAATGTGCTTATTGTATTTACCACTCTCTCTATCTCAAGTAATAAATGTACAATTTGAGACTGTCACTCAAAAACAAAATGTGCTTAATTTGAAACAGGAAGAACAGGGTACTCACATTACCAATGTACATACGGATGCAATAGACATGGAGAGCCTCATCATTCTTGAAAATACTGGCAGCACAAAGTCATAGGTAAAGGGATAGCCATGTAGGCAACTAAAACGGATTAAACTACTTGGACAAACCACAGGATGGGTGCGCACAAGGCTTTCTTTTGCAATCCTTAAAGTCTTAAATCTTTGCTTGCGTGGCTCTCATACCAAGTAGAGAAGCGGAGTTGATGAGCTGGGCTGATGGCAGAGTTATCAAGATTTGATTAACACTTTTCACTTTTATTTCATTATTTCATAATTCAGTCCCATCTTCTTTATGTATTATATTAAATATAGTTATTAAAAAAGCTACAATAGGTCATCATGTTTAAGAATTTCCCACTACGTAATTTTCATGGCTCACAATGTTGGCATGTAACTTTTGAATAGCTCATAACTCATGTAATAGTTAGCTTAGTGAGGGTTCTACAAGGATAACTTCTAAGATAGTGAATAACTTTGAGTTGCAGCAGATGATACATTTGGGTTGATGTAGTTCCTTCATTTCCTCAAATAAACAATTTGAACAAGCAAATCAAATTAACTATCTGCCATTATTTTCATGAGTCTGCTAAGAAACATGAATATGAGCATAATTTGAGCTCAGCTATTTCACTCTGCTAACATTGTTATTGGAGGGTTTGGGCATGACCCAAGCAAGCAAATTTCTTCAGACAAGTGGGGCCAACCATATTGCATCTTTCCACCTCACCATTGGTGCTATAGAGGGGCTCACTCTACTTTTGGCCATGCATGCGTTCAAGTCCATTCAATCAGAGATAATATATTATCTCTGATTCATTCACCTGTAAATCTTAGCACCAATGTTGCACAGATTATGTCTAAACTCTCACCATATATAAACTCATTATAGGAGTAAATTAGATTCATGATTCCTACTTAAAATCCTATTCACACGATAAATTTATTGGCAACCCATACCTAAAACTACTTATATTACTTACCATCAATTCCATTGAACATGATTTAGGACACTTTGTTTTATAGCAACATACTGCATTAATAATGCTTTTTTAATAACAGAATTTATGCTGTACCTTGTTGGTGAGCATGTGCCTGGACATAGCAAAAGGAATGAAGTATTTGGCTGATCAGAAGTTTGTTCACAGGGATCTTGCAGCTAGAAACTGTCTGTGAGTATTCTTTTGGGTGATGTTTTGTAATAGATCACAATAATAATAAATACTTATGAGTAATGAACAGTGGTATGCAAATACTTTATATTTATTGTGTAACATAAATGAAGTAAAGGCTACAAAAAATATGTTTTGATAGTGTTCAGAACAACAAAAATTTAGTATACAATTCTCAGTTCCATACTTCTTTGTATTGAACATCTTATAGTTAGATGATCAAATCAATATTCAAAGCAATACCTTAATTATTTTACACATCACATAAAAATAGCAAAACCTTTATACAATTCCAAATATTTTGTTTATCTTAGCACTGCTCACATTCTCTCTGAAATGGTAAGCTTTCTATTTTAAAACAATTAGTATTCCCTCACTTTAAATATCAAGCAAAATTGCCTATCTCTTTACTGTTTCATTTATGGAGTGTATTATATAAACATGAATTGTCCATTTATTTGTCTAGTGTTGATGTCAATCTCAGCATCAAGGTAGCTGACTTTGGAATGACAAGGGATACATATGAAACTAACTACTACAGAATGTCAAAGGACAAGGATTGTCCTGTTAAATGGATGCCTCCAGAGATGTTGCAGGATGGAATTAGCTCAGAAAAGTCAGATGTTGTAAGCCATTAGATATTTTTATTGATACAATAATAGCCCATTGTCCTTAATTGCAGTGGGCATTTGGGGTGACTTGTTGGGAGGTGTTCAGTCTGGGGGCAACCCCCTATCCTGGTGTAGAAAATCATCAGATGTTGGAACACATAAACAAAGGTCTAAGGTTACAAAAACCCACCCTTTGTCCCAATGGAATGTGAGCTGACTCTATTAAAATGTAATAATCCTAAATTGAACTTGTTTTTCAGCTTTTACTTGGTGGAGCAATGTTGGTTGTATGAACCCCGAAGCCGTCCATTGTTTAATACACTTGTAGCAGAATTAAAATATGAAGAACACAATTATTAAAACCAAATGTATTTCATACACTAACAATTTATCTTGCATTTATTAATTGTAATTCATTAAGGCTATGATTTTGCTTCATTTTTATTAAATGCGAGAGACCAATTCCATTTGAATCTTGATAAAATGAGCAACTAATCAACGCCTTATATCATTCAAGAGGTAATAGTTATCCAACTCTAATTTCTGCCAACCTCCATCATTTTTAGCTGTGAAAAGTGTTAGGAGCTGCCATACACATGACATACAATATTAATGATCTGTGACAAAAGTTCATTGTTTCTCATGACACATCCACGTATATACCATGAATCCCATTGTTCAATGGTTGAATAATCAAAGCTTGTAAAAACTATGCATTTCACTCTGTACATGCAAATGTTTTGGAGTTTTATTTTTCCAGAATTTGATAGTAATGGCTGGGCAATCTAAACTTCATTCGGTGCAAACTATGTGTAGGAATTGTTTCCCTCTCTGCTGATACCATTAACAAGCACAGCTAACTTGCTCAGATAATTGTACAAAAAGCCAATGAAAACTAGTATACAGTAGCCTGTGGTGGATCCTGCGGAATACAAACCAACGCTGATGCAATCTCTTGCAACTAAGGCAGTTGGGAATGCCCCAGGGTCTTTATGGCTTTAACTCTGTGAACACCAAGTGCATGTTTGCATGCATGCACATTTAACTGTTAAGCAATTTATATATGATTTGTATTCAAGTAAAGAATGCGTTGATCACAACTCCATGATGCATACATATGCTTGCTGCACTTGTAACCTTATAAGAGCATGCACATGCATGTATATAAAAAGTAGATTATCACACCCATTATTCAGATGGCTTCACTAATGCATCACCTCAGTACTCCTAGAACAAGAATGTGTAACCACAGAAGTGTATTATACCAAAGCCAGCTAGATCACTCCCACCTTTTGCCAGTTCATATGAGGTTGGGATGTTGCAACAATATGGGCGTACTTCCCTGCATCTGTTGAAACATTTTTATGACACTATAGCATCTACATGGGTTACAAGCATGCCATTATTACACTACAATGGTATTCAATGTGATTTATATAATCCACACAACACAACACACATCACTGCATGAATAGAGGCGCAGATAATTATGTTTACATGAGCATGCGTGTATACAGTGTAGATGCACTTAGTACTCAAAGAGTTAAAACTGGAATGATATGTAGTTGATTGAGGACCTCCAGTGAACTAACACATATCCCTTGCTGATTCTCCAACTATATAATTGTACTCTAGGTGTGTCTAATGATGCACTCTAAGTGTTTCTAATGATGCGCTCTCTGTCTGTGTAAAATGATGCAATATAATTATGAAATCAAAGTTTGCATAAAGAAGGTTACCTAATTATGGACTTCGTGTGCCTAATGCAGCGTAGTAGGGGTATAAACATTAGGTTTGTAGGGTTTAATGGTAGCAAATTAGAGTCAGCTATCCAATTGCGTCGTCAAATTACACCCATCCTGCTTCCCCCAACTTCAATAGCCTTAGTTAGCTTTGCAGATGTGCAGGCGCCTTTGAGCACGGCTCTATAATGATGAGTTGGAACTGCATAATAACAGACACTAAACGTGCCTCATCATGGACTCTAAGTGTGATTAATGATGTGTACCTATATACCTCTTAGCCACATGCAACTGCATTTGAAGGCATTTTTGTCCATGCAACCATCACAGAAAATCTTTGAGAGTAACCTCACACCAGCTATCATAAATTGTTATAGATGTATAATGTAAATAGTACGTACAACAGTTCAGAGGCTATTCAGTACTACAACACAACATTGTTGCTTTTGCTTTATCAATCTGGCTGGCAGATTATTGCTGGATCATTAATACTATCATCTATAACTTAGATAAAGCAGGAAGAGACTAGTTTTGAAGTAGCTGTATTGTGTGTGTGCATACAGACAACTATATGGATCCTGTACTACGTGGCACATAACTGACCATGCCATAATTCAACGAAATTTGGATGTAAGCTAGCAGTTAATTGTACTGGCAGTGCATATCTGTATACAGTGCTATAAGCAGCATGGGCTGAAAGAAACACATTTATTAAGTCTTTCTCGAAATGTATGTGGTATGGTTTTATTCCATTTCTGAATACTATTGTTTCTCTTCAAGACTATCCAGAATTAATCTCATCACAGGTAGTTGAGATTGGATCAAGATACAATATAGTAAATATAGTAAAGGCTTTGCAGTTACTGAAATCATGCTTGGCATGGGTAATACACTGGCCTATAAAACTGCATTCAGCCATGAGATCAACATGTACTAGATGTTTTCAGGATGGCAGACAAGCTGATTTATGGCATAAGATTGACAAGAACAACTATTTCATGACTTCCATTTGTGGCATTTTTGGCTGAGAGTGTTGAAGTATGGGAAGCTGTTCCAAAGCAAACATCCTTAATGAGAAACTGAAGCAACACTCCCTCATCATAATGCAGGTGAGCACTACAAGAGTAAAATTACTATCACACTTCATTTCGTCAAATGGAAAAAAATGTTTAATGGAGAAGATCATAAATAGTTATTGTCGGTTCGCTTGATTAAATGGGCATTTCAGTAAACATGTACATATCAAAATGACTACACTATTGTATTCAAATGAACAACATCTAAATGTACCTCATTGTCCTTGAATACCTGGCAGCACTTTAAATTGATGTTAACGTACAGAATGTTTGTGAACTGCACAGCAATCAGTATCACTGACACTGACAGATTATGCGTGGCACCAGCTCAGCTTACCCTGCGAAAAGGTAGGGTAGGTCTTATCATAGAAATAATATGCATGATTCTATCTGATATAATGTAGCTTAATAATGTTTTGCAGATATAGGTTATTATTGCTGCTAACCTCGGGTTTTCATAATGTTTCCTGCTCAAACTCTAGACTCAGGAAGAAAGTGAGTTGATTGCTGAATCAGAACACATCGTCCCGAAAAAAATCGCCATCCGATCTCTGAGAATGAAACCAGAGATCAGAGATCATTTAATAAAACTGCATGTGTAGAAGACAGGCCGAAGTGCTTTTTACTTGTATTATTGGTATAAAGTATACACTCACAACCATGCATCAAATTTTCTAACAAGGTGATACTCCCACCTTTTTTTTTAAAACCATTGATAGCTTCATCAGAGTCATGTTGCCATACCAGTCTGTTCGCAACGTATCAGTTCAATATAAATAGATGTGAAAATACTAAGGAGCTGTGGTTGAGGAGACCATTTACTCCGGAGTAAGTTGTCCTAGGACACTTTGCTGTGGAGCAACCTGTTCCCCTAGGACAAGTTAATTTAGAGTAAGCTAATACCATCAAGAAGTAAACTGTCCTTACCTCTAACTCCTTTCCAGGCCATGAGATACCATTCCTTGCATCCTGAACACTCAATTGTTTTGCCTTCAATCTGCATTCGACAAGAGCAAAAAAAATTTCTATACGGTTATTTCAGTAAACACTAATAATTCCTTTCTTCATTTTCTCCACTGGAAACATGAAGAGATCTTGTTGTTCAAGGCTTCTTAATAAATGCTGTATCATTTTACTGTGCTTATACGCAGTGTCCAGGATGTATCCCATTAGCTAAAGTTGTTGTAAAAATAATGGCAAATAAGCCACAGTCATTTTCACCCCCTGCTATTGCACTTGCATCCTTTTGATGCTACTCTCCTTCTCTGGACATGCCAAAAGATCTGCCACCTGTTTTCTTCCATGATCATCCAAAGAGTGCAACATGCTATCATAAATGAGCACTTCATTACTAGATGCTTGAGCTCCTATGGTGCTTACAGTAAACTAGTGTCCATACCCATCTTGAAACCCAGAAATCAATAATTGCTCCAAGAACTGCTTCTTCATAATTTCCTGTGATGCTAATATTAAATTATTTGTAAGCCACTCATACTTCCTTCAGGTGCTCATAAGGATCAGTTTTTCTACCACACCATCCTCTTGTTTCTTCATCCAGCTGGTACTTTGCATGCCTCTACTTCAATAATCTCACCAAAAACAAGTTTGGTGGTTTCATCTTGTTTTTGCTTTGCAGATGTAATTCCCTGGTGGAGCCTGTGAGCAGCGTAGTATGGTGGAGGCATGCATAGATTTAGGTTGCAAATCTGAAGACTTAGGATCGCCAATGGGGTTGCTGCTATGCAAGTATTTTGTGATAGAAGACACTGCTTGATCAGATAGCATTGGACACTCACCAATGGATTGAGGGGACTTAATGGTCAAAGTATATGCATTGTCTGGTATCAGTGGACAATCATCATCATCATTGCGAGGATTGCACGGTTTTACTTGGTACTTTAACTGGAGAAGGTTTAATGGTAGAAACAGATGACTGATGACAAGGAGGGGAACTTGTGGTTGAAGTTGACAGAGGCTTTGAAGACATGGGACAAGTAAATGGAATGTCTGCAATGAGTTTAATGTTTCTGGAAGCTCCCCAAATTCCTCATGATGTAATAAGGTCCTAGCCATCGGAAATCAAATTTGCCTTCTTTCCTTTTCTTGCATGTAAAGTCCTTGACAAGGACTATAGACCCAATGGCATACACAGACGGATTGGCATGCTTCTTATTGTAATCTGCTTTCTTTTTTTCTTCAGCAGCTGCAACATTTTGCTTAGCTTTGACTAACACCCTTGATCTAAAGTACAAATGGTTTATGTCAAATTACAGAGGACATATGCAGGGTGTGTAAAAAAATTGCAGCACTTTTATTAAACCTTTGGCACTCACCATTAATTTTTCAATTTGTGCTATCATGAATAGAATATAATTTGTAAATAAAAATGATAAACCTAACAACAAAATTTCACAGATTGTAAGCATCTTTCCCACGCACGTATTTTCTTTAAAAAAAAAAAAGAACTGAATGGCCAACAATGTTTGATTGGGTTTGCTCCGTAAGCCCAGGTTTCACCTTGATCCTCAATCCATACTATGCCGCTCACAGGCTCCACCAGAGAATTAGATCTGCAAAGCAAAAACAAAATTAAACCACCAAACCTGTTTTTGGTGAGATTATTGAAGTATGTGTAACTCATTTTTGCTTTTGAACAGTAGATGAGCACTTTGAATTAGAATTATACATCTGCGAAAATTCATAAATGCACTAACATACTTAACCTAATAGCAACTGATAGGTGTTGCTCAAATACTTATTTTACTACACCAGATATGTTTCATGCCTTGTTTCAATTGTTTTTATCATTAAAGGTTGACACTCACTTGGAAGCTTGTACTTTTGCATGTAATACTTCAAAACAAAGAGTCATCCAAATACTGTCCCTTTGAGCTAATGTTTGGAAGGAAACCTGTACTACTTGTAGAATTAGATGTTGCTGGTGAAACACCTGAAACTCTGGTAAGTGATTTCAGCCCAAAGGCCTGAATGCAGATCTGTGTCTGTCACTGCAGAATTTCACAAGCATTAACAGCATTGTTTGATTGGTTTGGCCTAAAATAAAGGATGCAACATTATAATACTTAAATACAGCTCTATGCAAATTTCTCCATATTTATGTACCTGTGGATGTTAAGTTGTGGTCAAACGAGCATGGGCAGCATTCGATGATCTGCTCCCTCTGGTGCTGGCTGAATATCACATACACCCACATGCCTTTCCTTGTCATGTACAGATTTTTTTTTCTTCCACTCTGAACCTGCAGTATTTAAACGAATGAAGCTGAACGCTTGAATTATGTAAACCCGCAGTAGCCTAATTCATGCATACGTTAAAATACTGTTTGTGACTCGTGCTCACACGTAAGCGAAGTACATGCACTTACGACAGGTGGACTATCTATGCCTGCTTGCTTTTTTTCGAAAGATTCTCTGATTTCTCTGTATTTATCCTGTGGACACCAGCAAACTCTCGTTCCTCGTTGTTATTCGTCCTCTCATCCATTTAAAGCAGCTATAAATGTAGTAGAAGTTGCGTTCAATATGTGAAAAGCCAGCTACTCTCTGAGATTAAAAACGTACGCCACTTGACTGTGCACTAAGTTTAAAATTCAAAGGTGGAACACATTCTCCGTCGAGCTAGGGTCTATTTAAGATATCTAGTAGGACTTTCTTCCATGACAGTCCGTTAGATGCGTGTAGCGGGCGCGCGCGGGTGGAAGAGGAATGCCAGTGTCGTTTAGCCTGCTATATATATAGGCATGCATCACGAATTCCCTACGGCCACTCTCAAATAAGGAGTTACAGAGTTGTAATAGACAGATCAAAGTTGTATGGAATTCGCCTCTACCAATTTCAAGATAGTAGCCGCCATCAGAGCAGCTTCAGCAGTGGTGTCCCTCGTTCTTTGTCTTATCGTTATCGTCATCAACGTTGCGTCTCAGAAATATGTCTTTCACTTGCATCGGATGGTGTTGTATTACAGTATAGCAGGAGTAATGGCTGGAATCACTAAGGCGTTAAATCGGGTGGACTACTTTGTCGAAAACAGCGACACAAAGGCCTTCTGTACGGCAAGCGGGTTTATGGATCAATACGCCAGCTGGGCAAGCGTTTTTTCAGCCCTTCGCGATAGGATACACCCTATTCACAGAGGTCTTAGGACGAAACAACGACAGCAAATGTGTAAACAGTTTCTGGCTACTGTTGATATTCGTTTTTCCTTTATCTTTCAACTTGATTCCGTTCATCCATATGACTTATGGTCAATCAGCAGACTGGGCGTGGTGCACGTTTCGTATAATTTTGGAAGACTGCAGCACTTTTACATTAGCCCTGGTCTTCAATTACATGGTATGGGGCGTCCCTACCCTTCTTGTAGCCCTGGCAGTGATCCTTATATACATTGCTAGTGTAGTAATTGTGATCCGAAGGCGACGAGAGTGGGACCTTAGCCACGATCCCCTAGTAAGAAAGCAGAAGAAAAAACTAAGGAAAGAAGTCTTTTCTGTTATATTTCTCGTCGTGGGGTTCATATTTGTCATTTCTGTCTCAATAATTCTTCGGATAATTCAACTTTTGGGAAGAAAGGCGTTCCCACTGTGGGTTATCAGCGCCATTTGTATTCCATTGATTCCAGTGATAGTTTCATTCATAATGACTGTGGACAGCGATACTTTCAACACAGCGTTGCACTCATTTAGAAGTAAGAATGTCATTGGCAAATACGCCCTACAACCTGCGCTCGAAGGCAGCGGAACGATTCCCCGAGCCCTCCCTTCCACTAGTCCAGGTGTAGTCACTAAAGCAACGACGACATAATTATAGCCTGACCTGAAGTAACCGTGGTGTAAAATAAATGTTCTAATTCTCTTCCTAATTACTAAGCTGCTATATTGCACTATATACACTTTTTACTAATACTATTTATTATGTATTGTGTTCTGTTTTTTCCTTCTTTTTTTGTTGCTGAAAGCAAAAGTAAGATATTAAAACCCGACAATTACGACATTGGGACGCATAATGGTTTATTTGGCGCAAAGCAGTATCATTAATTATCTCATGGTATAGTTAAGATTTGTAGCGAAAGAAGAAGGTGCGCTGTTCGCTTTCGGCGAATGCGCAATGCCACGCAACAGTTTGGAAACAAAGAAGCAAATGATGTTTGCGCTAACTGTATGTATGAATAATAGGGATCAAATGTTTGGATAGATGATTCTTTAACAGCATAATCTGGTTCTGATCGAGGTGCCTCTTCTTCAATCTAAGGGATTCAGTCAATCCTTGAATAGCAATATTTGATTCTGATGGAGCTACATGTATTCTTGCTTCCACACTTGGCGCACTGCGATTCCATTCATGGTAGGTTAGATACTTCATTTTCTTCGGTTGAAGAGTCTTTATTTCTATGACATTGATGTTTAATCCTTCAGCATGCTTTGCCTTTTCTGGGCGCCTGATTTGTGGTGGTAACTCGTGTTTGTTAGTTAAATAAGAAGTGTGTCAATCAAGTTACCTAAAACAATTTGGCTATAGCGGACTGGGCTCCGAGTAACTAAAAACATTCTCTATGAGAAAGTTGGTGGGATATAGGATTTGAAGGCAATAGTGGTGTAAAAAGCAAGGAAACAAGGGTCTAACAATAAGGGAAAATGTAATACTCCTATATTTAGCACAAGAATAGTACATTATCCTACACATTTGCTAAAAATCAGACTATTACATTTTCCCTCAATGATAGACCCTTGTTTCCTTGCTTTTGCCTTCAAATCCTATATACCACCAACTTTCTCATAGAGAATGTTTTTAGTTACTTGTTTCATGGATTTTTGTTCATACGATTGTCACGCAAATGACAGACTACCAGTGAAAAAAGTCTCGTTTCCAGACCTTAAGCAAACATATACCACAAGCATTGCTGTTTATAGTTGCAGTACACCATCGCCTTGGCCACATCCTCTTTTCCATCCTTGTACTCTGATAAGTTTGCAATTTCCTCATACCTGGATCATCCTAATAGAAGGATGCTATGGTTGGTGCTCTGAAACAGAAAAGTAAATATTTGCCCACATGATAATATGCAATATACATTAACATATCCTCAGTATGATACCTTACCCTGGCTAGAATGTCACTACCAGCTATCTTAATTGCATTAATAGAATTAACATCCTGTAAAAATTCATCTGCTACTTTTCTATGCATGCTCAGTGCCTTATTATAGCAACACAACCGCACCATTGACTAACATCACTAACAGCTAACAATGGGTGAGTCTTGCAAAAGGCATCCTAATAACGTACTATTCCTAGGAATAGCCTTTTAGTGACCACGTTTATATTCCCTTAGTATGCTATCCTTAATTTTAATTTGGTTCCCACGGGAGAAGTGAAAGAGATGAATACCTGCATTCAATTCATCAGCAGTTATGACCACTAAGTGCATAGCCACAAAATCATGTATCTACATATGCATGAATTCTTAAACTCATTTAACCTCCTATGCTGATACACAAGGTCACTATAATAGAAAATTGGTTACATTGGTTCATTAATCAACAGCTTGGGCAGGCATATGCCTGGTTATTTTGAAATGTGGAGGGAGAGGGGTATACATACCTACATGTATATGAAAGTGTGGTAACTCACCCCTATTGCTCATTAGTGAAGTCATTGCATTAATAGCAGACATCGGATGCATGCAAATATCCAAGGTTACCTTACTCTAGAAACTGGAACCTTATGTGAGGCCTAGATATATATGAAGGCCTACATACTCAGGTACCTTTATTACAAGCATGCACAGAGAGATACACCAGACTACCTACATGAAGATCCAAGGTGCCATGTGATCACCTTAGTAAACCATCACACATCACGTTAATAAGGCAGCTACACATGTATGACATACCTTTCGGTGACTTTAATGGTAGTACTCATTCAAAGGCCTTCAAATTGTTGGTGTTCCAGGGTAAAGCTTAGCCTCCTCGCATCACAAGCGAGCAGGATCAGGGCTCTGTCAATATCATTGCCTTTAAGCAGCCCATTTCTTTTCAGGCTCTGGTTGGTACATTTCGCATTCATATGAACATGCAGGTCAGTTGATACATAGATTCCAAAGAAAACTTCACGTGGCTAGAACCTTTTGAAAATTTATTTCCGATTTGAATATAATTATCTGGTCCGTTAGGTGCTTATGAACGTGAAGAATCATAATAGTATTCAGTCCCTCTTGGGACATAGTGGCTCTCAGATAGGACTTAACCCGTTGCAAAGCACTAAACGAATGCTCACTAAGCAGGTATAGCTAATACCAGTGTAGCTAAAACAGATACATGTATATACAATGCATGAGCTTCATAAATCATCACATAACGTGATCATGCACACAAATGGTAATGAGTCAGTGATTTCAGTGAAATAAAACATGCAGTTATACACCACGAACATGACTATATTGCCATTCAATCTCTCCTTGTGGTGATACAAAATAATTTTTAAAAGTGTCTCGAATATATTCAGCAGACCTTGAATATCTGTTACCTCCCATGTTTCTAACATGAGCCAGTGCTGCAGTTTGTCCTGCCTCTGATCTCCAATCACCACTGATTACATTTCCAAGGGAGTCTTCATTGTCCACATAGTCAGGTGGACAATACTGGGCAACAGAATGATCACAAGATTTCATTTGATGTATTCTGAGATGATTGTGCAAAGAGCAAGCTGCTTTGGTGATTTGGTTACTTTATCAGGATGAGCAATTATTGGTCTTCTGAATACTCTGAACTTTGCTGCCATGATTTCAAAGGTGTTTTCAATGACTCGGCCTGCTCTAGATAACCGATAATAAAACACTTGAAGACTTTCTTCCAGAAATTTCCCAGCATATGGGTGCAATAAGTAGGGTTTAAGTGCAAGAGCTTCATCTGCAACAAAAACGTATGGACATGCCTTACTTGTACCAGGCAGATCTTGTGGTTCTGGAAATGAAATAGTATTGTGTTCCATGCTTTTTCCAAATTTGAATGGCTAAATACACCACCATCACTATGGCGACCATAATCACCAATATCCACATATGTGAAACAGTAATGGGCATCACATATTGCCATCAAGACCGTGGCAATACTATGTGTCTTCTTGTAGTTGAAGAAGGTAGAACCACTTCTATGAGGCACTATGTTTTCCATATATATTGCTCCTAAGCAATTAGGAAAATTCCACAGCCTTTTAAAACCTTCACTTATTCTCTTCCAGTCGTCTTGACTAGAAGGAGGTCTGAGATCATCAACAGCCAGAGCATTCCAAATTGCCTCACAAGTGTCTTCTATAATTCCACACACCGTTGAATGTCCCAAACGATAACTGAAGGCTATAGTTTCATTGAGTCTCCTGTAGCCAGGTATCTCAATGTTACTTCACCAGGAGATACAGGCGATCGCATAGGAGTATTTTGACGAGAAAGCCCTGGGCCTATCAAACTAAGCAAGTGGTCAAACCTTGACGGTGCCATTCTGAAGTATTTTATAAAAACTTTCACAATCAGACACTCTCATTTCAGCAATAAGACAGTGATATTCACCCTTGGTAATCCGTTCAGTATTGATTTTTCTGACCCATTGCCTACGAAGCCTCCTTTTCTTTCTTTGTCGCCTCCTTAGCAGCAAAAGCAATAGCAGCCTACTAGTTGTCGAGCATCCTGGATGTACATGTTTGCTCACGTGATTGCACACAATTCACTTAACGAAAGTACAGTGTGTATTGCAGCCCTTGCGTTACGTAACGGTGTGTAAATTCTTGAAGTACGTTGCATAAAGTTACGTAGCCCGTATGCAGCCGCCTTTAGCCCTGGTCTTCAATTACATGGTATGAGTCGTCCCTGCCTTTCTTGTACCCACGTTATATACATTATTATCGCAGTAATTGTGATCCGAAGGCGACGAGAGTGGGACCTTACTGTCACGGGGCTAAGTGGGGACCCCGCATCCTAGGACTATGGGTCCGATCGGACGCGTAGTCCTGTGGCACAGGTCTTGTTTAACCTGCTAGGCATGAATCTCGAATTCATGACGCTCCTACGTACAATAAGGACACATCACAAATATGGAGTTGGTAGAGTTGTAATAGCAGACCCACGCAGTAAATAGCTTGGAAAGATGTGGCCCAACGAGACCAATCAAAGTTGTATGGAATTCGCCTCTACCAATTTCAAGATAGTAGCCGCCATCAGAGCAGCTTCAGCAGTGGTCTCCTTCGTTCTTTGTCTTATCGCTACCGTCATCAACGTTGCGTCTCAGAAATATGCCTTTCATTTGCATCGGATGGTGTTGTATTTTAGTATATCGGGTATACTGGCTGGAATCACTAAGGCGTTAAATCGGGTGGACTACTTTGTCGAAAACAACGGCACAAAGGCCTTCTGCATGGCAAGCGGTTTTATGGATCAATACGCCAGCTGGACAAACATTTTGTCATCCTTAGCGATAGGGTGCACCCTATTCACAGAGGTCTTAGGGCGAAACAACGACAGCAAATGTGTACACAGATTCTGGTTACTGTTGATATTCGTCTTTCCTTTATCTTTCAACTGGATTCCGTTCATACATCTGACTTATGGTCAATCAGCAGACTGGGTGTGGTGTACGATGCGTATAATTTTGGAAGACTGCAGCACTTTTACATTAGCCCTGGTGTTCAATAACATGATGTGGTTTGTCCCTGCCATTATCGTCTTATACGTTATTACCGTAGTAATTGTGATCCGAAGGCGACGAGAGTGGGACCTTACCCACGATCCCCTTATAATTAACAAGAAGAAACAGATGATGAAAGAAGTAGCTTCCGTTTCATTACTCGTCTTGGGGTTCGTATTTGTCAATTCTCTCTCACTAATTCTTCGGATTATCCAGTTGGTTGGGGGAAAGGCATTCCCACTTTGGATTATCTACGCAATTTTTACACCACTGATGCCAGGGTTAGTTTCATTCGTAATGACTGTGGACAGCGATACTTGCAACACAGCGTTACGCGCATTTAGAAGTAAGAACGCCATTGCCGAATACACCATACAAACTACGCTTGAAGATAGCGGCAGGAACGATTCCTCGCGCCCTTCTTCCCACTGGTATAGTTAAAGGCATAATATTGGCCGGAGATGAGGGAAATAATGGTTTCATTTTCTTCATAATTACAAAGCGGCTATACTACACCTAAACACTGATGCATTTTGCTCTTTCTTGTATATGTATTTGCTTTTTTTGTTGCTGAACTTTCATGCGTAATTAATGACTGTATGAATCAATCACTCACAATTCGTAGGTCAGATTAGATTTTGATTTTGTGGGCCCTGAGAATCAGCAGTAATGTACTTCTTTATATTTTTTAGTGATGTCAGAATATTTTTAGTTGTTTCTGTTTCCTTCCTCAGATTTTGGGTCACAATATTTTTAGTGCCGTATTTTTACGGGTACGATGCGCTACTAATTGCTCATGTTGTCACGTGCACTTCATCAATTGCGAAAATCTGTTAACTACACTTAGATGTACCATGTACCAATATATAATCGCCAAAAATGTTAACTAGTTCATGACGACAGCATTACGTATTGCCGCGACCGCAAATACAAATTACTTTTTCTTTGACAACTTCTATCACTTTTCCTTTCAGTTCAAGTGCCATAATGCCTACATCATTTATGACTCCCGGTTTTTCTCCATTCAATGATGTGTTAAAATGCAAAGATGTCTTCGATATGACCAGGCAATTACTGTACAGCTTTGGGGCCAATGCTTTACTTGACGTAATACCGTATTATTAATATCTCTTGACGGCCCGGGTCCACCAATATATTTTGAAGATAAGACAATAGTTTTGCAAACAAAAGACGGTGCTCTATTTTATCGGGATCGAGAACTGCGTAATAACTTCCCTTCCACACTGTTAAAGAAACGGCCAAGGGGTGTTAGGTTTGAGGGGTTTTACAGCCCAGGGAGTGTTATTGCAACACACAAGGGTGTTCAGCTGACATATATGGGTGTTGGCAGACTATGCTAGGGTGTTAGCAGCATACCCCACCAATAGTGGGGTGTTAGGACATTTTAATGGTGTGTTGTCACAACACTTAATTACTGCACTCTAGTGTACGGGGTTCCCAGCCTTGTTTGTAATTACCTTTTGACAGATTGCAGGCGTGGTTTGAGAGATGATATGGCAGCTGTGATTGCAGCTATAATATTGGATTGGACTTTAAAGCTAAACATTATCTTAAGGGTATGCGCCACAGAACGTACCAGTACTAAGCGTCTAAAATATTAGTAGGCTGGCCTTGGCCCGTTCGTCGGTGTGGATTACAAGACCACCGGTATCGTGCAGCTAGTGCATTTATACAATTACGGTATACAGCCTCGCTGTGTTTATCAAGGCTTGCATGCATGCGCAGTGTTCATGTATGTGCACCGCGGTGTTTATACGATAGGCCTACTCAAGTAATACCGGTATGCATGCTTATATTATAGCTTAACTTTAATTTGGAGGCAAGCAGCATGAAAGCTATAGTTTATTATCCTGCAATGCCGCTTTGTGTTGAGAGTGAGTAGCACAGCTTTTCCAGTCACACAGTGTATTAAAATCCATCTGGATCCTATTTAGACCACACCCTAGTAATATGGCATTGGTGTATATTGTTAGAGACAAAAGTATTTTTATGTGTATCTTATCACATGTAGCTCAAGGAAGCAGGGTATGTAGGTAGCCACAGGTTGCAGCTTGACATGGGTGTATGCTAAATGCGTTCATGCAGTCATGCGGCTACATATGCCTATACATGCCACATGCAGGCCCTGATAGCGAGAAGACAGAAATGAAATATGCTGGATGAAATCGAATGCTGCCCACCTGCCTTAAGGGTAGGCTAAAGTACTGCACTAGTGCATGTACTGCAGAAGTTTCCAGCCTTGAAGACAAGTAAATATGTACATGTAAGTAATGTGACTCAATTGGGGTTATGTTGTTTTGTTGTGTAAAGCAGGAGAAGGACAAGAGGGGTGTACTATAAAGATGATGGGAACGCTTGTGAGGATGATATAGGAGGTGTAAGGGGGAGGAGGCTGGAGGGGAATGAGGGTGGGGAGGATGGATAGTGTTGATTGGGGAGGTAGGAGAATTGGATTGGGGAGGTCTTAGAAAGATGGGGAGGGGGTATGGTGGAACGACAGGCATCCACTGATGCAGATATTCTTTATGGGGTGGGCTGGGGAGCTGAATGTTGAGAGGAGTAGAAAGGATGGGGTAGCTAGAAAAGAAATAAAAGTTTTTAGGAGGATGGGGTCTGGGTGGTAAGAGGCATTAATAAATTTAAAGGTGATGCACATACATATGTTTGTCATTCAAATGAGTTCTGAACATGCATTGAAATATTGATAGACATGATCTTCATGAAGTATTTTGTACCCTTCAGCTTTGGAGGGAACTGGTGGCTATTGTTGGCACAGATAATGAGAAAGTGGCTAGTGAGAGGTGGAAAATGTTGATTTCTAAAGTGTACAGACTGGTAAAGAAAGAGGCAGAAAGTCGGGAGAGTATCTCTGCTATACTTAAAGCTCATATCAGTGAGATACAGAATTGTACAAATGAAGAAGGTAATTTTAAAGAGGCTAATTTACATGTTACAGATAATCTTTGCTACATGACTTTCTGACTAATTAATGATGACTCGAAAATATGTTATGGCTCTAACACATTTCATTCATAGTGTTTTGTGTTAAAGTTATAGATAGCTCTGGTTGATTGGCTGCATATATTAGATGATAAATACCTTATTTAAATATTGATAAACTGATTTTGAAGTTTTCAAAATGCCAGCTAAACTTTTCAGCATAAATAACAATATGGAACGTTCTTTACGAAAATGGGTCTTGTGGATTTTATTTTATAACATAAATTTTAAATCGATATATCTTCCGAAATATTAACGCTATCGGGTTCCTATTTTTAACACAACATACCACACCATTACTATATGTGTAAATCCATGTTGGTGTCTTACACATGCGGGGTACCGACGTTTCGAGGTCCGATACCCCGTAGGGTTCAAAACGGCCACATCTTCAGGTAGGAGTGTCCAAATCGGTTCAAAATAGGTACCTATGTAGAAGGGTCCTACCGCTATTGATTTGTTCTGTTTGTTAATTTTTGTTTTATCCGTTATGGAGATACAGGTGTGCAAAGAAATTGCATATTTCCCGGGCGTTACGCGTCATTAACATATTACGAGGACGTCCTCGAAGCCAGTCGTAATACGTTAATGGCGCGTAACGCCCGGGAAATATGCAATTTCTTTGCACACTTGTATCTCCATAACGGATAAAGCAAAAATTAACGAACAGAACAAATCAATAGCGGTAGGACCCTTCTACATAGGTACCTATTTTGAACCGATTTGGACACTCCTACCTGAAGATGTGGCCGTTTTGAGCCCTACGGGGTATCGGACCTCGAAACGTCGTTACCCCGCATGTGTAAGACACCAAAATGGATTTTCACATATACTAATGGTGTGGTATGTTGTGTTAAAAATAGGAACCCGATAGCGTTAATAATTCGGAAGATATATCGATTTAAATTTTATGTTATAAAATAAAATCCACAAGACCCATTTTCGTATAGAACGTTCCATATATGTACATGAACACTTGTGATTTAGGTGGTGAGCTGGGTGGGGTTTCATTTTTGTACATAGGCACTCCTGATGGCTGTTTACCCTTGTACATCATCAAAGGTCGCCATGGAGGGAATCATGTGACTTGGACCAGACTGGTTGCCATGAAGATCATGTGATGTGCCTGTCAATAGCAGGGTAGGGTTTGTTCTCACATGTGCTATTGTATACACAGGCACTCCTCAATGCCATTTGAACATCATTTTGGAGGGTATCATGTGACTTTTATCAGTCTGGTTGCCATGTGACTGCTGAGCAATAGAAAGAGCAAATTTTAAACTAAACAGAATTGTATTTGTGCATAGATGTTACTTTTCAGTCATTATTGTATGAAATGGGTGACTCATAACTATATTTTGTTGTGCATGTGTGACCTTACTAAGCCCCTGAACCATGGTTCCACCATCACATATGGCTTTTACTTGGGTGTTGGAATTCTACTGGCCAATTGTCAGCTTCACTCCTGTCAATTTTACATTATAATCCTAGTCTTCTGATTGGTAAGATTGCTGTAAGGATATATTGAATAATTATCAGCTTCTGCATTTGCTGATATGACAGCTTTCAGTGCATCAGATGTCTGCTGTCATAACTGGTAATTCACAGTCAGATGAACAAAACAGCTTCAAAATTGTGGCCATTGATTGTGATTCAATGTTTCTTCTGTTGTTGGGAATATCACATCATATTTTACGATGATTTTGTATCAACCTATACAATTTCACTGTATCTTTTTAACTTAAAATCGGTTTACATATGTACACTACTATATAACATAGCAGACACAGGGACGCAAATAATTTATCTGATATCAAACCAACAAAACATGACCTTGCATAAACACATGCAATTTTTTTTCATTGTGGACTATTACCTGAAAGCCCATCTGCATCTTTGATGCTTGTTGGCAATCTGCCAAAGTCATTAGGCATCCTAATACTTTTTATGCGTCTATAAAATTCAGTAAGTTGTTATCAGGAATGCTATTTAAGCATAGTTTAACTTCATTCTGAACCATTCCAAGAAGAAATATATGCATGGGATCTGTTATTAACATTCTAACCATACCAAAGTATGATAAGTGAACTAACACGAACCTGATATTCATTTGCCTAATCTAACAACAGGTGTGTACTAACTCATTTCACTAGATGCACCTTTCATTGTGGTATCCCTTTCAGCCATAAACATGCAACGCAAACATCCTAAATCAGCCTTGTGACCTAAAAATTGAGATATCTTTCTCAGTGCTGGCATATCAGATCTAACACGAATCAAAGCTTCTTTGAAAATTTTCCCACATGATTCCAGGTATACTTCATTCCACAGTAATAGGAGATCTTCAGGTAGGACTGAGAAAAGTATAAATGTTTCCCTTAGGCTCAGTAGGACCTGGAATTATACCCAGCAACATGGTCCATCTCTTTTTAAACCTCTCACTTCTTGGTAGGTTTATTATTCTCATCATTTATGCTGATACAATGTATTCTGAGCAATCATATGGCTTAATTATAGCGTCATTGTAGAATTTTATTTTTCAGATGGTGAAATTCCATTCCTCAACAAAGCTGTGTACTGATCTCTTCGAAACCTGTGAAACCACTCTGAAGTAGGCTCAAAGTTTCGCGCATTGCAAGAAACAATACACACAGACATGTGCAAGCACTAAATTTGAAGAAGGTGGAAGATAACACTCAGTTATATTGTGCAATCTCAGAAGAGCACCTATATACATGTAGCTATCTAAATGTTCAAAGTACTGCTTTGATTTGTGGGTAGGTAAGTTAACAATGCTTTTTGATCACTTCCTTGAATTTGTATTCTTTGGGGGTTTGTAGAAGGTGTAATAGTAATTCATTTTGGAAAGCATCGCCGCCACATGTGTCTGTAAGTTATAAAATGGGGTTGTGTGCATGAACATTTCTCCACCCTTACAAGGCCATATATACAGGTGCCTATAAACAGCCCTGAGAAATAAAAATCAGAGCCTAAACACAGAGGTGTATTGCTTGCCGGTGACATAACTGGGACATGTGTTGTTGAATTTATTAATGAGTTTTCTGAGTTTTTTTATTTATTATTATTGACTCTGGGGTAAATGCAAACCATTGCTACCTTTACTACATGTACATCAAGTATGGAACAGATGTATAGGTATATGTGTTTGAGTATATGAATGACAGTAATAGCCCGTTGTCAATTTAATGTATTTTCCATTTACAGCAATCAGACAGAGGTTTGTTGCTCTGAGGATTGCAAATGAAAGTCGTGCTCTCATCCATCCTAGTATTTCACTGTTGAATTTTTCCCACTTGTGGGCAAGTTTCTCAGCAAGATGTTTCACAATAAAATTTGCTTCTCGAGCCAGGACTCCGTCCACTGACACAACAAGAGGTGTGAAGGAGGCTCGGTGAAGAGCTGCTGCTTCAGAGTACTTCTTTTTCTTTTCCTCCTCAGCTGAAGTGAGAATGGCAGTAACAACTCCTTTAGAGTGTGACGTGGCGTCAGTACGTACATCAAACAACGCCACGGTCTGGGGCTGCCATACACCTCTGATACTCAGATTAGCGATTAGGGAGGGTACACCTTCAGCATCGTTTACTTGCCTCTTGCACGACTGGTTCTTTTACGACTTCCTTGTAAACAACTGATGCTAGGTCGGTAATAACATCTCTAGCTGTTGGGTTACCAGACCTCCCTTCTTGCAGTCAAGGGCATGCTCCAAACTAGTTGCAGCTTCGCATCTGTCGCAACTGGCTGGCCTGGTCGATTGTATTGCAGCACTAGGAATTCTGTGGCAGATAGATCAAAGTGATGGTAAGCAAGGGGCATAACTGTTAACCCTGATGATGCCCTTTGAAACATTATGCCAATTAGAACTTACGTTCACGTTCTTTTCATATTGCTGGGCCCTCCTTCGTGCTATGGCCTAACACTCCTCTGCTACGGTACCACCTTCATTTAATATTTAAATCATCCAAACCTCATTTATATTCCCTCTTCGTCAAGATTGATTCACTGTTACATTGTTCCTTGTGAAAGGTATTGTCAAAACTTTCCAAATGGAAAGTGTTCATTGCCAAGAATTTCTGCCAAGAAGGAGTGACTGTCTCACTTTTTTATTTGCTGTTATGTTTCCTAAACTACTGCAGGTGCAGGGAGTTCTTATCTAGCCAGGTCTGCACCCGTGGTAATTTTACTAAAATGCTACACATACCAGGGGACTTTCTCTAAGGCAGCCTCAGAAGACCAAGTGGGATCATGTTTCTAAAAAAATCACTCAACTCTGACGAGACTGGCCCCGGTGCATTGTCCAGGAGCGCACGAGTGAAGGGGCTCTTCGTTTGAAGGTCTGAGGGTACTGACTGAGGCTTCATAGTACAAAATTTCTGGTTTAGCTGTAATTGTTTTAATAATAATAAATAATGAGAGTAGTGTGTGTACATATATTGTACTGATAAAATAATTAACCGATCAACGCCGAGAGACGCATATCTGTGTTTACCGAATTCTTCCAGACCCTTTGAAACATTATACCAATTAGAAGTTATTCATGCTCACTGCTTCAGTTCATATTGCTGCGTCCTTCTTCGTGCTACGGCCTAGCATTCCTCTGCTGCCTCATTTAGATTATTTTGGACAACTCTACTGTAGTTAACAAACAATATTCCGGCGTTAATTGGTTATTAGAAGAATTAATGTGGTCATGATTATTTATCTCTGATAAAGATAGTTCGGGTATGCTTTTTGTGCTAGTCTTGTTTTAAGAGTGTGCTAGATATGGGGTTCACAAGGATGTGCATTTGTGTTTGACTGTTGGAGGTACTTTGGTTAGGAGAGGAAAGAGGCTATTGAGAAAACAACTCATAGTGTAGCGGTGTTGTAATCCACCCCCGTAGCTGCGTAAATGGGGGTCGGGGTATGAAACTCTATATTCACCTAGTGTGTAACTGCCTATTTCCATAGAGATAGCGTCGAGTGCAGAATGATTATTTCAGATGGTGAAATTCTTATCCACAATGATGCTGTGTACTGATCTCTTTGAAATCTGTGAAACCACTCTGAAGTACAGTGTAGGCTCAAAGTGCCGCGCATTGCAAGAAACAAAACACACATGCACAGGCATGTGCGAGCACTAACTTTGAAGAAAGTGGAAGAGAACACTCAGTTACATTATGCAATCTTAGAAGAGCACCTGTACTGGTATACATAGCTATGTATATGTTCAAAGTGCTGCTTAGATGTGTGGGTGTGGGTAGGTAAGTTAACATTGCCTATCGACCACTTCCTTGAATTTGCGTTCTTTGTGGGTTTGTAGAAGGTGTAATAGTAATTCTTCTGGGAAAGCATCTCCGCCACATGTGTCTGTAAGGTACGAAATGGGGTTGTGTGCATGAACATTTCTTCCACCCTTACAAGGCCATATATACAGGTGGCTATAAACAGCCCTGAGAAATAGAAATCAGAGTCTAAACGTAAAGATGTATTCCTTGCCTGTGACACATCTGGGTTTTATTTATTTTTTATTGACTCTGGGGTAAATGCGCACCATTGCTACATTTACTGCATGTACATCAAGTATCGAACAGATGTATATAGCCATATGTACGGTGTTAGCCCGTTGTCAATTTAATGTATATATATTAGCAATCTATGTTCCTGTCTTGTGTCTTCATTTGTGTCTGAAATTGTGCGTTTGATCTATGATACAAGTGCACAACAGCATGTAATTATTCACTGCGTACTGCTTTTATTTATGTGCCATATATGTGCCTAGGTGTACTTAGAATCCTGAAGTGCGAAATAGAGAATGTTTATAGTTACTTGTACGGTATATAGGTAGCGCGATTTGAACGTAAAGCATGCATCTTTTATGCAGCGCCACTTTCACGGACACTCCCCCTATTATACACGAGTTTATTTATGTTAATTTTTCTGATTCCACCTTTAAATGCATTCCGCCGGATGCTTCTGAATCGTGCATTAACAGTGAAAATGTCATCAGAGCTGCACGTAGATCAGGATTTTGAGAAATTTGACCCCTGGGTGTACATACAGGAGCACTACGGGAAGCTGGATTGCTGGCATCGGAACCCCCTAAAGTATCTCCACGACTTCTATACCTCCCACTTCCAGAGAGGTGCAAACCTGAAAGTACTTAACTACGGATGTGGTCCGATCGTCGCTTTCGAAGCCAGCGCCGTTCTGTACGCGCATAAGATTGTGCTAGCCGAATACGTTAAACGAAAAAGAGCAGTTGCCAAGTTATGGCTTGATAAGGATCCGAGTAGACCAGACTTCAGCGCTCTGTACAGGTATGTGGTATAGAAGAGCTGGAGGGACGGGGGCCTGGCGAAGTGGAGGAGCGACAGGACTCTGTAAGGCATCTCTCTACCATCTGCAGTTGTGATATTCATCAAGACCCTATCATCCAGAAAGGTTACGAAGGTCCATACGATGTAATTTACACTGCTTCATGTATTGAGGACGCATGCTATACCATCGAAGTATTCGGAGCGGCCTTGTCAAAACTATGTGATCTGTTGAGGCCGGGAGGCTGGCTTCTGATGAGTGTATGTGTCGGAACAGAACCAGGTACCCATTGTAGTTACTACGTTGGTTCGATGAGGTATGTGGAACTGAGATTAAGGGAAACCGACATTTATGAGATTCTACAACAACGCTGTGGATTTGTGAGAGAAAGCATCACCATATTACCGCTAGTCCATCTATCTCCGGAGCCATTACCACATCATTTGGAATCCACCATGTATGTCATTGCTCAAAAGACGTCATCTGCTGTGTAAAGTACTGGACTGATTTGAAACGTTAAATTATAACATTTATTGTATTCAGTTTTGCTGCGGCTTTATTCCGTGTACTGAACGAGATTTACATGAAGTGTTGTTCTATGGAAGTTGATTCGTACCACCGTATGCATGCCATGCACTCCCAAGAATTCATGCAAACTGAGATTCAAGCGATAGAAAACATGTTAAGATGATAGACGGTCTTGAGTCAGCTTAGATGCGTGCTGTTGCTGGACTCCAGTGATGCCGCGGTCAGCTATTATCGATCCGGTCACGTTCACGGCTAACCGTACCGGATCCACACGGTCACGTTGGCGGACGAACAGTGACCGTGTTCTACCAATACGGTCACGGTGGCGGTTTGACGGTTGGCCGCCTGGATTCAAGCCGGTCCCGGTCGATATCCGGTCCAAACTAACAGCACGAATTAAATTTAATAACCATTAAGTGTATATTAAACGTTACTCTTTCCACTCAGCCAGCATCCATCCGCCATCTCTTGCGGTCAGCTTTAGCTGAGAAAATACCCTTTCAGAGTGAGCACCGGACACCGGAATGGGTAAATCAGTATTTTAGCAATGCGAAGGAAGTTTAATAGCTTCATGGTCGCTCCACCATTGCATGACGTCATTAACGCGCCAGTTAAGCGTATAGCGCTTCAACTCGTCTTCTATGCTCCCTCTCGCTCCTGTGTGCCACCCCAAGGATCTCTTTGATAGCAGTACATGGCTGCAGCAGAATGCATGATGTAGTTGAAACTCGCACTTGTAATGCCAAAATGTTGACTTACGTCAAAGCCAATGCATCCAGTGCAAATATATTGTGATTGGGAACAGCATCTCCAGTGGCGTCCCCATAGGGGGGGCATTTGGGGCAGATGCCCCCCCCCCCCCCCCCCCCTCCCCGCTTAATGGCGCCCCCCCTGCTTTATGGCGCCCACCCCCCCCCCCCCCACACACACACACGCACACACACACAGTGACACGCGCAAACGCATGCACGCGTACGCCTCGTCAATGAATTAAGCACCTTTGTTTCGTGTGAAGTTCCCGCCCGTATGACATCATTGACAAATTAATACATGCATGTAAGCTTACCGTATTTCGTTGGTTTCGAATATAATGTCGTACACGAAGCGAAAACTGAGTGGGGCTGAGAATCGAAAATGCAAGTTGCAACGTCAACTGCATTCAAGCGCGCAATCACTAGTTGCACCTGCGAGAGACCTTACGTCGTCTGAGAAACTGGCTAAGGTCCTCTATGACCTGTAGACGGCTTTCTTCGTTAGCACTTATGAATATTCATTACTCACATCCAGTAAACTATGACACAGCTGTGGAGATATTCTCAAGATGCACCCAAGAAGAATAGAACTATCCAATCTACTTATGGAGTAGAGATAGTTCATGCACAATCTAACCATTCAGTTTCTGTAATTATTTTATTTGCTCAATAAATTGTAATATGAATTTCTGCATGCCTAATTGATTAGTCAGAGCCACGCCCCCATGGCGCCCCTCTGTTTGATTAGCCCCCCCCATTTGAAACACCTAGGGACGCCACTGATCTCCCTAGATGAAACTTCTGCAGAATCTGCACAATCAATTACAAGTGTTCTTCAGCATATCCAGAAATGGCCCATGCATAGGCGGTCATCTTGCTTTTTATTTCAAATTGAATTTTAAACACTTGTAAATTGTCCTATAAATCGGTCTGATCATGACATATGTACTTAAAAAAATTATTCCATTAACCATTCTTGAACTAAAATCAAGACAAAAAATTAATTTATACCGCGCATAATTTATTCATCAAAATATGTCATTGCGTAAATTAATGCCTTGCGTCATCCGCCAGAATTCTTCAACTAATCATTGAACAAAATGGTGAATAAATATATGCACAGTAAGTTAATTTAGCTGAAGATAGAACTTAACTAAAATACTAATAGGCTGTTAATAACCGGACAATGTGGGGGGGCGTTTCGATACGAATAAAGAGCGGCCGATATGGTTACTGCCAGCTTCTGGCCTGATACAAAAGTACGATAGTCCCAGACTAGTACCGTAGGTCTCGACTGCCAAGAGGGACACTATGATGTCGATCGTCATGGACACTTTTGACCTATATAGTGTGTTCCTTATCGTGTTCGTTTAGCCTGCTTGCAGCTCGATGAATGAAGCGCGAAGGCTAATAGGCACGTGCACTGATACAAAACATAGATATTTGCAAATGGCACTTTTCAGTACGACCTACGTAGGCATATCAGCCCTACCTAGATCGATTAACATCAAATCTGCACGTGCCGTATTTTGAATCTTTGTCTGCATACATGTGTATGGCCAGGCCAGAGTCAGTAACTACACGTAAAACGCTTTAATTTTAATGCAAATCACCTTCGTGGGGCTTCAAAGGAATAGCACTATCCCAATGCTTTCATTTTTTTTCTTTTAAAGAAAAATTTTGTGTAAACTCTGTAGCGCTGATCAGTCTATCACTAGGCCAAAGCCTCTGCATCAGGTTAAAAGCATACTATACACCCCCCCCCCCCCCCCCCCCCTTCTATGTTATGCCAATGCTTGCTGGCACAGGCCCAAACGGCCCCCAAACCCCTCCCCTGTATCTGCACAGTGTGTGGTTAGTGCAAACATGTAATGTGCATTTAACACCGGATCCGTGAGAACAGGACATTTTTTGAGCTGATTTTGTCGAACGCACGTTTTTGAAAATTAGTCGGAAGCGGTCCAATTGTCGTAAACGCTATGAACTATAATAATACAACTCTCCACATGAATATTTATGCTTTTCCCACCTTCATACCTACTTCCTAGCCTATCCTGTGTTTGTTCAAAGTTCGTAACTTACAACCGTCACCGAAAAAAGTGCACTTTTTTCAGTGACGTTTTTCTCATTCGTAAACAGTGAATATATTCTCATTTCTACACACAAACATCGAATTCTACTAATTTTAGCACTGCAGTCTTTCAGCTCTCTGAAAGACAGAGTTCAAAGCCAAATGTCTATCATATAGGTCTGGGCACGATGGAAATAAGTAATTACGCGTTTACGGGCGGAGGTCCTATTAAAGCTTCACGCTAATATTAGTGACATGTAAGCCACGCATTTGTCGATTATCGTTTCTCTTACTCTCCCTTTTCTCTCTCTCTCCTCTCTCTCTCTCTCTCTCTCTCTCTCTCTCTCTCTCTCTCTCTCTCTCTCTCTCTCTCTCTCTCTCTCTCTCTCTCTCTCTCTCTCTCTCTCTCTTGTCAACGGCTTTTCTGATGTTAATCCTGCACAAAATGTATCAATTTTGTAAAGTTTTCATGTACTCTGTGATGCGCCTTACTAGCTCAGACTTGTTCCCTGTTTTCTTGATGTTGTGATGGCAGAGATATGTTTGCAGTTCTTCCTTCTTCCACTGGGACAGGTCCTTGTCGAACTTCAGGTCCTCAAAGGTCATCCTGGCCTTCTTCTGCCTTCCTTGGGTTGTTTCATTCCTTTGGGACCTTCCACGTTTGCGATCTGAAAGTTTTGGCTCGGACTGCCTCCCAATGGTCTGGTACACGACACGTATCTTCCCTGCAACTGGCAATTCACTCAGACGAATCATTTTCTGTGACTGCAGCTCATCTAATCTACAAAACACACCATCGGCTGAGATCTTAACTTTCCCTAGATCTTTGTTCTCACCAGCCTTCCAGCACTCATGTATCAGCCTAGTTACCCTGGTGGTCAGCTCTGGTTGCATTTTTTTTCGTGTATGGGCCCATCCTGCATAGAAATTGAACTCAAATGTGGCATATGTCAGATTGCTGTCATCTGTAAGCAAGTTAGATGCTCGGTCTACAGCACCAGAAACAGTGAAGTCCATTGTGGCCAGAAGAGTGTTAGCATACCGCATTGCAATACTGAGTACATCTTGGTGTTCCATCACCCCACTGCACACATGTTTTGCAAGCAATAGTTGTGACTTGAAGTGATACAGGCACACTGTACACTGTGGGTACACTGCCTGTATCCTCTTCAGTGCCTCTTCATCCTCATGCTGCTTCTGCACGCGCTGCATCTCTCTCTGGCTTATGCCTTTAGTCCGCTTCTTGTATCGACCCTTGTCCTTCCTAACTTGCACACCAGTACTTACACTAAAACTGTTCAAAAGCACAGCAACACCAGTAAAATTGATGCCCTCCTCACCCATAGCATTAATCAGTGAAGTAGCATGGCAGGAAGGAATGGGGACACATGCAGATGGCATCTTCTGTCCCAGGCAGTTATAGAACTTGATGTGCTGTTGGCCGTCAGTTGTGGCATATTGAGCAGCATAATATTCAGATATTCCAGATATGGCAGGGATGACTTTAGATCTATATGGGGCCTTAAAATCTGGTTTCACCAACAGAACAGTAGTGTTGCTGAGGGATTTCTCCATTAGTGCCACTGCAAGCTGCTTGGGAGTAGATACTTTTCTTCCACCATTTCCCTGCACCAGATAGGCTTCAACTCGGGACTGTTGATGTGAGAAGTGTGTGTCGCACACATCCTTGCCACTCTGGGCCTCATTGTGGTAGTATGCTACTAACCTTAGTCCAGCAGCTAAACAGACATAAGGAAGGAGCAGCTTGGTCTGCTTGCCAGCCAGATTTTTAGCATTGTCACTCTGGACAATTAGTTTGGTGACATGGGGGAACCGCTGTCTCAATGCATGAAGGGCAGCCTCTAAGCAAGACAGCACAATGTTACCATCAGCTTTCTGCTCGTTTTGGACTACACAGTCAATAAAATGGAGATCCACTTCGTCCACTCCCTTATCATCATCCACTTCCTCCTCATCCTCACTAATCCACTCGTAGTTGACATTCTGCAAGTCACCCATGTCTACCTCTTCGCACCCACCAGCCTTGTCTTGCATTCCCTCATTATCATAACACCACTCCCCTGCTTCATCATCATCCCCCTCTCCCTCTTCACACCCATCACCCTCTCCCTCCTCTTCACAACCATCCTTTTCTCCCTCCTCATCAGACCCATCCCCCTCCTCTTCCCATCCATCCCACTTTCCCTCTTCACACCCATCATTATCACTCTCTCCCTCCTCACACCCATCATGAGCACCCTCTCCCTCCTCACACCCATCATGATCACCCACTCCCTCCTCACACTCATCATGAGCACCCTCTCCCTCCTCCTCACACCCATCATGAGCACCCTCTCCATCCTCCTCCCACCCATCATGATCACCCTCTCCCTCCTCACACCCATCATGATCACATACTCCCTCCTCCTCACACCCATCATGATCAGCCTCTCCCTCCTCCTCACACCCATCAAGATCAGCCTCTCCCTCCTCTGCATATCCACCCCCCTCCATATTCTCATTTATCTCCACATCCTGTACTCCACCATCATTTCCCTCATTTACCACACCAACCTGCTGCAACAATCGGACTTTCTCATCACTAAAGTCTATCATCACATGGAGTTTCTCATTTGATTCACCACTACTGACCTCTTCCTCAGTGGAGTAAGGTTTGATGAATACTCCAGCTCCCCACCACAGCATTCCTTTCTTTCCATAGTATGAATCTCCACCCTCACGGAACCCCTTTGCAAGGAACTTCTGTTTGAAGTCGAAGATCAGGTAGGCAGTGGTGGAATCCATTTCTGCAATAGCTTGCTTCATTCTGAGGCTCTGCTGGGCAGCTTGCATCACATGGGCCATATATCTAAAGGTGCGGCGCTCACACTGGTGTACAGTGAGTAGCACATCAGCTGTTTCATCTAGCCTGGTGGGGTCCTCATCCAGCTTGTTAAGTGCCACTTGCCTCAACCTGTCATAAAAGACAAAGGGGCCTCTGCAGGCATTACACTCCAGGTGGCCACCAAGTTTAGGATCCCTGTTGGGCTTCCTGTTAGGAACCAGGTCTAGTGAGAATACTGGTGAGTGGGTACTGAAACCACTGCACTCACTCTGCTCTACGACAGTGCGTGTAGCCTGAGCACAGTGACTGAGCTGGGCTTTTACATGGTCCACAAATGCCTGCTGTGTGTCTGGATCATCAAAAAGATCAGGTGCTGAAGCCATCTCCTCCAGTTCCTGGTATGCCCTGAACTGCTTGACTTCATGTTCCTGAGGCTGGTGGCTGTTTGCTTCAGTGCCATCAGATGCTGCCACACCCTCCCTTGCATGCAAGGAATAGCCGTAGCTAAGGAAATCATATGCATTGGTGCGGAGGCCATGCAGCTCATCTCGCAGGGTATGGTCCACATCAGACAGAGGTGCAAGAATATTGATCAACCTGTCCACAATGACAAAGTTGTCAATGTGGAAATTGACCTTTACATAGTCCACCCCTGCACGTGCCTCTTGCACCTTACCACCACCAGTGATGTGATTGGCAATGGTGTAAAACAATGTTCTCCCAATAGGTGGCTTACCTGGCATTACGTCTCTGTGCTTCATAGTGTACACCTCGTACATGCTGGCAATGTCGTGCTTTAGCACCAGGGACCTCATTGCAAACATGTTCGTCAGCTCTTTCCATCTGGGATTTCTATTAGGTGAACGTTTTTTGGCTACCCAGGCAAGGCGACTAATGTTGTCATCACTGTAGATGAACTCCACAGCAAATTCTACAACATCTCTATGCACTCGAGACTGAGTTTTATGATGCTCCTGAAGTCTCAAACCATGTGTGAGGTAAAGCCTGTCTACCTTTGCCTGAAACATTAGTTCAGATGCATAGTCCTTGCTAATGGACAGGAGTGATGCCACATCCGCATGAGGCACATCTGCTAGAGTGACAAGTAGTCTCCATGCATCACTGGATGTGTAATACTTTTCTCTCTTTAGTACATCACTTATTGTGCTGGGTATAGTGACAAGGCTGTCTCTGTCTAACGAAGCATCAGCAGAGGTGGCCTCATTGGACTCAACGACAGACTTGAGGATGAATGCATTCTTCAAGTCGCTTTTAAGTTTCAAGTTTGGGAGCAGCAAGTGCACCAAGGCCTTCATGCCTTTCAAAAAGACATTTTCAATGCGACAGAAGCTAGGAGAATCTATCTCATCATTGCCCGCGTAAACAACTTGCCGCCGGATATCAAGACATGGAAGCCGTCGCACGCTACTTTCGCAGTCACAACCCATCAACTTGAAGACACTAAGAATATGCGCCTGTGATGATCCATAGTTGCTGCAAGTGGGACTATCTTTTCCACATGTCGTATCAACGATAGAAACTGCACAATGGACACTACTACGTTCCGGATTTATCCGTACGGGTGTATCTGGTAACGATCTATCCTTCCTTGGACGACCTGGACGTTGGTGGGGTTTGCATAGACAACACTTAGTGCAACGCGTTCCTCCATCACACTTAGTGCACACTGGTTTCTTGTGCTTCTCAGCACATGATGGCAACATTTTACACTCGACTCGTCCACTAATGACTAAACAACGAATTACGTCACTTTCCATGGGTCTGGGGACTTACCAAGGCAAGTTGGCTTAACGTTTTGTACAAAATCTAAGCGGATTAATGAAACGTTATTCGCTATGATCTCTATTGGTAAACAAACTAAGCATGAAAGCACAATAAAACTTGTTGAATAGGGCTTGAGAAAAAAGTGTACTTTACGTCCCCGCGATGACCGAGAAATTGCGAATCGCGTCTCTTACAATGCATACAGATCTAGCATCAATCTTGCTACAAGATTAAAAATGACATAAACAATTTCAGCGATGGTTGGGCTATCCAAAAATGCCACTCTTGTAGCGAGAAACATTTTTCCGACTAATTTTCTGAATGGAGGGTTCGACAAAAAAAATGTCCTGTTCTCACGGATCCGGTGTTAAACATACACAATTTGCCCTCTTCTGCTATTGCTATTACTAACAATGAGTGTGGCTGCACCATATGTACTTCTGAATGGTGTCAGCAGTTACTGTAAGTGGCTGCACCAATGCGAGTGTTGTATTTGGCTGGATTGTAGCCACATTGCTCCACCATACCAGGGATAGGAAGGTGGAGCGGAAGTTCTTAGATGCGAGTGGCATCCCAACTTTGAAGTGGAAGAGGGGTGAGTGGAACAGTGGCAGCATTATTTGTAGGCCTCCATTGCTAGAACTGCCTGCCTTTGGTACACTCAACACACCTGCCCATCTGGTTTGCTTGATGAAGAAGTGCATGCCAGCTGAGTACAGTGGAACGTAGGGGTATTTAAGTAAATTTGTTGAGCCTAAGGTGGATATCCCTGGAGGTGTTGAACACTCCGGATGGTCAGTCTCAGCATTGGGATCCTGGTGCTGCTCTCCCCAGTACAAAACCAGATACAGGAGTGTCCTTGAGTAATATTTCGCCTCATCTCCATAGAAACAGTCCCAAACAGACTTTTAACACAACTCTTGATATTGAACCCTAGAAAAAAAGTACCAGGACTTTATGCATCAGACGTAAATGCCTCTACCACTAACCAAAGGTTTTGCATGAGGCCCAAAGCACACTCCACCCCCCTCCCATCATGTACATGTACTTGATTGTAAAGTTTATGGCATCAGGCACAAAAGGCCCATGCCACATACATGCACATGTAGGTACTACATGTATATGTCAATAGTGTTTGCTTCTTAGAACTTGGTACATGTACATGTCTAGCTCAATAGCTAACATCAGATTAGGATAACCTCAGTTTACATAGCAAACAATGCCCTTTTGTTGTTCACCTCTGAGCTGCACAAATGAATATTATATTTATCTTACATGTACCTATGGGACAGCATCCAGCAAAATCAGGCTTGTAAGATTATAATTTTATTACTATAAAAATTTCACGTTACATTAATAAATTTTTACCTTTCCTTTTCGTACACTTGTTCCCACACCATTTCTGTACCGGTACATACTGATTGTGTGTGCATATGTGTATGTATGTATACACGTGTGCATGTGTGCATATGTGTGTATGTGTGTGTGCATATGTGTGTATGTGTGTGTGCATGCGTGTGCATGTGTGTGTTGAAAAGTGCAAAGCAATAGAAAACTTTCCAATGCCCTTGATACTTCTAAGCTCTGAAGCCTTGCATATGGTGGCAGTGAATATTATTGCTACTTGTGGACTGGGCCACTGGAAAGTTTACATAAGCCTAGCAGCTGAATGGTAATACATGTACATGTAAGCTTAGTGTTCACATTCAACTACACCAAACTTTCTTCAAAAGCACAGACCCATAGCTACATGTACTTCACAAGCACAGCACCATGGCTATACAGCACCATCAAGCACATAGGATGATATTAAAAGGTGGGGGGGGGGGGGGCCACTTTGACAAAAATAAGAATGTGGCAATGGGCCCCATGCTTCCTACAACTGTACACCACTGACCTTAGCACCACTTCACAGTCACTGCACCATGACTATTTCACAAGCACTGCACGATAGCACTATGTCACAGGCACAGCACCGTATTAAAGGCACTGCACAATAGCACTACACTACACAATAAGCACCAAATCACTAATATGGAATGAAGGCCTGCTTTTCTATGGATGTTTTAATGATTTTAGAAGCTTCGTAAACATGTGTTTCGCGTATGGCGCATAGTCAAGGATCGGGGACTTGGTTGCTCAAAGATATCAGCACATCAGCAACAACACTACACAGCAGAGTATATCACGTGACCCCCTGTAACATCGACCCGCCCACAATACACACCCCAAACTGTGTGTATATGTGTGTGTGCTTGTACATGTATGTACTTGTGTGTGCTTGTGTGTGTGTGTATGTGTGTGTGTGTATGTGTGTGTGTGTGTGTGCGTGTGTGTGTGTGCGTGTGTGTGTGTGCGTGTGTGTGTGTGTGTGTCTATCACCAAGATCAGGGGGGAAAGGAGGGTTAATTTGCTAGATATGTTTTAGTTGTCTACAGTAGAAGTTACAGAAGCCTCATGTGTGTACATGCATGTGTATTTGTCACAATACAGGCAACACACACAAACACAGCCCCTCCCATTTGCACATGCCATAACTAATTGACCACAATATCACATCATGTGTGTGTGTGGTGTGTGTGTGTGTTTGTGTGTGTGTGTGTGTGTGTGTTCACCAAGATCAGTGCCATGTTTGAGCCACTCCCTTACCACACTGGTAACGCACACACACATACACAAACAGCCTTACTCTGTTCTGGCTTCACATTTTTCACTGTTGCATTTGTGGTATTCAGGCTCAAGATAACTCAGCCATGTGTGTTCTGCCGCAGCAAAGGGCTGTTGAAATGTTGTCCATATGTAACACACATACACACATACAATACAAACATACAAAAAATTAATTGTTTACACATACACAGATATGCATACTTGTATAAGCATGCACTATTTGTATACCATCCCTTGAACTATTGTATTCATTGTTATCAACAAGACCTTTACATTGGTACATGTAGCAGAGAATGGTTGCAGAGAATGTCTGAGAGTTTGTTTGATCTGTGTGATGCGTTTTAGTGCTTGCGTGTTGTGTCATATCGAGTAATCGCCCATACATTGGCGGTCATCTTGTGATTTATTTCAAATTGTTCACTAATAAGGTTCACTGTGATGCAGTCGACAACACATGCACAACATTCACGTTTGAGTCCGTTGCCAACTTTATACATATGTCCATATGCACATGTGCATACATTACATTGACAAAGCCTGCTATACATACCACACTGACACAATAAACCATTTGTAAATAGTCACACCGTATAACTATGGTGCCTTCACATGAGTACACTAGCTACGGTGCCTTCACAGCGGTAACTGAATATACATGTAAGTACGCAAGGTAGCTAAATATTACAATAAAACACAAAGCATGCAGTGCAGGGTAAGAAATGACTGACATTATTGCAATTACCAAGTTGAGAGATGTGCAATGCCTAGGCCTACGTAAGTCATTGCCTTGCACATGCATTTTATATTTATTTCACCTGAAAGATTGCAACGGCGTTTTGCTGGTGGTGGATGTTGCAACTCAGCGCCAGACAGCAGAATAAAATACGCTACCACGCCGTTGACGCTGCTATCAGCTTCTTTGATACTCGATAAATCGGTGCGCATTTTCTAGAATTAAAACACATCATGTAGCCGTATTACTATTGGGGCCAATAGTAGCTCTGGCCACACCTATACTAGTAGTTGTACTTCAGTTACTTAGATAAACTACCAACGTAACAGCCTAACAGCAATACAATTATGAAATGGGCCCGGCGATGTTTACAAAAGATCCGGAACGTATTATATGTAGGCTACTCAACTGGTAGCAACAAACCTTGTTACGTAGCGTTAGGAGGCGTGCAGAATCGATTTCAGGCCCGATTTCATACTGTATAAAACTGGTACAGCTATCATTTGCCTTGTCCCGCGCGTGAGTCGATTTTGAGGGCACGAGACGGAGACAACAATCCGATTCGATATATAGGATTCTTCTTTCAATTATGGAAGCCGATTTTTAAATACAAAGACCCAATTTTCAATATATATTATAGTTCTTCGATGTACTAGCTACATGTTTTTCCTTTGGCAAATTGGCGAATCGTAAAGGTATTGACACAAATGGTCATAGAATTTGTAATGAGAAAACGCACCCATTGACTACGTGTACGTTGAGGACAATGTTATGACAATCCTAGGGAAGCGACGCCTTAAATAGGAAAAATACGGCGACCCCACTACAAATGTAGTGTACTAACAATCCCCTTTGGCAAATGCTGAGAAAAATCTGGTGTGCTTGGTATTAAAGTACCCCATACATGTCTATGGGAAGTTATACGGGAATATTCGGTGATTCGCAAACCGCGAATTAATTAGCTTTCCCTTTGACCGCTCATTTCTGGATATGGGTCGATCAGACCTTTCCGCGGCAAGACTTAAGCCAAACCCAGCCGGCATTGGCTCAGAAGTCAGAACTCGGGAGGAAACGATAGTGCACTAGAAAGCCAAAGGCAATGCATGAATTAAAAGGCGTCAGTCCCGCGTCACTCACAGAACTAAAATCCACGCAGCAAATGAAATCCAAGCAACAAAATCGAATCCACAAAATCCATTAATTTTATTCGAATAAACAGTGATATTACTCATGTATTCTATAGAATCTGATAGTGTAAATAAAAATATATCATTCTTACGGTGGCCCTGGAGGTCGCGCGACCAAACATTGTACGACAAGCGGTTTTTTGATTGAACAATATAGCGACCGTCCGATTCCGTGTTCGAGCAATGGAGCAGCGGTCCGATTCTGCGATCGATCCCATTCCGCGATCAAACGATCATCCACTTCCGCTACCGCGCTAACTAGCATTGATCTATTTTTGGGATCAAACAACGGTCTATATTTGGGATCGTCTATTTTTGAGATCGAACAGCGGACCGTTTCTCCGACCGACCAGCCAAACGTACTATGGGATATATAGGTGGTACCTTGCATGACGTCACGTAATTTTATATACAATAGTACTTGAGGGCGAGCAGTATGGTTCACAGAGACGACCCAATAGTCGACCGTAAGTTAGCATATCACTATCAGGTAACGATGCATATACATGCACATGCAGGGCTAATAGTGCGATACTGGAGGCAGCAGAAGACAATCCTGGTCATACTCGGCTAATGCACCACGTGGTTGTTGGGTTAGTGTGTATGCTGGCTACACTGGCGCAGTGGCAGTAAACTAACGGCATCGCTATACCTTCAGGCTAACATGGCTCAAGAAAAGGCTCGCTGCGCTGGGACTTAAACGGGGCAACGTTGTGAAAACACGCCTTACACCAGGGGCGGATCCAGGATTTTGGGAAAGGGGGGGTCTGATAAATATATTCACAACTGGGGGAGGGTACGGGAGGGGGCGTGTCCCCTCCCGTGACAGCAAGGGGTCTGGGGCGAAGCCCCAGCCGCTTTTTTGCTTTTGCGTTTATTTAGCATGAAATTCACAGTGACATTTCCATTACGCGATATCCGGATTACTAGAGCCTGCATGGATAGCGACGAGAAAACTCTTCATTCTTCACAATGCTATGGTTCCTACTGCTCAGCAATTAAATTCGTGACGCAAAGCTTTTGTGAATTTGTGACCGAAGCGTGCACGTGGCCATGCACCAGCTACATGTCGTCTACTGATAAACGACTCATGTACATGTATGTTTTACAATAATATTAGTATTGTTAGTTTATTTAGCTTAGTAGCTATCTGTTTTCTGAGGAAAAGAATCTGAGATCCGTCCCATTCACTTCTTATGATCGCTTACCTCAATTCTTGCTCACATGCACCATTCTATCGATCGCGCGATAAATATTTTATTTCGTTAATACACATGTAGGAGGATTTAATTAGACCCGGCCCACTTGGCTAGAACGATATGCAATCTTGCAAATCCAAGGACGGTAACATGCAGAACGCTGCATAGATTACAGTATGCATTACGTCATTCTTCATATGGGAAAGGGGGGGTCCGGACCCCCTGGACCCCCCCCTAAATCCGCCCCTGTACACTTGTACATCAGGCCATTAAGGTCAGTACTTTTTGCCGGGCTATGCAAATACGTACAGAGTGGCGTGACGTCTCCACGTGGGGGGCATAGAATGAACTTCAAACGTCCAACTGCTGCCTCGGATACCGGGCAATGTGGAGATTGCTACAATTGAAGTACCGGTACACCATTAAAAGGTAGCCTCATCTTTGGGTGAGGTACACGTGATCCTCCTTGACATACATCACTCATCTAGATCCACTGTGATGATGCTACTGGCAGTAATGGATCCTATTGCTTCACGACTACGTGACTATCGGAGTATGCACAGATCCAGTTGAGGACGATTGTTGGTGACGCGGGGATCTCTCGTTGCTAGCTGATGCAGACGAATGAGTCTGAGACGATCGTTCGACCCGCGCAGAGCCCGCAAGTGTCTTTTTGAGGGCTGCACGCAATTGGTCCTGGAACACAGTATCGCAGTGCGGAAACAATTTCAATTAAATTATTACAAAATCATTTTTAGATTACAATTACAATCTCATACTAGTATACATATTTTACACAACTGTTAAATCATGTTGTTAAATGTCTCCACCCAGCGCATCATATGTTACAGAGAACCAGGTGTGTTGTTCCTCCTAGCCATTTGCCTCATCATCATGATAACGAGAGTGTGAAGGACACAGCATACGATAGTTGCCATGAAAAGTTTATTTCTTTTTGTCCGGCGGGATGCTCCAGATGAAGTGTTTGATTTGCTGCGCCCAAGAGGACACGAACCACTGCTTAAGACTGACATATCAACACAATAAATTAAGGACCTCCTCAGTTGAGGACGGATTTTGGTTTTACCATGCAAGCACACAAAACACACCAGTTCAAATGCTCATACCACACAAACACTGCAATACAGCCACACAAATACAGTCAACAACACACAGATGCGAGGACACACACACACACACACAGCTGTACAGTCAAAGGTGTGACCACCAAAAGACAATCAAACACCTAGGTGGGGGAAGGATGAGTTGTTTTAGCACTTGATAGGAATATCTAGGTTGACACAAGCAGCCAGCATACAAAACACACCAGTTCAAATGCTCATACCACACAAACACTGCAATACAGCCACACAAATACAGTCAACAACACACAGATGGAGGACAGACACACACACACACACACACACACACACACACACACACACACACACACACACATAGCTGTACAGTCAAAAGGTGTGACCACAAAAGACAATGAAACACCTAGGTGGGGGAAGGGTTAGTTGTTTTAGCACTGCACAAAGCAACACACAAACACACAGCACATATACACACACAGCACATATCACCCAAAAACACAGCACATATGACACACAAAACACAGCATATATCACACAGAAATACACAGCACATGTCACACACAAACCACACAGTACATATAAAATACAAAACACAAACACTGAATACTCAAACACATCCTGCATAGATGCTACGAAGGCATGTGACATACCTTCCAATTTTACTACTGCATCCAAATAGAACTTGACCACAACATCAGGGTCATTGTTAGTGGCAGTCAGCTCCAACCAAATGATCTTCCATGAAAATCTGGAGGAACACCGTGAAAATTATGAAACAAGATACAGAGACTACTTACCCATCAATACAAGCATGAATGGGGAAGCCAAACAGTTTGAGCTTGTCATACCCATCGATGTGCCAACACCCTGAAATGAAACACTAAGTTCAAGGTATAGGTAGCTGCACACATGGGGCTGGTCGCTTGCCTTGTTCCCATATGTTCTCCTTGTAAGTCGTTTAAATGGTGTACCGGTACTTCAATTGTAGCAATCTCCACATTGCCCGGTATCCGAGGCAGCAGTTGGACGTTTGAAGTTCATTCTATGCCCCCCACGTGGAGACGTCACGCCACTCTGTATTTGCATAGCCCGGCAAAAAGTACTGACCTTAATGGCCTGATGTACAAGTGTAAGGCGTGTTTCCACAACGTTGCGCCGTTTAAGTCCCAGCGCAGCGAGCCTTTTCTTGAGCCATGTTAGCCTGAAGGTATAGCGATGCCGTTAGTTTACTGCCACTGCGCCAGTGTAGCCAGCATACACACTAACCCAACAACCACGTGGTGCATTAGCCGAGTATTACCAGGATTGTCTTCTGCTGCCTCCAGTATCGCACTATTAGCCCTGCATGTGCATGTATATGCATCGTTACCTGATAGTGATATGCTAACTTACGGTCGACTATTGGGTCGTCTCTAGCTCTGTGAACCATACTGCTCGCCTCAAGTACTATTGTATATAAAACTACGTGACGTCATGCAAGGTACCACCTATATATCCCATAGTACGTTTGGCTGGTCGGTCGGAGAAACGGTCCGCTGTTCGATCTCAAAAATAGAAATAGACCGTTGTTCGATCCCAAATATAGACCGTTGTTTGATCCCAAAAATAGATCAATGCTAGTTAGCGCGGTAGCGGAAGTGGATGATCGTTTGATCGCGGAATGGGATTGATCGCAGAATCGGACCGCTGCTCCATTGCTCGAACACGGAATCGGACGGTCGCTATATTGTTCAAGCTTGTCGTACAATGTTTGGTCGCGCGACCTCCAGGGCCACCGTACATTCTTAACTACCCGGCAGGAAAGCGGTGTCAGAGTATGTCTTGTTATCGAATTGTCACTTCGGGCATGAATGCTGCATTGTGTCAATTCTCACAGGTTCCCAGTCCTCAGTTATCCAACAAAAAAAGGTATACATTTCTTAATGTCTGACCGGCAGTTGACCGTCAAAATTTTTGACGGTCCCGCGGTTTTTGGCCTCAATCACGGTTGTATGCGGCTGGAAACTAGGTCTACAATTAGATCATTTACGGTATTAACACAACATTCTAAAATGATGCCTCATTATAGACATCCATGTTTTAAAAGCTGACCATGACTCAGCAGAACCAGCAAATTAGAAAATTACAACGAACTAACACACTGCACCCCCTTTCCTGGCATGTCCAGTCGATGCGCACAATTGACACCCCACACAGCTTGCATGCGCGTACCGTTTTATAAGGCCACGCGGCACGTATTTAGTAGAGGGGCGTTACTAAATCAGACGACGTGGCCTTTGGTGACTGAACTGGAAAGTAAGCATACTACAGCGATGATCAGGAGGCATGTGGCTATACGTTTTTGCAAACCTAAAGTGGTAACGAATTTTCTATGACCACAAACAAGCTGAGCGAATTCCATGAATAATCGACATACGTTGTGGTTTGTCCCTACATGTATACCTGATTATATAAAGTTTGTGGGCAGAGGATAACGAAGTACAGGGCAAAGAATAGTATCAGCTATGAGAGCAAGGCATTCTCAGCTGAGCTGAAAATAGCTTTTGACATGGACACGTCTGGGGATGACGTCAACATTCACCCTGAGATGTTCTGCATGCACTGTAAGCTCTCAATGGAGAGGACCATCACAAAGGGAGTGCATCACAAATGTGCAGTGATCCTATTTGAATGGCAAAAACATACAGATCAAGAATGCAAGGTAAACAGTACACATTTGCTTTTTAAAAGTAAACCTATGACATCATGGTGTTCAGGTATGTGAGCACTTCCGTGCATGCTCAAGTGGACACATGAGGAAGCCAACAGTTGGTAGAGGCCGTGAGGCAGGCGTCACACCTAATTTACTCACAGATCATCTCGAGAAGATTGCCCCTCCTCCAGTTCTCTTACATGAGCCTAGTCCACCTTTGGAAAGCATGAACAACCAGTTGATGCTAAAGGAGCTGAAGTGTGCAGTGAGCTCCAACATCCTCTCACAGCCACTGGAACTGCAGTGTGGTACACTGGTGTGCACCAAGTGCCTCTGGGAGTGGACAGCAGCATCTGGCGCTGTGAACTGTTCCTGCTGCTCTGAGGGTGGTCCCTTGGTTTCCTACCATGTCAGACCAGCACCAGGTGTGATACTCCTGCTGCTATCGGATGTTTTTGTACATTGTACAGACTGCAGCAGGGATGTTAAGGCTGGTGACTACCATCACTTACACCTGAGTTGGCTTCCATTGCTCCAAGGAGACCTTGAAACAGCTCAGCATTCACAGGAAGTGTTGCAGCTGGTAGCAACATATGTGGCCTTAGTTCATGGAGAGGAAAACCCTCTTGCTGTGGATCTTTTGAAGCAATCTGCTGCAAAAAAAGAAATCTGTGAAGGCAATTGTATGCAAGTTAGTTCAGTATAGGAAGCAGAAGTGGCGAAATGCACAGTAACTGTGAAAAGAGGGTACTCTGAAAAAGAAGTGCCCTTTGACAAGACACTTGACAATGCTATGCAATCATTTGGTGTACGACAGCAGTATTTTGGGGGGGGGGGGGGGAGGAGGCATTTATTGGCAACCATGTACACAAGGCATTAAAGATAAAGTGTACATGTGCTATGCATGTGTATGTGACTAATTCATGCAACTTAAACATTTACTGGTACCTAACATCCAGACTCTGTGCACATCTATATCAAAGATGGCACAAGAGAAACTGCCCCACTGATCTGGAGAGGTAGCCGGTCAAGTGTCAAAGTTCATCACCACACTCTCCTTAAATAGAAAACGTCACAATATATGTGATCAGAACTTCATTGATGCAGCACACACTACACCAGGTAGGGAAACAAACGTTCAGTGTACATGTAGGGTTCACTATATGCTTCATTTCAACTAATTAGGCTATTCAAGAGTTCATGGCCTTTTTCCGGGACACATATCCTGAGGCAACAGTCCCAATTAAAATGCACCTATTGGAGACCATACTCTGCAGTGGTCAAATACTAACCATGTTGGCTTTGGCCTCCTAGGTGAACAGGGAGCCGAGTCAATCCATGCCAAATTTAATCGACTTGGCAAGCTTGGCATTTGCTCCTATCAAAGACCGCATGCAGAACTTGATGTGCATAGTGAAAGAACACTTGCTAAGTATTGAGCCACAATTGGTAGCTGCCATCCCCCCTCCAGCCAAGAATACTATAGCTATGTAATTCATGCAGTTCAAGCTCAATCTATATACACATTAACATGAAGTCAAATGTATAACCAAACTTCATTGCGCCCACCCCCAAAAGACACAAAAATGGTGGATTTCCAAAGGCTTGAAAACTACTTCAGAAAATTCGTTACCGTTAAACTATACGAAGAAATGACAGTACATTCAACTAACTTTACTGTGGTGATTTTGGTATGTTCCATCTCAGTCACCGAGCGTCGTTATCGTTTTTTGAACACACGCGGTCGGTGTTCACCGTGCGTAAGTCAATAGCTGTCGAAGAACCTGAGCCGACAGTTCGCAACGCCAGGCCACGTGGTTTATGCCTACAATAAAGGTCAGAGGTGTTTGTCACTGCTAGTATGGCTTTTAGGTGTTGATTACGTTTCATGTACCTCGTGCACAGCTGGTTCTAAAGGACATCGGTTGCTAGGTTCGTTGCTATGGGGCGACGCAACCACTTCAATATTTTGGGGCGTAGGGCCTAGTTTCCACGCGTTCAATGAGAGCAAACCGCCGTGCAATAGGCTGAGTGGTTCGCGAACTAATTCAATTATTCACTTTTCCTGACGGTCACGGACGCGGTCAAGCCAACCGTATCGCCTAGTTTGACGGTTATGACGGTTGGCGGGCGAACCGCGGCATCACTGCTGGACTCACCTCTTCTACTGCTTGTACAGTACCATGCACCTTCATTTAATACATCCAAACCTCATTTTTATTCCGTCTTTATCAAGAGTGATTCACTGTTACTTTGTTCCTCGTGACAGGTGAGGTCAAATCTTTCCAAATGGAAAGTGTACATTGCCAAGAATTTCTGCCAAGAAGGAGTGCCTTTTTATTTGCTATTGTGTTCCTAAACTGCAGGTGCAAGGAGTTCTTATCTTGACACAACTGTAAGGTCAGTACCCGTGGTAGGTTTACAAAAATGCTACACATGCCAGGGGACATTCTGTAAGGTACCCCTCAGAAGACCAAGTGAGATCATTTTTATGGAAAAAAAAAAAACAAGAAAAAAAAACACCTATTTCTGACGAGACTGGACTCGGTACATTGTCCAGGAGCGCACGAGGGAAGGGGCTCTTCGTTTGAAGGTCTGACGGTACTGATTGAGGCTTCATAGTATGAAATTTCTTCTTTTTTTATACAAGAGAACATGCTTAATAAATTAATAAATACACAAACAAAAGAAAAAAACATAAACAATAAAAACTGATTTAAGCATGGCTCAAGCATAGATACTGGGCTACCCTGAACCATCATCCAATTCAATTGCACTCCTTCATCTAGTGCGAGAGCCCCTCAGACAGAGGTTTGTTGCTCTGAGGATTGCAATTGAAAGTCGTGCTCTCATCCATCCTAGTACTTCACTGTTGAATTTTTCCCACTTGTGGGCAAGTTTCTCAGCAAGGTGTTTCACAATAACATTTGCTTCTCGACCCAGGACTCCATCCACTGACACGACAAGAGGTGTGAAGTAGGCTCGGTGAAGAGCTGCTGCTTCAGAGTACTTCTTTTTCTTTTCCTCCTCAGCTGAAGTGAGAATGGCAGTAACAACTCCTTTAGAGTGTGACGTGGCGTCAGTACGTACATCAAACAACGCCACGGTCTGGGGCTGCCATACACCTCTGATACTCAGATCAGTGATTAGGGAGGGTACACCTTCAGCATCGTTTGCTTGCCTCTTGCACGACTGGTCCCTTTACGACTTCCTTGTAAACAACTAATGCTAGCTAGGTCGCTAATAACATCTCTAACTTCATTGTGACGTTGCGTTACCAGACCTCCCTTCTTGCAGTCAAGGGCATGCTCCAAACTAGTTGCAGCTAGTTGCTTACCTACATCCGTCGCAATTGGCTGGCATGGTCGATTGTATCGCAGCGCTAGGAATTCTGTGGCAGATAGGTCAAAGTGATGTGAGCAAGGGGCATAACTGTTAACCATGATGATGCCCTTTGAAACATTATACCAATTAGAACTTACTCACGTTCACGGCTTCTTTTCACATTGCTGGGCCCTCCTTCGTGCTATGGCCTAACACTCCTCTGCTACGGTACCACCTTCATCCAAACCTCATTCATATTCCCTCTTCGTCAAGATTGATTCACTGTTACATTGTTCCTTGTGAAAGATGATGTCAAAACTTTCCAAATGGAAAGTGTACATTGCCAAGAATTTCTGCCAAGAAGGAGTGCCTTTTTATTTGCTATTGTGTTCTTAAACTGCAGGTGCAAGGAGTTCTTATCTTGACACAACTGTAAGGTCAGTACCCGTGGTAGGTTTACAAAAATGCTACACATGCCAGGGGACATTCTGTAAGGTACCCCTCAGAAGACCAAGTGAGATCATTTTTATGGAAAAAAAAACAAGAAAAAAAAACACCTATTTCTGACGAGACTGGACCCGGTATATTGTCCAGGAGCGCACGAGGGAAGGGGCTCTTTGTTTGAAGGTCTGACTGTACTGATTGAGGCTTCATAGTATGAAATTTCTTCTTTTATTTATACAAGAGAACATACTTAATAAATTAATAAATACACAAACAAAAAACAAAAAAGAAAAAAAACATAAACAATAAAGACTGATTTAAGCATGGCTCAAGCAAAGATACTGGGCTACCCTGAACCATCATCCAATCCAATTGCACTCCTTCATCTAGTGCGAGAACCCCTCAGACAGAGGTTTGTTGCTCTGAGGATTGCAATTGAAAGTCGTGCTCTCATCCATCCTAGTACTTCACTGTTGAATTTTTCCCACTTGTGGGCAAGTTTCTCAGCAAGGTGTTTCACAATAACATTTGCTTCTCGACCCAGGACTCCATCCAGAGACACGACAAGAGGTGTGAAGGAGGCTCGGTGAAGAGCTGCTGCTTCAGAGTACTTCTTTTTCTTTTCCTCCTCAGCTGAAGTGAGAATGGCAGTAACAACTCCTTTAGAGTGTGACGTGGCGTCAGTACGTACATCAAACAACGCCACAGTCTGGGGCTGCCATACACCTCTGATACTCAGATCAGTGATTAGGGAGGGTACACCTTCAGCATCGTTTGCTTGCCTCTTGCACGACTGGTCCCTTTACGACTTCCTTGTAAACAACTAATGCTAGCTAGGTCGCTAATAACATCTCTAACTTCATTGTGACGTTGTGTTACCAGACCTCCCTTCTTGCAGTCAAGGGCATGCTCCAAACTAGTTGCAGCTAGTTGCTTACCTACATCCATCACTATTGGCTGGCATGGTTGATTGTATCGCAGCGCTAGGAATTCTGTGGCAGATAGGTCAAAGTGATGTGAGCAAGGGGCATAACTGTTAACCCTGATGATGCCCTTTGAAACATTATACCAATTAGAACTTACTCACGTTCACGGCTTCTTTTTACATTGCTAAGCCCTCCTTTGTGGTATGGCCTAACACTCCTCTGCTACGATACCACCTTCATCCAAACCTCATTCATATTCCCTCTTCGTCAAGATTGATTCACTGCTACATTGTTCCTTGTGAAAGATGATGTCAAAACTTTCCAAATGGAAAGTGTACATTGCCAAGAATTTCTGCCAAGAAGGAGTGCCTTTTTATTTGCTATTGTGTTCCTAAACTGCAGGTGCAAGGAGTTCTTATCTAGCCACAACTGTAAGGTCTGCACCCGTGGTAATTTTACTAAAATGCTACACATGCCAGGGGACATTCTCTAAAGCAGCCTCAGAAGACCAAGTGGGATCATGCTTCTAAAGAAATCATTCAACTCTGACGAGACTGGACCCGGTGCATTATCCAGGAGCGCACGAGGGAAGGGGCTTTTCGTTTGAAAGTCTGACGGCACTGACTGAGGCTTCATAAGTTGTTTTCTCAATAGCTTCTTTCCTCTCCTAACCAAAGTACCTCCAACAGTCAAACACAAATGCACATCCTTGTGAACCCCAATATCTAGCACACTCTTAAAACAAGACTAGCACACAAAAAGCATTCCCAAACTATCTTTATCAGAGATAAATAATCATGACCGCTTTAATTCTTTATTAACCAATTAACGTCGGAATATTGTTTGTTGACTACAGTAGAGTTGTCCAAAATAATCTAAATGAGGCAGCAGAGGAATGCTAGGCCGTAGCACGAAGAAGGGCGCAGCGATAAAGCAGTGAGCATGAATAACTTCTGATTGGTATAATGTTTCAAAGGGTCTGGAAGAATTCTTCGGTAACGGTAAACACAGATATGCGTTAATCTGTTAATTGTTTAACAGATTAACGCCGAGAGACGCAAATCTGTGTTTACCATTTTCCAGACCCTTTGAAACATTATACCAATCAGAAGTTATTCATGCTCACTGCTTCAGTTCATATTGCTGCGCCCTTCTTCGTGCTACGGCCTAGCATTCCTCTGCTGCCTCATTTAGATTATTTTGGACAACTCTACTGTAGTTAATAAACAATATTCCGACGTTAATTAGTTAACAAAGAATTAAAGCGGTCACGATTATTTATCTCATAGTTTGGGAATGCTTTTTGTGTGCTAGTCTTGTTTTAAGAGTGTGCTAGATATGGGGGTTTACAAGGATTGTTGGAGGTACTTAGGTTAGGAGAGGAAAGAGGCTATTGACCTTATAGTATAGCGGTGATGTAATCCACCTGCAGCTGCGTAAATGGGGGTCTGGGTACGAAGCTCTATATTCACCTAGTGTGTAACTGCCTATTTCCATAGAGATAGCGTCGAGTGCAGAATGATTTTTTCAGATGGTGAAATTCTTTTCCTCAACAAAGCTGCGTAAGTGATCTCTTTGAAATCTGTGAAACCACTCTGAAGTAGGCTCAAAGTGCCGCGCATTGCAAGAAATAATGCACACATGCGCACAGGCATGTTCAAGCACTAACTTTGAAGAAAGTGAAAGAGAACACTCAGTTATATTATGCAATCTCAGAAGAGCACCTGTTCTGGTATATATAGTTATTGATATGTTCAAAGTGCTGCTTAGATTTGTGGGTGTGGGTACTTAAGTTAACATTGCTAATCAACAACTTCCTGGAATTTACATTCTTTGTGGGTTTGTAGAAGGTGTAATAGTAATTTTTCTGGGAAGGCAACGCCGCCACATGTGTCTATAAGGTACAAAATGGGGTTGTGTGCATGAACATTTCATCCACCCATACAAGGCCTTATATATACAGGTGCCTATAAATAGCCCTGAGAAATACAAATCAGAGTCTAAACGTAGAGTTGTGATGCTTGCCTGTGACACAACTGGGACATGTGTTGTTGAGTTTTGCCTGTTTTATTTTGTTGGAATGCACCATGTATACGTATCAGTTATATTATGCAATCTCAGAAGAGCACCTATATGTAAATGTTCTAAGTGCTGCTTTGATTTGTGGGTAGGTAAGTTAACATAGCCTATCGACCACTTCCTTGAATTTGCGTTCTTTGTGGGTTTGTAGAAGGTGTAATAGTAATTCTTCTGGGAAAGCATCTCTATAAGGTATGAAATGGGGTATATGCATGAACATTTCTTCCACCCTTACAAGACTTTCTGCAGGTATCCACAGCCCTGAGAAATACAAATCAGAGTCTAAACGTAGAGGTGTATTGCTTGCCTGTGATATTGCTGGGATATATGTTGTTGAATTGATTGAGTTTTGCCTTTTTTTATTTTCTTTTTGTCTCAGCTCTTAAAGTAATCTGGGCAAGGACAACTGCGCACCATTGCTACATGTACTGCATAAAAATTACATGTATTGAACAGATGTTATGTGGAAAGGTTTGACCTTACCTGTCACAAGGAACAAAGTAACAGTGAATCAATATTGCTTGACAAAGACGGAATATAAATCAGGTTTGGATGAATTAAATGAAGGTGGTACCTTACATGCAGTATAAGTGGTGAGTCCAGCAACAGCACGCATCTAAGCTTACTCAAGACCGTCTATCATCTTAACGTATATCAACCTGTTTCTATCTTTTGAATCTCAGTTTGCATTAATTCTTGGGAGTGCATGGGATGCATACGGTGGTACGAATCAACTTCCATAGAACACCACTTCATGTAAATCACATGATCAGTACATGGAATAAAGCCGAAGCAAAACTGAATACATTTAATGCTATGCATGTAATTTAAAATTTCGAATCAGTCCAGTACTTTATATAGCAGATGATTTCTTTTGAGCAATGACGTACATGGTGCATTCCAAATTATCTGGTAATGGCTCCGGAGATAGATGGACTAGCGGTAATATGGTGATGCTTTCTCTCACAAATCCACAGCGTTGTTGTAAAATCTCATAAATGTCGGTTTCCCTTACTCTCAGTTCCACATACCTTATCGAATTAACGTAGTTAATATTTAAGGTATTTGCTTCTGTTCCCGTGCATACACTCATCACAAGCCAGCCTCCTGGCTTCAACAGATCACATAATTTTGACAAAGCCGCTCCGAATACTTCGATGGTAGAGCATGCGTCCTCAATACATGAAGCAGTGTAAATTACATCGTATGGACCTTCGTAACCTTTCTGGATGAGAGGGTCTTGATAAATATCACAACTGCAGATGGTAGAGAGATGCCTCACAGCGTCCTGTCGCTCCTCCACTTCGCCAGGCCCCCGTCCCTCCAGCTCTTCTACCACATACCTGTACAGAGCGCTGAAGTCTGGTCTACTCGGATCCTTATCAAGCCATAACTTGGCGACTGCTCTATTTTGTTCAACGTATTCGGCTAGCACAATCTCTTGCGCGTACGGAACGGCGCTGGCTTCGAAAGCGACGATCGGACCACATCCGTAGTTGAGTACTTTCAGGTTTGCACCTCTCTGGAAGTGGGAGGTATAGAAGTCGTGGAGATACTTTAGGGGGTTCCGATGCCAGCAATCCAGCTTCCCGTAGTACTCCTTTATGTACACCCAGGCGTCAAATTTATCATAATCCTGATCTACGTGCAGCTCTGATGACATTTTCACTGTTAATGCACGATTCAGAAGTGACCTGGGGCATCCGGCGGAATGTATTTAAAGGAGGAGTTGGCGAATAAAAGGAGTTTTTGATCCAAAAATTTCAACCCGCCATGCGGCCGAAATGGCTGTTTTTTTATAATGGAGGTTCTATATTTATGCATGATTGCGGCTTGGCAACAGCAAATAGGAGTTTTTCACACTTATTCTGAATGGCATATCGTGCAATATAATACCTTTTACGCTGCACAGTCTGAAGTTAATAACACTAGTTATCAAACTATCGGTCACATGGTTCTTGTAATGGCGAGCTCATCGACCTCATCGCTGTCGTCCGAGAGTCCCACGCGACAAAGACTTCACCTACAAGGGTCCTTCTCCTCTCCAGAGGAAAAGGATGTGTTCCAAAGTAGATTTGAAGCAGCCAGGCAACTCCTTGCAGTGGCGGATACAAGGGGGGGGGGGGGGGGGGGGTTTCGGGGGTCGTAACCCCCCCCCCCCCCCCCCCCCCCCCTCAGGGCCAAGCATGAATATCATTATTATGCCACGTGTTTATGAATATCATTATTGTACCCCACGTGTCTATTTATCTTCTGCGATGAAACGGTCAACGTCAATTTTGGCATAATGATATTTCCCTACTAGTAGTAAACGAGCGAGAGGTGCTGTTCGCTTGCACGATTGTAAATGGTGTATAATGTTGCTTTTGTCACGATCACCTAACGGATGCGCCTTGGTACGATAACCTTTTCTTCACACACTGACGGCAGAGTCTATGAGAGGGCCAGTCAGTGCGATTGAGGAGCAGGTGGATGGAACTGATGTGATGGTAAATTTTAAATGGCTCAAATAGCAAAGAAAAGCGCATGCATGTAACAACACAGCCATTTTAATCCGTAAAATCACAATAGCCTGGAAACCAGAATGTAACGGAGTGGCACGCATTTATTGGTGTTGATTGCATGCTTTAGTTTCCAATCACCTACATGTACAATCTGTGGAAAAATATGCGCACCCAAAAAAATTTCGCGCGCTTCGGACCCCCCCCCCCCCCCCCCCCCCCCCCCCCCCCCTCACCAAATTCCTGCATCCCTGCCTTGTACCCGGTGTTACGCGGAACGCTACTATCAGTGTTCTGATTGCATCGCTGGTCCGTGTATTGCAACAGACTGAGAGTGTCCCAGTAACAAGGAGCGGAACATCCAGTTCGGGTAGAGAAATGATGTTGGACTCAGCAGGTTAGTTAATATGTAGTATATATAAAGTACTGGACTCATTCGAAACTATAGCATTAATTGTATTCAGTTTTGCTGCGGCTTTTTTTCCATGTACTGAGATTTACATGAAGTGTCGTTCTATGGAAGTTGATTCGTACCCCCATATGCATGCCATGCACTCCCAAGAATTCATGCAAACTGAGATTCAAATGATAGCAAACAGGTTAAGATGATAGAGGGTCATGAGTCAGCTTAGATGTTTGCTGTTGCTGGACTCACCACTTATACCGCATGTATGGTACAACCTTCACATTTAATTGATCCAAGCCTGATATATATTCTCTATTTGTCAAGATTGTTCAAGGTCAAACCTTTCCATATAACATCTGTTCAATACATGTAATTTTTATGTAGTATACATGTAGCAATGGTGCACAATTGTCTCCGCCCGGATTACTTTAAGAGCTAAGAAGAAAAAACACAAACACAAATACAAAAGAGAAGAACAAAAAATATATTAGGCCTTGTAAGGGTGGTCTTGTGGGTATGCACATAATCGCATTTCATACCTTACCAGACAGATGTGGAGGGGATGCTTTTTACACCTACAAACCCCAAAGAATGCAGATTCAAGGAAGTGGTCAATTAGCAAAGTTGACTTACCTGCCCACTAATCAAAGCAGCACTTTGAACATTTACATACATGTAGCTGTATAGATGCTCTTCTGAGATTGCAAAATATAACTGATACACTGTATGTATAGGTGGTGAATTCCAAAAACAAAACACGCAAAACTCAATCATTTCAACAACACATGTCCCAGTTGTGTCACAGGCAAGCAATACACCTCTACGTTTAGACTCTGATTTGTATTTCTCAGGGCTGTTTATAGGTACCTGTACACATGGCCTTGTAAGGGTGGACGCAATGTTCATGCACATAACCCCATTTCGTACCTTACAGACACATGTGGCGGCAATGCTTTCCAAAATGAATTACTATTACACCTTCTACAAACCCACAAAGAACGCAAAATCAAGGAACTGGTCGATAGGCAATGTTAACTTACATGTACCTACCCTCAAATCAGAGCAGCACTTTGAACATTATGGTATGCTTTTTGTGCTAGTCTTGTTTTCAGAGTGTGCTAGATATGGGGGTTCACAAGTAATGTGCAATTGCGTTTGACTGTTGGAGGTACTTTGGTTAGGAGAGGAAAGAGGCTAGTGAGAAAACACCTTCACCGCTATATATACCAGTACAGGTGCTCTTCTGAGATTGCATAATATAACTGAGTGTTCTCTTCCACTTTCTTCAAAGTTAGTGCTTGCACATGCCTGTGCATATGTGTATTGTTTCTTGCAATGTGCGGCACTTTGAGTCTACTTCAGAGTGGTTTCAAAGAGATCAGTACACAACATCATTGAGCAAAAGAATTTCACCATCTGAAAAAATCATTCTGCAATTGACGTTATCACTATGGAAGTAGGCAGTTACACACTAGGTGAATATAGAGTTTCGTACCCAGACCCCTATTTACACTGCTACGGGTGGATTACATCACCGCTACACTATAAGGTGTTCTCTCAATAGCCTCTTTCCTATCCTAACCAAAGTACCTCCAACAGTCAAACACAAGAGCACATTACTTGTGAACCCCTATATCTAGCACACTCTTAAAACAAGACTAGCACAAAAAGCATACCCAAACTATCTTTGTCAGAGATAAATAATCATTACCACAGTAATTCTTCTTTAACCAATTAAGCAGCAGAGGAATACTAGGCCGTAGCACGAAGAAAGGCGCAGCAATATATGAACTGAAGCAGTGAACATGAATAACTTCTAATTGGTATAATGCTTCAAAGGGTCTGGAATAATTCTTTGGTAACGGTCAACACAGATATGCGTCTCTCGGCGTTAATCGTTTTATCAATGTACAATATATGTACACACACTACTATCATTATTTATTATTATTCAAACAATTACAGCTAAACCAGAAATTTAAAACGATGAAGTAAAAAAGTGAGACAGTCACTCCTTCTTGGCAGAAATTCTTGGCAATGTACACTTTCCATTTGGAAAGTTTCGACATCACCTTTCACAAGGAACAATGTAACAGTGAACCAATCTTGACAAAGAGGGAATATAAATGAGGTTTGGATGAAGGTGGTACCGTAGCAGAGGAGTGTTAGGCCATAGCATGAAGGAGGGCCCAGTAATATGAAAAGAAGCCGTGGACGAGAGTAAGTTCTAATTGGTATAATGTTTCAAAGGGCTTCATCATGGTTAACAGTTATTCTCCTTGCATACCATCACTTTGATCTATCTGCCACAGAATTCCTAGCGCTGTGATACATCCAACCATGCCAGCCAATTGCGATGGATGCTGAGCTGCAACTAGTTTGGAGCTTGCCCTTGACTGCAAGAAGGGAGGTCTGGTAACGCAACGTCACAATGACGTTAGAGATGTTAGTAGCGACCTAGCATCAGTTGTTTACAAGGAAGTCGTAAAAGAACCAGTTGTGCAAGAGGCAAGCAAACGATGCTGAAGGTGTACCCTCCCTAATCGCTGATCTGAGTAACAGAGGTGTATGGCAGCCCCAGACCGTGGCGTTGTTTGATGTACGTACTGACATCCCGTCACACTCTAAAGGATTTGTTACTGCCATTCTCACTTCAGCTGAGGAGGAAAAGAAAAAGAAGTACTCTGAAGCAGCAGCTCTTCACCGAGCCTCCTTCACACCTCTTGTTGTGTCAGTGGACAGAGTTCTGGGTCGAGAAGCAAATTTTATTGTGAAACACCTTGCTGAGAAACTTGACCACAAGTCAACAGTGAAGTACTACGATGGATGAGAGCACGACTTTCATTTCATTTCATTTCAATCCTCAGAGCAACGAAACTCTGTCTGAGGGCTCTTGCACTAGATGAAGGTGGATTGGATGTATGGTACCACCTTCACTGCAAAAAAGAAAAGAGTGCCCTTCACTCTTTGCTAGCTTCACTCCTCTGGAGTGAAGCAAGCGCAAGAGTGAAGGGCACTAATTGCTAGCTCACTCTTTAGTACAAGAATGAGGATCAATCTCTGAAGAGTGACGTTCATTCTGTGGAAATTAGTGACAAACTGCATGCATGGTGGTGAGATCGATTGAACTACTCAACTTTTAGATGAGGGCAAGCTATGTCTCAGTAAAGTCACTTTAAGTACTTCTAAATGCATACTATCTTATACCTGTATAAGCAATAAGCCTATTATCAGTGGGTCTTAGGCGAATTCTGGTTGGTTGTACTGTCTCATTCCCAGACCCTTTTGAGGAAAAGGGTCTGGAATAACATACCACATTCTGGTTGCTCACTGGAATTTTGGCTTCACCAATCAGATTACAGGTATATATGCATGGAATTTAATACTGGGTGTATCTAAGTAGGCAGAAGGTATTTACAGAGCACATGGCTATGTGTTGAAGATGATGCATTGTAGAGCTGTTGCAGATTCCTTGGAATTGAGTTTGCTTCAACAGAAATTTGGTTGTGTTCCCATTTCCTCGAAAGGATAAGGAAAATTACTTGGCAAAACTATGAGTTTGCTATATTCTGGTTTGTGATTTGCTGGGTCCTTCCTCACATGACATCACATGATACACCAGTGGCACATACATCTCATGACATCAAATGTTGCACCAGTGGCACATACATGTACGTCTCATGACATCACATGGTACATCAGTGGCACATACATCCCATGATATGTCGCAACTTTCATGTCTGTATATTTGCTCAGATCTGTTGATCCCCATCACTTGAGTGTCCAGGGAAATCAGTCCAGATTAGGATGTCCTTGTGGATGCAGGCCACCTGACTGCAGTATTCTTTATATCACTTCTTACTCACATACACCTGCAAATGACACTTTCTGTGCATTATGTGTGCACATTAATACACATATGCACGTACACACACACCTTCACACCCCTGCATACACAACCTACATACACGTGTGGCAGTCAGACTCAGGAACCCCATGCAGCGAGCAATATAGTGGTCTTCATGCTCTCTGAACTACCTGCTCAGGCACACACCGGTTGTTGGAGCCATTGACTTCCACTGATACTAACAGGAGGTTCTCTACCCATATGGTGGGTGTGTCCCATAATCACACCGGGTGGGTGTGTCCTACACGTATGGTGTACACCTTGGAAAGAGATTTTAACACTTGGAATGGTGGGAGGGACATACATAATGGTGGGAGGGACATAAATAATGGTGGGAGGGGCACACATAATGGTGGAAGGTGCACACATAATGGTGGAAGGGGCACACATAATGGTGGGAGGGGCACACATAATGGTGGGAGTGACACACATCATAGTTGCATGCCATTACACTTATATGGAGATATATGTATGTCCATTTACATGTGCATACACACGCATACAGCACACCGGCTTAATATACAGCACACCCATTCCTTAATATTGTCCCTTCCTCACCAGGCTGTATGACCAAAGTGTTAAGCTCGGGGATGGTACACCCAGGGCCGGATTTAGATAGTTGTGGGCCCTGGGCAATTATACTTGGTGGGGCCCCCCCCTAAGAACTATTTAACCCATCATACATGCATGTACATGTATACTGAAATAATACACAATTAATGTAACACAGACACTTTATACACGCGTAGGCAATGAACTGGTAGAATCACACACAATAGGAAGTTTATAAGAACGTATAATCTATTTCTGAAAACAGCGTTTCCTAGACTTTGCATTAGCAAATTCAGAACAAGCATCCTATTGATGGAGAATAGATCAACCACTCTCTACTCACTGTGTCACCATTTTGAAGAATACGTTTGAACATATTCTCAGTAACCATACGGCTTACGCCACCATGGAAGCAGAATACCTTCCATCATTGTTGTAGCATCTTGTGGGCCCATGCAGCGCCCAATACTCTCGAAGGTTTTCAGTAACTGTCCACTTTGCTGGATCATTGATAGCAGCAGTGGTGGCTGTGGTGTCTAAGGTGTATGATTGAGATGATTGGCTGCTGGAACAAGAAGTATCACATGAATGGACGCTAATGCATACGTCAAGTGGCGCCTGCAGCATTGAAATTGGTACGTATTCATCCATTGGTCGTGACGATTGGCTGCTGGAACAAGGGTCAGAAGGTTGCCAGTCATTAGATGGTGCCAGCATGGTTGCACTTGGTTCAGTTTCATTCACACTGTCATGCGCGTTGTTGACTACGTCTAAGCACTGATGCACAGTGGTTTAAGAGCAGGACATTGGGTATGGGTATGATGCATTTTTTTTTTTGCATAAACATTGTTGTAACTGATTGAAGTGTTACATTTTATTAGTAAAATAAGAAATAGAATTTTTTTTTAAAGCTGTGCACATCGAAAGTGAATTTGATGAGCGTTTTTCATTTCTGCTTACTTGAATTTTATCTGCTTTCCAAAATATATAAACTTGCAGTTTAGTATGTGAGTAAATAGCTTTTGTTCTGCTATCTCCAATAATACTAAACTCATAGGTACTTGCTTCAAATGCGCGGTAATATGTTCCCTTTTATACGTAAAAAAACAAAAAAAATTTCGATGTACCAACTTCAAGCACTTTTCTACACGATTCTAGGACCGAGCGAAGCAAGGAGTAACGGCCAATCGAATCTCCCGTGCATTTCCAATCCTCCAACGTAGCCGACTCCAACCGACTTTCCGTTTAGTGCTGCAACTAAGGTTCAAACGCGCGACATAGCGATGACTGATTGATTAATAATTATTTTAATAACTGTTTAGATGAGCCGTATCCTATGTGACGATTGGGTTCTTTCGTGTGCTGCTAGCTCCAGACAACAATAGCAGGCTACGGCAGCAACGTCTTTGTTCTTTTATGGAGGATTTGTGCTGTCTTTGTGCTCTTTGTGTCGTGCACGCATGCGTGTATCGTATGCATACCTGTATATATAATGACTTATGTGTGCCGTGTCTTTTTCTATATGCGAAGTGTGTTTGATTGCTATTTGGTTGTTATGATTGCTATTTGGTTGTTCGAAGCTGGTCGGTGACATTAGCGTGCTATTGCAGTTTGATTTCGAAGGTTTTATGGCTCAAAAGGAAAAGTCGATTTCCAACGCGGACGCTTACGACAAATACATAAAGAGATTTAAAAGCGATTGGGAGGCTTCAGGGCACTTTATTGTTTACTTTCTGAGAAGGATCAAAGTAGCAAGTTAAAGAAACATTGATCTTATCGAATGGCCCTGCTGAGAAGGAAGTGGAATAAACTAAATCGAAATAAACGGTCAGATGGTTGAGTCTATTTTTACTACTGGGGAGGGAACGGATCAAGGTGTACACATGGAATATGATGAAGATACTGCTATAGCCCAACAACCTTCAACTCACATGGCATCTGGTGATAGCATTTAAACAGTGGCATTTAAACTGAGTCCTCATTAGATTTGTAGTAATAACTAAACTTTCTATTGCAGTAATCTTATACTTGATTACATTGGTTTGATTCTAGTTAATTAATTTGTATTAATAAAAATTATATTTTTCCACCACTTGTTAAGGGTGAATAAAGAAATAGTTATGTGTAGTTAACTACTGCAGGGTATCTTGTTATTCAGTTTTAAAAGCAGTACTTTTAATCTTGATTATGTTGGTTTGATATTATGTAACATAAAATACAAAACAGATATTAATTAATGCACTCTAATTCATAACAGCTGTGTAGTAATACTTAGGTGTGGTTGGATTCTAATAAATTTAAAATGTCCTCATGGACTACACTTCTAAACCACTGTGTGATGTTCTGCCGCTGCGGTTTCGAGGGTACCAGCCTGGAGGGTACTGTGGTTTGGCTCGTTTTGAATACTAAATCCAAAGGACAAAAGCCTAGGCAGTTTGCTTTGTAGCCTATTCCATTCATTAAGCTGTTCTTTCCGCTTCTTTCGCTTCGATGCTCCACTTCACACACTTCTATTCTCGATCTCTTGCTCCGGCTCCATATCCACGCTTAACTCGCTTAATTAACGCAGATTAGTAATTTAGAACGAGTTACTATAAACAAAAAAAACATGAATATCATTATTATGAGCACCATGGGCCCCCCTCAAAAGCAGTGGGCCCTGGGCAGCCGCCCCGGTTGCCCCCCCCCCCCTAAATCCGGCCCTGGGTACACCTAAGTGTTTTGGGTGCCCCTGACCATGGAGCTAAGACGAAACACACGTAACATTATTAGTGGGTTCTTGGTTCCAAATTCAGAGGTGTGCTGACCCATAACACACTGTGCAGATTAGCATGTGTTTCATATATTGCCGTGTTCTCTGTGTATGAGTCGTATCTTTATGTGTGTGAACAAGTACCTGGTAAAGACATTAGGGTGTGTAACCGGTTATCAGGTTATTCGGATATTCGCAAAAACCTATCCGTACGAATAGCAATTTGGCATTACTCGGAAAAATCAATTAGTTAATTTTATCTATTCGAAATAACCGGTTTATGTTTCTCCATTCGGAGATACTTAGGTATTCGCCGTCAGCATCGACAATTCGCCCATTATACGAATACCGTTTTATACTAATATCTGGATATGATTTTCAACAGAGTATTTCATAATTAGAGTTATATATATAACATACGTCACTGTTGTTTTTACTATTTATACATACAGAAGCAATTTATAATTCGATAGGTATTGAGTAAATAGATAGTAATATAATACTAAATATTTAATGCGCTTCAATTGGGGATACAAAATATACACCTCAATGCTTTTATCATCGTCTTCAAGTAAGTAACGAAGTTCCTTAGTATATGCCACGAGTTGTGTTTATATGTAGTAACAATAAATTAATGTACCAGTACTAGTACTGTATTGTTTTATTGTACAGTGGTACGAAGTGAACATATCTGAGTATTGCGCTAGCGAGTGAAATAGAATGACATACTTCTCACCCACTTCAAGTAAGTATGCACGCTCTGTTTGAGTATGTGTAGGAATTGGAGAGCATTACGCAATCGTACTAATGACATATGCATTTATAGCGAGAACATGAATGGAGTGATGTTGGATGATTGTAAGTGGAGTACGTGATTGTAGGTGATGTGGTGTGAGTTTTTAATCGTGATGTCTGGTCTCAGTGGTTAGTGTTGAATGGTTACTTTTGATATGTACAAGTACCTGGTAAAGACATACAATTGATTAAACTCTAAATGATAAACACATGCTACTGTAGACCTTTGTGTCTCTGTGTTTTCAACTGGCATGCATAGCTCTAGTTTGGTGCAAGACCATGTGGATTTCTGTACAGACATAAATTATCTTCTCAGTGTGCTCCACAAGCACCATAACCTGAATAACCTAGGTATTCGGCAAGATATTTGGCAAAACCTATTCAAAAAAGTTTTTTAAACTATTCGGAAAAATCGATTTTCAGATCCACAAAAACCTGAAAAATAAATCAGTGTCTTAAAAGTATTCGGAAAAATCGATTTTCATTATGCAGGGGAGGTTACACACCCTAGTAAACTCCGACATACTTCGTCTCTTTTTCTTCCCTGCCAGATATTGCTGACACGTAAGGAAATGGTTCCTCCACTAGTGACGTTTAGACAACTCTTAGACATGCTTGTAATGTCTTAAGACTATCTTGCACAATCAGATTAGTTCAGCTGCTTACTGAGGCTTCAATATGTCCCCTGTGACCCCAATCAGTAAAATATCCTAACATAACATTTATGTTGATTGAACGGTACTTGTATAACACTAGGCTGGTGAATGGAAAAAAGAAATGGCGGAGCGATGTGGACTATGTTGTTAATGTTTACTGCGAGAAATTACAAGGTAAATGGAACAAAAACATGCCGCATGTGTTGAACGCTGTTTGTACGATACATACACCGAAATTCCATGTTTGGAGATGAGCGGTTCAAACTATATGGCTGTTCTGAACCAGGTATATTTTCAGACCTTGTTTTTCGTGAGGCATGTCGATCCGATTCCAAACAGGATATTATTTCAGGAAAGGAATGGTAGTACAACAAGACTTTGAAAAAGGTAGGTTGCAACGTTTATGGTTCAGGAGATACGATCGTTACAAAAATTAGCCATTTTTTTCAGGGTCTCACGTTGGGGGAGGAGGGGGAGGGCTTGTACGCGGTACTTTACGGTAACTGTTTTCTTAGGACAAAATGGCTATAACTCCACGCATGCACAATAGACGTCCAAATATGACAACAAGATACAAAATACAACACATAACATATACTAAATGCAGTGGCACTTCAAGTTTCTTATTTTTATCCCTACACTTTTGTTTACATTTGTTTCTTATTTTACTACTGTTCTCTCTAAAAGAGGCTTGAGTGTATCTTTCTGCCTAGCAATAAAGGTTAATGTGATGGCAACACAGGTGCTTAATTTTCAGAGTCATACAAACTTTTCTTGTCAGGTACCTTCCAACAGTTGTACACGTCGAGGAGACAGAGGAGGCTTTTCACTACATGTGCCCTTGTCTGCCTGCTGAAAGCAGGATGATGCCATCTCCGGTTCAGTGAACAGAGCATCCATCAATGTTAGAGCATATTTAAATATGTTGGGTGACTTGATTTTCAGCAAGTCGATGTCATTCTCCTATAAAATGAAATAGTAGTTAATTCAAACTTAAATAAGACATTACTTACCAAAACAAACTTGGTCTCTTGTCTCTCTCTATCCTCTATGATCTTTCTGTTTATCCTCCGTCAACCCTCTTTCTGCTTTCTCTCTCTGCTGGCACTCATTTTGCTCCTCACTGAACTTGCATCTATCCTCTCTTTCTAAAGCTTCAATTGATACATGAATGCAAGTGATTTATTGCTAATTTAAATCAGGATTTTACCTTGGACTGCACCATTGAGAGCATTAATTAAAGCTTTCATAGTGCCAATAAGGGTAATCATAGTTTGCTTGCGTGGATACAGGATTCACGTACGGTACATAGTTGTAAATTTATCTTACTGTCAGATTGGAAATGGAGTCTTCAAGCTTCACAGTAGAACATGAGAGAACGAGTACCGATGAGAATGAAAGATTCACCACGTACTTTGTTATTTGAGCCAATTGAGACTTCGGGCTGCTCTTGTTCCTACATTTAAAAATAAATGGTTTAACCTTGATGAATTTATTATTTCAAGAAACACTTCAGTGGATAAAATACAGTAATACAGTCAATTTGTAACCAATGTTACATAATATTATTTCTAGGTTTTGCATTCATCTAAAAACAAGTGTGCTGAGAGCATTTATTATTATCATATATTTCAATGTCATTTTGTCAAAACATTCACATGTAGGGTAACGAATCCAACATAATACAGATCTTACCTTCTCTGGTGCTATCACTGCTGAAGGGGCCTGCATAGAATGAATTATATTAATTGATGTTACATTTGACACCTTTTTATCTGCCTGTGATGGCCACATTACAGTATTACAGTGGGCTGTGTGGAAATATAATATACTCATTCACATGCATGTCTCAAATAAATATGTTAATCAAATTACAGATTCATCATCACTTGAGTCTGAGTCCTTACTGTACCTGACTGCTTTAGGTGATTTATGAGCACCTTCATAAAGAACACATTGCATGAAAATGTACCAACCAAATAGTGATGACAAGCTATCCGTCCATAACACACAAGAAACTTTAAAAGAACACCCTATAAGTGCAATGCATTGATTGTGGACATACAATCATCGAACACAGTACAAGGTTTCTAGTCATGTACTGTCATTGTCGCTGGCTTTCAATCTCACTGCTAGCTTCTGGCCCTTTGTACAATTATATATTTTACACACACATGTAGGTATTACTGATAGTCAATGTTACAGTTCAGAATGTACCAATGTATCAGAGACTTCAGAGACTATAATGGGATCATGATGAAAATGAACACCTTGAATATGGCACCAATGAAACCATCAAAACTTTTCATTGTGGAGGTGGAGATGTGGGTTATGGTAGTGGGTTCAAGCATCACAAGATGATAGTGGTCATAATAATGATGATGATGGGGCTGATTATAATGATGAAGGTGGTGATGATGTGGATGTTGATGGTAATGGTGATGATGATGGTGGTGATGATGTGGATGATGATGGCGATGGTAATGGTGGTGATGATGTGGATGATGGTGATGAAGACAACAACAGCGATGATGATAATGATTGTAGCACACATGGCTCTTGTGGTGGTGTGAAAAATAATTACTGTGATAGTGCTCTGGTGAATCTTGTTGATGCAGGGTTTCTGATAACGTTCGGACACATGCCATGTTCCGATTAAGAAGGTGGGGCCATTAAACTAAAGGACAACTTCATTGATCCAATGCGCCGTCAAATTCGTCAATGTTTCCCACGTATCCTGCCATAGAACTTCATTACTAGTTTGCGAATCCCACCCTTGTCGCCACTGTGAAGTCCGTAGAGAGGATGCCGATGGATACGTACGTAGCAGCCAGCACAACTCAAGCAACGTGCAATGACATATCCGGTACACGGATAATTAATACGCAATCTTAATTGATAGGTCTGTAGGTCACTTTGGTGAATCGTGCATTAACAGTGAAAATGTCATCAGAGCTGCACGTAGATCAGGATTATGAGAAATTTGACCCCTGGTTGTACATAAAGCAGTACTACGGGAAGCTGTATTTCTGGCATCGGAACCTCCTAAAGTATCTCCACGACTTCTATACCTCCCACTTCCAGAGAGGTGCAAACCTGAAAGTACTCAACTACGGATGTGGTCCGATCGTCGCTTTCGAAGCCAGCGCCGTTCCGTACGCGCAAGAGATTGTGCTAGCCGAATACGCTGAACAAAATAGAGCAGTCGCCAAGTTATGGCTTGATAAGGATCCGAGTAGACCAGACTTCAGCGCTCTGTACAGGTATGTGATAGAAGAACTGGAGGGGCGGGGGCCTGGCGAAGTGGAAGAGCGACAGGACGCTGTGAGGCATCTCTCTACCATCTGCAGTTGTGATATTTATCAAGACCCTCTCATCGAGAAAGGTTACGAAGGTCCATATGATGTAATTTACACTGGTTCATGTATTGAGGACGCATGCTCTACCATCGAAGTATTCGGAGCGGCCTTGTCAAAATTATGTGATCTGTTGAAGCCGGGAGGCTGGCTTCTGATGAGTGTATGTGCGGGAACAGAAGCAGGTGCCTTAAATGTTACCTACGTTGATTCGATAAGGTTTGTGGAATTGAAAGTAAGGGAAACCGACATTTATGAGATTCTACAACAACGCTGTGGATTTGTGATAGAAAGCATCACCATATTACCTCCGGAGCCATTACCAGATGATTTGGAATGCACGATGTATGTCATTGCTCAAAAGAGGTCAGCTGCTATATAAATTACTGGACTGATTCGAAATTATAGCATTATCAGTTTTGCTGCGGCTGTACTCCATGTACTGAGATTTACATGAAATGTTGCTCTATGGAAGTTGAGTCGTACCACCATATGCATGCCATGCACTCCCAAGAGTTCATGCAAACTGAGATTCAAACGATAGAAAATATGTTAATATATGTTAAGATGACAGGCAGTCATGAGCCGGCTTTGATGTTTGCTGTTGCTGGACTCACCACTTATACCGCATGTACGATACCATGCACCTTCATTTAATTGATCCAAGCCTCCCAATTTGTCAAGAGTGATCACTGTTACTTTGTTCCTTGTGACAGTAAGGTCAAACCTTTCCATATAACATCTGTTCAATGCATGTGTAGTACATGAAGCAATGGTGCACAATTGTCCCCGCCCGGATTACTTCAAGAGCTAATCACCAGACAGATGTGGTAGGGATGCCTAAAAACCCCAAGGAAGTGGTCAATGAGCAATGTTGAGTTACTGCCCGCAGCACTTTGAACATTTACATATAGCTATATACGTGCTCTTCTGAGATTGCATAATATAACTGAGTGTTCCCTTCCAAAGTTAGTGCTTGCACATGCCTGTGTGAGTATTGTTTCTTGCAATGCGTGACAATTTGAGCCTACTTCAGAGTGGCTTCACAGATTCGAAGAGATCAGTACACAGCATCATTGAGGAATATAATTTCACCATCTGACAATAATTATTCTGCAATTGACGCTATCACTATGGAAAAATGCAGTTCTACACTAGGTGAATATAGAGCTTCGTACTCAGACCCACATTTACGCAGCTGCAGGTGGATTACATCATCGCTATGCTATAAGGTGTTTTCTCAAAAGTCTCTTCACTCTCCTAACCAAAGTACCTCCAACAGGCAAACACAAATGCACATCACTTGTGAACTCCTATATCTAGCACATTCTTAAAACAAGACTACACTGTTAAAAAAAAGGGTGTTACCGCAACACACTTAGGGGTGTTCGTAAGCCTTTTTAGGAATAACACCCCATGGAGTGTAGTGGTAGCTGCTCAGGAGTGTTAAAGCCAACACCCCTGGCCTGAAGTGTAGCCATTACACTCTATTGGGTGTTGACACAGATACCAATATCTCGTATATGCACCGTAAATTGATGATCCCAACATAAATTAATATTAATAAACTATACAACAACAGGTTCAATTGATTTTAATCAAATGTTGATAAAAACATGTACAACAAAGAACACATATATATGAATAGTATAGATGTCTTTACACGCTATGACGATCAAGCAGGTTGTTTCTCTGATTCAGACAAACTAAAAAAATTCATAAAGGTCAGGTTACAGTATGAGACATGTCTGACCTTAAATCTTGGTGCAGCCGTCACGTTCGTGAAGCAGACGAGACCATACTGTAACGATAGCAACGTCAACTGTATAGGTCGTTAATCACCTTGGTAGGGCATGTCCATTTAGTCTTATGAACTTTCTGAAATAAAATAGGGGGTTTATTTGAACGTGAAAAAGGATTTAGCTGTACCGCGATTCCTGCAATGGCTCATACAGTGATGCACTTTACGCTGTTGTAGTAGATCGGTAGCAAGCGGTAGTAGAATTTTGCTTAGCGTATATGGCAGTCTGCAGAGACATGGAGTTATACAGGCATTCCGAACTGCTATACTTAGTCTAGTATTCTTAACACGAAAAACTCGATGCACTCTCTTCAAAACGATCAACTTTTGTAAGTTGAACGACACATCTCTAAACGTTGGAAGAAAACAACTGGGTTAAAACCAAGCAAATAAATCACCATGCAAACTTACCTTTCACAAACAGATCTCGAACGCGCTATAATTAAAGGCTCAGGTAACAGAGAACGTGCTATAAGGTCACACATGCGCAACGAAATATAGTTATGAGTCACCCATTCATACAATACTACTGAGTTACATCCATGTACAAATAAAATTATGTTTAGTTTAAAATTTGCTCTTTCTATTGCTCAGCAGTCACATGGCAACCAGACTGATAAAAGTCACATGATACCCTCCAAAATGATGTTCAAATGGCATTGAGGAGTGCCAGTGTACATGTGAAAACAAAACCCTACCCTGCTATTGATAGGCACATCACATGATCTTCATGGCAACCAGTCTAGTACAAGTCACGTGATACCCTCCATGGCAACCTTTGATAATGTACAAGGGTAAACAGCCATCAGGAGTGCCTGTGCACAAAAATGAAACTCCACCCAGCTATTGACGATTAGATTACACCTGTCACATGATCTTCATGGAGACCACACACATCCAAGTCACATGGTCTCCCACCTTTGAAAGGGTAAACAGCCTTCAGGAGTGCCTGGGTATACAATGAAATAAAACCCTACAGGTACATCACATGATCTTCATGGCAACCAGTCTGGTCCAGTCACATGATTCCCTCCATGGCAACCACTGATGATGTAAAAGGGTAGCTGTGGAAATATGATATTTATAGCCTATGTGCAAGATTATTGAGTTAACTTAAAAGTACTCAGAGGTCCCAACAGCCAACTCCTCACCCTCTAAAACCTTGTCTGCATCAGGACTTTTCTCTGTTGTCTCTACCTTTACCAATTTGTGTTCCCTACCCTCTCTCTCAGACTACTTGCTTCTCCCTCCCACTTTTACTATAGCCTCTCCCTCCCATTCAGCTGCTTGTCAACACGCCATGTAGTGGTACACATCTATATTATCTTACATAAAACATATACAATAGATCGAGCACCATAAACTAAGGGTAACCCACATATGCTTTAATAAGAGTTACAAGGAAGAGCAGATAAAAAAATGTGGCAAGCAAACTACAATGTACAAGATACACACTAACAACCAACACAACCAATCTGTTCACATACTTTTATGTTAACAAGACTCAATAAGTACTGATAATGTTCGGCTGTGTAGCATGACATCAAAAGTTTGATATAGATGCATTTGTTAAGCAGTTACAATTAGTAACATGAATCAAAATGGCAAAAGGGATAAGCACTCAGTCAGTGTACAGCAAAAATGATCAGTTACAGTAGTTGATCCAGTGTTGACTTGACACAAACAGCTAAGGTGGGTATTTTCTGATTATCCTGGATGCCGAGAATATAGAACTGTCCAAATGTAAGGAATGCTAAAGAAGATTTAGGATACTCTATATTGAAGGCAAAGTATGCTCCATACAAAGACTTGATAGCCTCCCAACAAGTTGACATCTCTACCAGGATCTCTTGTTCAGTAACAATAAAAATCTGTGAGACTGCAGAGTCATGATTGACTATAAGTATGTAGGGGAAGTTTTGTCCCATAATTTGTACTGCCTGTTCTAGTTGGGTGCTAATTTTTTTTCAATAACTTTTGCTCACTCCCTCCTCCTCACCACAATGCCCCTTAGTATTTAGAAAACTCACAGACATTCGGAGAACAACGTTGATACTTTTGCTCGCATATTTCCTGGGCAAAAGTAAGACATTGAGTAGCTCCCAAGAGTGCAGTTCGCTCAGTGTATTTGCTGTCCAAACACACATACACATACACATACATACACACATACATACACACATACACACACATACATACACACATACACACATACACACATACATACACATTACACACACATACAAGCACACATACACACATATATACATGCACATACACACACATACATACAAACATACACACGCAAACACACATACACACATACATACACACACACACACATACAACAAGTGTAAACAAACAGAAGCCACATACATCTAAATCACAAGTGTTCATCTGCATGTATTGTTATTATGCTGAAAAGTTTAGCTGGCATTTTGAAAAATTCAAAATCAGTTTATCAATATTTAAAAAAGGTATTTATCATCCAATATATGCAGCCAATCAACCAGAGCTATCTAACTTTAATACAAAACACTATGAATGAAATGTGTTAGAGCCATACATCTTTTCGAGTCATCATTAATTAGTCAGAAAGCCATGAAGCAAAGATTATCTGTAACATGTAAATTAGCCTTTTTAAAATTACCTTCCTCATTTGTACAATTCTGTATCTCACTTAACTGAGCTGTAAGTATAGCAGGATACTCTCCGACTTTCTGCCTCTTTCTTTACCAGTCTGTACACTTTAGGAATCAACATTTTCCATCTCTCACTAGCCACTTCCTCATTGTCTGTGCCAACAATAGCCACTAGTTCCCTCCAAAGCTGAAGGATACAAAATACTTCATGAAGGTTGTGTCTATCAATATTTCAATGCATGTTCAGAACTCGTTTTGAATGACAAACACATGAATGTGCATCACCTTTAAATTTATTAATGCCTCTCAACTTACCACCCAGCTCCCATCCTCCTAAAAACATTTATTTCTTTCCTAGCTACCCCATCCTTTCTACTCCTCCCCACATTCAGCCCTCCAGCTCAGCCCATAATGAATATCTGCATCAGTGGATGCCTGTCATTCCACCATACCCCCTCCCCATCTTTCTTAGACCTCCCCATCTTTCTTACACCTCCCCAATCCAATTCTCCTACCTCCACAATCAACACTATCCATCCTCCCCACACTCCTTCCCCTCCAGCCTCCCCCCCTTACACCTCCTGTATCATCCTCACAAGCGTCCCCATCATCTTTATAGTACACCCTCTCTTGTCCTTCTCCTGCTGTACACAACAAAGCAAGATAACCCCAATTGAGTTACATTACTTACATATTTACTTGTCTTCAAGGCTGGAAACTTCTGCAGTACAGTACTGACTTGAGGTGCTTCTGCTATTATCCATTGCCTCCTCAGTGCAAATGTGAGGTTTCTTCCATTCCACTAGCCCCATCTCAACTTTCTGCTCAAATGTGTTAATTAAATAAAACAATCTATCCAACATGATTTGATGATTAAAATGAGCTCAAACCTTGTTCCTTTTTCACCATCATTATGCACACTTGTACAGTCCTCTGCATTCTGCACACTTCCTTCTTGTGCACTCCCTGCAGTTGCACCCTTCCTGCTTGTACACTCGCTGATTCTGATCCAACTGAAGGCCGTCACATGTCAGTTTCAAAACTTCATTCGTAACTGCTGCTTCCAAGTTCCCTGAAAAAAAAATTGTTTCATTAATGCATAGATTGCTCTGCTGTATACACTACATTCAGATCACTTACATAGCCAGTTCCGATTGTGCCCTTTAAGGCTTCATACTTAGTGACTATTTTCAGACACACAGCAACATACTCCTACATAGAGGGACAAATCATGCACATCAAAAGTTAAAGTGCCAAAACATGACAAAGTTATATATACTCTACATTGCAATGAATTTTCACTGAATTGAAACGACTCACACATGTACCTCTGACATTGGCTGCATAGTATACCGCATCATCTGAATCACTAGTGCAGTACTTTAGCCTACCCTTAAGGCAGGTGGGCAGCATTCGATTTCATCCAGCATATTTCATTTCTGTCTTCTCGCTATCAGGGTCTGCATGTGGCATATATAGGCATATGTAGCCTCATGTCTGCACGAACACATTTAGCATACAGCCATGTCAAGCTGCAACCTGTGAAATAATGTGAGGGCTACCTACATACCCTGCTTCCTTGAGCTACATGTGATAAGATACACATAAAAATACTTGTGTCTCTAACAATGTATATGTTCCAATGCCATGTTACTAGGGTGGGGTCTAAATAGAATCCAGATGGATTTTAATACACCGCGTGACTGCACAAGCTGTGCTACTCACTCTCAACACAAAGCGGCATTGCAGGATAATAAACAAGCTTTCATGCTGCTTGCATCCAAATTAAAGTTAAGCTATGGCATAAGCATGCATACCGGTATTACTTGAGTAGACCTATCGTATAAACACCTAGACTCGTACCCAGACCCTTATTCCCACAGCTGCGGATGTGATGTAATCCATCCGCAGCTGTGGGAATAAGGGTCTGGGTACGAGACTAATAAACACCGCGGTGCACATACATGAACACTGCATGCAAGCCTTGATAAACACAGCGAGGCTGTATACCGTAATTGTATAAACGCACTAGCTGCACGATACCGGTAGTCTTGTAATCCACACCGACGAACGGGCCAAGGCCAGCCTACTAATATGTTAGACGCTTAGACTGGTACGTTCTGTGCGTGCATACCTTTACGATAACGTTTGGCTTTAAAGTCCAATCCAATAGCTGCAATTGATTATTCAACTACGAAGTCACAGCTGCCATATCATCTCGCAAACCACGCCTGCAATCTGTCAAAAAGTAATTACAAACAAGGTTGGGATACCTGTACACTAGAGTGTAATGCGGTAATTCAGTGTTGTGACAACACACCATTAAAATGTCCTAACACCCCACAATTGGTGGGGTATGCTCCTAACACCCTAGCATCGTCTGCCAACACCCATATATGTCAGCTGAACACCAGACCCTTGTGTGTTGCCATAACACTCCCTGGGTTGTAACACCCCTCAAACCTAACACCCCTTGGCCGTTTTTTATTATAAAAGTGTAGAACTAAACACACACCCAAACTATCTTTATCAGAGATAAATAATCATGACCATTAATTCTTCTTTTTTAAAAAGAAGAATTAATGTGGTCATGATTATTTATCTCTGATAAAGATTGTTTGGTATGCGTTTTGTGCTAGTCTTGTTTTAAGAGTGTGCTGTGTAAGCTGTTCTTTGTGGGTTGTGAGTTTTTGTTAAACCGGTTTAAAAAAAATTCACAACCCACAAAGAAACAATATATGTACACATAGTACTATCATTATTATTATTAATTCAAACACTTACGCTAAACCAGTACTATGAAGTCTCAGTCAGTACCATCAGACCTTCAAACGAAGAGCCCCTTCCCTCGTGCGCTCCTGGACAATGTACCGGGTCAAGTATCATCGGAGTTGGGTGGTTGTTTTACAAACATGATCCCACTTGGTCTTCTGAGGCTAACTTAGAGAATGTCCCTTGGCATGATGTGTAAACTTATCACGGGTGCAGACCTTACAGTTGTGGCTAGATAAGAACTCCTTGCATGCACCGGCAGTTTAAGAACATAATAGCAAATAAAAATGTGAGACAGTCACTCGTTTATGGCAGAAATTCTTGGCAATGTACACTTCATATATGAACACCATTTTTGACTTTGTGCATAGATGGAGCAATCAGTCTACAACACACCTGGCTGGATTAGCGTGTCGGCACTTTATATATGAACACCATTTGGAAAGTTTTGACCTCACCTGTTACAAGGAACAAACAACAAAGTAACAGTGAATTAATTTTGATAAAGAGGGAATAAAAATGAGGCTTGGATGAATTAAATGAAGGTGCAGGTACCGTACAAGCAGTATAGGTGGTGAGTCCAGGAACAGCACGCATATATCTAAGCTGACAAATGACCGTCTATTTTAACATTTTTTAACCTGTTTGCTATCATTTGAATCTCAGTTTGCATTAATTCTTTGGACTGCATGGCATGCATACGGTGGTACGAATCAACTTCCACAGAACGACACTTCTATTTCATTCTATTTCAGCAATCCAGCTTTCCGTAGTACTCCTTTATGTACACCCAGGATTCTAATTTCTCATAATCCTGATCGACATGCAGCTCTTGACATGCATTTTCACTGTTAATCACGATTCAGAAGTGACCTGTGGCATCCGGCGGAATGTATTTAAAGGTAGAACATCAGAAAAATTAAATCGAGCTACTTAAACAACTCGTGGCGTCCATGAAAGTGGCGCTGCATAAAAGATGCATGCCTTACGTTCAAATCGCACTACCTATATACCGTACAAGTAACTATAAACATTCGCTATATTGCACTTCAGGATTCTAAGTACACCTAGGCATATATATGGCACATAAATAAAAGTAGTACACGTGAAAAACTATATGCTGTTGTGTATATCAAACGCACAATTTCAGACACAAAAAGACACATGACAATGACATAGGTTGCTGTATACCGTTAACTGGGGCTATTTGGGATATTCTGTACCTGTTTTGTAGTGTAATACTTTTCTGTGCAATTTTGAACAATATTTGTTAAAAACATGTTAGGTTACCGTATCACAATTTGAAGATAACTAATTTTTTTCATTCACTGTCACAGATATGCTTTTTTTTTTAAAAGGTGCTGATTTTAGTTGCACGAAATCGGGGGCTATTTGGGAGAGTAATAAACATTGCTTAGTATATAGAGTTTATTTCATTAAAATTAATAAGTTAGTTTATTTTGTATACACCTATATCATGTTGACTTCATTGTATTTGAGAAATGCAAATTACATGAATATGCATCAATGGCAGTAAGATGGTAATATTCATACAGTAGATGTACATGTACCTGCCAACTAATCCAAGTCTTCATCAAATGTCCAATGGCTTCTGTGTCATGTTTTGCACAGAGTACAGAGTTGGTTTTTGTACCACCTTTACTATCATATCATCAGATATGGTATCTTCATCTGAAGGTTCCAACTCCTTAAAATTGTTGCTGTCTCTGCTCATTCACTTCAGAAACTACATGAAAGTCAAAATCCTCTATGCCAGTGATTATCCCAACATAATGATATGCCACTTTCTTTCCAGCATACTCTACAAGTTTTACATTTGGTTGGAATTCTTGAGGATCAGATTCTGAACCATTGGGGCTACGATAGAAAACCAACCTTTGGACTTCTTTTGAAAATATGTTAGGACAGATGGATAATCACTTTCTTTGAGTTTCCGCTTTGTCCTTGTCGCTTCTTGAATCAGTTAACCGATCGATTTTAACATAATTTTATTCATAAATATGGGCACAAAACGTGAGGGGCTGAGCCCCTCCCTCCCCCCCCCCCCCACCGTCCAAAGTAGGGGAGGCTATAGCCACCCCTTCCCCCCCCTCGCTTCCTACGCCTATGCAACTGATCGTGCACGTGCACAAGGACAATGAAACGAATTGACCCTAAACGAGATTTAGGAGAAGTAATTAGGGTGGGCCGAACACCCTTAGGGTTTAGGATGTCGCCGAAGGCGACTCAGCAAAGCCGAATCTGCCTGACGACAAATTCCACCCGTGTTGTCAAAAAAAAAAGTTTTTCAATGAAGTTAAGAGGCGCCTTCGGCGCCTGCATGTATGTGCGCCGAAGGCACACAGTCATACAAAAGTCGTCACATTTTGTGCAAAAGAAGGTTTGTGGTGTGCATACTGATGATGATCACGGACACGGTGCAAATTCTTACAACTGGATCGAATATCAGTGACACGAACAAACGCTGCGTCTTTTGCTCAGCTGGTGACTCAAGCAGTGATGTATCGTCAGATACAGTTGATTGTCAAAGCCCTTCCTGTTCAAGTGATTGGAGGTGAAGAAGTGCAGCTGTACAATGGCCACAGAACAGGTGCACACTATAACTTTAAAATGCATTGGGGCAAATAAAGATTGTGTTGCCCAGGACACACTGAAACGAGCAAGCAAGCTGCTTCAGGAAGGAGTGCACGTCCCTGTACAGTGTAGTTAGTTTACCGCCAGATCCCGATAACCATTTGATTCCAATGCAATTAGTAGCATTTAAATGTATGTTGGATCAGCAGTGGCATCGGATCGGATACATTGTGAAAGAGTGCTTAGACGTTGTACACTATGCTTTGATCACGATCATAATTCTGTATTTGATTGTGTCGCGCTAAACGCTTGTAAGTGCTTTACGACGGCTCGAACATGTGCATCACGTCACTCGCACGTGAGCTTGTTCTACCTACGTTTTTAAAAGCCATTTCAGTTCATAAATAGAAAATATGGTATTTATGTAGCAACCAGCTAGCTAGCAACCAAGTATACGTCAAAAAAGTGTAGTTTCGGGTAAGTGTAAGTAAGTGTGGCGGTCGGAATGCATTGGAATTCAGTATCCCAAACGCGCAATCCCTGATTTAGGTTCTTACGCAGTGAGCATATCATGTGTTAGTAAGTTTATACAACGAAAGGTAAGAGGAGTACGTGCAGAAGCCCACTTCCTCGATATCCTGCAGTTTTCCCAGACATTTCGCCTACAAATTCGCGTTCCGGATTCATTACTGAACACGTACAAAGTAACCAGGTATAATGAATGTTATTATTAGCGTGGCAAATAAAATGATTTTTTACGCAGTTTGGCTTGTGCAAGCGTGTAGTGTGTACAGAATAACCTCATAATGGAGGAACATGCAGATCTTGTGGCAAGTTTATGTAGGGTATGTGCACGGCCCTGTAAGTCTACCAGGCTTAAACAGTCGGTCTGCAGTCATATATGCTACTGACCAATTGATAGTATTTGGCTTAAATATTAGCAATGATATGCCATCCTCTCATCCTGCCTCATTTTTCTACTCATTCTATCAGTGGATTTTACATTTGAGGAGATTCTTGGCCATCCTATAACTGAACCGCAATCTCCCGTTGAGTCAGCATTCCATTACACCTTGTCAAGCACTCCTTGCTACAGAGTCCAACAAAGGATGTACTTGTACTAAAATCTCCAGGAAAGGTAATCGTTTTATATCATTCAGTAAAAATTCATGTATGCTTAGCAACTTAATTTGGCACATATATTAGCCAGGCACAGGTTCCAACCAGTTCTGCATCTTTCCGAATCTTAAGAAGTGAACCAGGAGTCTGAGTAATTTATGAGTAGTGCATGGTGACAGTTTGAGTCAGCTATCCAGAGAAGTCCAGTCCTGTACACCTGAATTTAGGGCATAATAATTTCCCCACATCCATCGTAACCCCAAAGTTGAAATGCTGGAAACACAAATAGTACCCTTTTTAAAATGTTAACTAATGCATTTGAGAAGAGCAGGGTATTGAAAGCAGTCACCCAAATTTTAACACCCTTGCTCGCACATACAACTCTGTAAGGCAAGCAGAACAAAATTTATTGCTAATGCCAAAAAGAAAAGTAAGATATGTTGCAACCATGCATACAATTATGCTATTTGTTGTTTATCTTTTTTATGCCATTCTATATCATTTTCAGCTAGTATTATAGCAAATAAAACGAACCTTTATGAATGTACTATACTTACTGTATGCATGCCTTTATATCCGTGTTGTATTAGTACTATGCAATAAAACTCCCTGATCGCCAGTATGAACGAGATATTAGAATTGTTGAGTCCGTTAAGGGCGTGAAGCGGATGCAGGAAGGAGGGGGAGAGGAGTACCGTTTAGCCTGCTAGGCATGAATCTCGAATTCATGAGTGAAGCTCCTATAAAGGCACTCTAAGTTGTGCCAGACCCACGCAGGTAAATAGTTTGGAAAGATGTGGTCAAATGAGACGAATCAAAGTTGTATGGAATTTGCCTCTACCAATTACAAGATAGTAGCCGCCATCAGAGCAGCTTCAGCAGTGGTCTCCTTCGTTCTTTGTCTTATCGCTATCGTCATCAACGTTGCGTCTCACAAATATGTCTTTCACTTGCATCGGATGGTGTTGTATTACAGTATAGCAGGCGCACTGACTGGGATCACTAAGGCGTTAAATCGGGTGGACTACTTTGTCGAAAATAACGACACAAAGGCCTTCTGTACGGCAAGCGGATTTATGGATCAATATGCCAGCTGGGCAATCCTTTTGTCAGCCTTCGCGATAGGGTGCACCCTATTCACAGAGGTCTTAGGGCGAAACAGCAACAGCAAATGTGTACACAGATTCTGGTTACTGTTGATATTCGTTTTTCCTTTATCTTTCAACTGGATTCCGTTCATCCATCTGACTTATGGTCAATCAGCAGACTGGGCGTGGTGTACGATGCGTATAATTTTGGAAGATTGCAGCACTATTACATTAGCCCTGGTCTTCAATTACATGGTATGGGGCGTCCCTGCCCTTCTTGTAGCCCTGGCAGTGATCGTTATATACATTGCTAGCGTAGTAATTGTGATCCGAAGGCGACGAGAGTGGGACCTTACCCACGATCCCCTTGTAGGAGAGCAGAACAAAAAGCGGACGAAAGAAGTGGCTTCTGTTATATTTCTCGTCTTGGGGTTCGTATTTGTCAATTCTCTCGATCTCATTCTTCGGATTATTCAGCTTTTTGGAGGAAAGGCGTTCCCACTGTGGGTTATCATCGCCATTTGCATCCCATTGATTCCAGGGTTATTTGCATTAATAATGACTGTGGACAGCGATACTTGCAACACAGCGCTGCGCTCATTTAGAAGTAAGAGCGTCATTGCCGAATACCCCATACAACCTGCACTCGAGGACGAGCTCTTACTTCCAACGGTCCAGTTATAGTCACTAAAGGCAACGAGGACATAATATTGACCGGCAACCATGGAGTGAAATAAATGGTTTTCATTTTCTTCCTAAGCAACTAAATTGCTACATACACTGACGCATTTATGATGTAATTTTGTTTAGCTTTTTGTTACTTTGTTGTTGTATTTCCCCTTGTTGCTGAACGCAAAAGTGAGAGGGTATTATGGCATTGGTCTTCATAATGGGTTATCTGACGTAATGCACTATTATTAATTATCTCTCTGTTGGATATAGTATACCCTCGAATATAAAAAGATAAGTTTGTTTTTTTTGCAATAGAAGGTGTTCTATTTTATCGGGATCAAGAACTAACTATATTTGCCTAATAATTTCACTTCCACTTGGCACTATAATCATAACTCTTATTTTCAGGGTGTACAGATTTCCGTGTTGAAAGGATGTCACAACGATAGTCACTTTGGGAGAGAAAAGGTTTTTGAAAATACATGTATAGTGATTTATCTAGGGTAGGATGAAGTACTGCAAAATCTGTGAAAAGTGCAGAGAGCCAATTGTTAAAAGTCATTTATTTTGATTAAAGAACTACTGCATGTGATATGTTCTTTTAGGAAATCTGCAGAGCTTCATCTCCCCATACTGTACTATTGTTGTTGAATTGATTGGTAAAACTCAATGACAATATTGTGCTTCTTTTCCAAGTGGCCAACTGCACTTTAAGACAAAGCAGCAATATAGGAGTACTGATTTTGTTTTGCTTCTATGTTTCATAAGACATGGCTGCTGTAAGGTGAAGGTAACTGACCACGGTATGGTACATTGATAATTTAAAATTATTTTGTGCATAATGAAATAACCTACGCATGACGTACCTCCTTAGAGAAACATTTCTGCCCGTAACCTCCACTAGCAGTACGAAGGTTTAAGTTCCACACGAAGCAACGGCAAATAGGTAAGTCTGTTGCTGCGTACGTGGCTGAGTTGCGTTCGCTAGCCAGACACTGTGAGTTTAAGGACTCGTTGGAGGACATGTTGAGGGACCGATTGGTATGCGGTGTTAACGATGCGCACATTTAATTGGGAGAATCAAAGCTAACGTTTGAGAAAGCATTTGCAGTGGCTATGGGATTTGAGGTGGCTACAAAGGGGGCCCAAGAAATAGTGAAGGTTGAGTCGGACAGGGATAAAACGGCAGAATAGGTGTACGCCGTGGCAAAGCGTTCTACCGACGAGAGGCCAGGTAAATGTTTTCGGTGTGGGAGAAGGAACCATACAGCAGGTCAGTGTCCGCACATTGAATCAGTGTGTTATAATTGTGGCAAGAAAGGTCACATACATGTACAAAGAACATGTCGCCAACCGCGAAAAGCTGAAAGGGTACAAGGAAGAGCAGTCCGACGTCTAGTGGAGATGAAGAAGTACAAGGTGATGAGGAGCCACCAAAGTACACCCTACAACAGATATTGTCTACCGTGAACCATAAACCCATTCAAGTGGAGGTCAGTATTGATGGTCAGGGTATAACAATGGAGTTGGATACTTGGGGCTGCAGTATCTTTGGTGTCTGAAGTGCTTTTGTGGCCAAAGCAGGTGCTATAACAAAAAGTACAGCAACTCTTACTACGTACTCGGGAGAAGTACGAAGGTGATAGGGAAATGGGAACCATATAGTATGTTGGAATAACAGAACAGAGAAGGTACCCTTAGTGGTGCTTAAAGAGAATGGGCCTTCCTTATTAGGAAGAGACTGGTTGGATTGCTTCAAGATAAATTGGGATAAGGTGCTAGAAATAGAAGATATTCCTTCTCTTGAGCAGGTTTTGGAGAATCACAAAGAAGTATTCTCAGAGGTATTGGGGCTACTCAAAGGAGTAGAAGTGAAACTAGCACTAATTCCAGAGGCACCACCCAAATTCTGTAAGGCTTGACCAGTTCCTTGCGCCATGAGGGAGAGGGTTGAAATGGAGTTAAGAAGGTTGGAGAAGGAAGGGGTATTAGAACCTATAGAATTTTCTAATTGGGTTGCACCTACATGTATTGTGGCATTATTGAAATCGGATGGTAAAGTAAGGATTTGTGTTGATTTTCGTGTGTCAGTCAATCCTGCTTTGAAGCTGGATAGGTACCCTATTCCAAAGGTGGAAGATGTATTGGCAACACTCGCAGGAGGTAAATCTTTTACCAAGCTAGATTTGAACCAAGCTTATACACAGCTAGCACTGGATAAAGAGTCAAAGGAGCTAACAGGGATCAATGCACACAAAGGGTTGCTTCGCTATACAAGGCTGCCTTTTGGGGTGTCCTCGGCACCGGGTATTTTTCAACGAATTATGGAAACTTTGCTCCTAGGCATACCGAATGTTGTGGTGTATTTAGATGACATCTTGATTACAGGGCACACAAATCAAGAACATTTGGATCATCTACATGAAGACCTTCAGAGGTTAGAAAAAGTAGGGATGAAGCTAAGAAAGTCGAAGTGTTATGATGAAATCAGTTGCATTCCTTGGGCACAAAACTGACTATCCCCGGCCTGTACAAGAGAAGGTGAAAGCAGTTCATCAAGCCCCTGATCCTACGAATGTGGCAGAACTAAAAGGCTGTTAACTTACTATAACAGATTCTTGCACAACTTAGCAGCTACTTTGGCACCACTGTATCAGTTGCTCAAACCGAACGTGGCGTGGAAATGGAATAAAGAAAGAAAGAATGCTTTTGAAGCGTCCAAGCGTCTCTGGACTTCAACTAAGGGTCTTGACACATTTTGATCCGGCAGAAGAGATAGTACTGGCCTGTGATGCTTCTTCATTCGGAGTGAGAGCTGTTTTGTCTCACACAAAAAAGGATGGAAAGGAAAGCCCATAGCATTTGTGTCTAGAACACTAAGTTCGGCTGAGCAGAATTACTCGCAAATAGAGAGGGAAGCACTTGCGTGTATATTCGGAGCGATAAGATTTCACCAATATCTTTATGGGCGGAAGTTTATATTGTATACTGACCATAAGCCATTGCTGACTTTATTTTCACCTTCTAGAGGCATACCATCGCAAGTTTCGGCTAGGATTCAGCGATGGGCTCTAACGATGGCAGCGTACGAATATGACAAAAAGACGTCACAGCATGGAAATGCAGACGGCCTGATTCGTCTGCCATTGACCGAGCCAGATGAAGAGCAGTCAGAGGTACCAACCGAGGTAGTGCTGCTGGTGGAAGCCTTGGAGGATGCACCAATGACTTATGCTCAGATACAGAGGTGGACCAAGCGATATCGTCTGTTGTGTAAAGTATCACAGTTCATACTACATGGCTGGCAGGAGGAAAGGAACAAGTGGGACGAAGAGATGAAGTCATAATGGACAAGACGATTGGAGTTGTCATTGCATGAGGGATGTATTTTGTGGGGAAATCTGGTGGTGATTCCGACTCAAGGGAGAGGGAGTATGTATTAAGAGACTGCATGCATGAGGAACATCCAGGCATGAGTAGAATGAAAGCAATTGCAAGAACGTTGGTCTGGTGGCCTCGTAAGGACCAAGATATCGAAGGAATGGTAAGAAGATGTGAAGAATGCCAAGCACAACAAGCATCACCTCCACATGCTCCACTTTATCCATGGAAGTGGTCTAACAGACCATGGGCCCAACTGCACGTAGATTTTGCGGGCCAATGTGGGGGAGAATCTTGTTGGTGATTGATGCCACTCGAAGTGGATTGAAGTCGAAGAAAAGCCACAGCAGAAGCTACCATTCAAAGGTTGAGAGCAATGTTTGCGAGATTTGGTATCTGGAATCTCATGGTTTCCGACAATGGGCCTTGCTTCATCAGCAAAGAATTCAAGGATTTCTTAAGGAAGAATGGGGTAATGCACATCACATCCGCTCCGTATCACCCGGCATCGAATGGCATGGCAGAGAGGGCTGTGAGGATTGTCAAGGAAGGGCTATGGAAGATGAAAGTAGGAACGATAAGTACAAAATCGCTAGATTATTGTTCCAGTATCGAATGGCACCTCATAAAGCTGTCGCCTGCGGAGTTATTACTGGGAAGATGCCTAAGAGGCAGATTAAAATTGTTGCACCCAAATCTTGCTGACAGAGTCAGCAAAAAAACAGAAAGAGTACGATGACATACATACTAAGGAAAGGTAACTCCAGGTTAGAAGTAAAGTTTATGTGAAGTATACGAAAAGGGTGGGAAATGGAAGTGGAAGAAGGGAGAAATAGTGAAATGTACGGGGCCGGTGTCATTTATAGTACAGCTGGAGGGCGGGATAGTCTGCCGCAAACATCTGGATCAGCTAAGAGAGCTTCTTGAAGAGCAGAAGGAAAATCAGTGGGATTGGGCGGAAAACATTAATATTGGTCCCGAGGTGCCGAGTGATCAAGGACAGGAGAACATGGAGCAGACTGAAGGAGGAGATATTTCGAAAACCGTTCCAGAAAAGCCACTGGTTGTCGAAGCACCTGGGAAGGATAAGGTGGTTTCCACCCTCGTCGCCAGGTATGTAATATCGTAAAGCATCAAGTTCACTGTTATACAAAGCCAATGTATAGACTGAAATTGCTCAGCAATCACACACGTTCCTTACGCATGCGTCATGCGTAGGTTACATCATGCGTAGGTTATTGCGCATGGGTTAATGATGAACTTTATACATGTAACACGACTAGAGTCGGTCATGAAATATTTGGTCCGGGTCAAAATTTGGTCCGGCTCGGGCTGGACTAAATATGCCGCCAGAATATTTGGTCCGCCCCCGCCACAACACGGCGGTTTGCTCTCATTGAACGCGTGGAAAGTAGGCCCTCCGCCCCGAATAATTGAAATGGTTTACACGCCCCATAGCAATGAACATGACAACCGATGTCCTTTAGAACCAGCTATCTTACTAAGTTCGTAAAACGCATTAACACCTAAAAGCCATACTAGAAGTGAGAAACACCTCTGACCTTTAAATCACGTGGCCTGACGTTTGTTGACTGTCAGCTCTGGCGCTTCGAAGCAATTGACTTTCAAGCGGTGATCGCCGACCTCGTGTGTTCAAATGACGATAACGACGCTCAGGAACCGAGATAGAACTGACCCAAACTATCACAGTAAGGTTAATAGAATGCTCTATCTGTTTTTGGTACAAGCTAACGGTGACGCATTTTCTGAAGTAGTTTTCAAGCCTTTAGAAAATCGCGTCTTTTGGGGGTTGGAACTATTGCAAGTATTTATTTATTTTATTATTTTGACAGAATGTTATCTCGCATTTCTCCTGGCATTAAATATAAATACTTAAAAGTGAGCTGCATCACATAGCTATATATTCTTTACTCTCTTAGCTGGAGGAGGGATGCAGCTAACAGTTGTGCTTAATAGATGGTCTTTTACTATGCACAGCAGATTGGAGCAAATACCAAGCCAAGTCTATTAAACTTGGCATGAATCAATTCAGCCCCCAGTTCTCCCAAAAGGCCGAAGCCAGCATGGTAGATATTTGCCCACTGTACTGCATGATCCTTCAGGAATTGCATTTTAATGGAGACTGTTGCTTCAGGATATGGTAAAAGGCATGAACTCTTGAATAGCCTTGCCATCCACCTTCACTGGCTGGTATAAACCCTTCATGCCAGGTAAGCCTGCCAGCATTGCAACCATGCTTTTAAAAGTAAGAGCATTTGTATTTCACTCTTACCTTTCATTTTCATTTAAGAAGTGGACAACCTTATCTACCAGATGGGGAACGTAAACTAAAGGAGCTCCTTTGATTTCATCTCCACCAGGAAATGTAAAAGGGGGCAACTTTCCTTTGAGGTTATCACCCAGAATGTGGCTGGAGATGCGACACATCCTTTCCTCACCAGCCAGATGAATTCAAGCCACCTGAAAAATCAGTGAGTTACCTTTGTTTTATTATATCATACCGTCTTAGAAGTCTCAATTTATTTCAAGTTATAGCAAAACCAGCCTTTATTGCCAATATCTGAGCTGGACCAATCTCAATGGATGATGAGATGCTTGCAGTAGCTAGCCAACAAACATTGTCACTCTTCATCACTGAAGGTGAGAACTTCTGTTTGGATGAAGGCAGATGCTTCTCCACTGACAATACTTCGTATTCTCTGCATTTCAGAGCAGCTGGTCCTTGAGCAGGCGGCTGTGGTTTGTTGCTTGGCTTTGGTGACTTGCATGAATGTCATTGGCTAAAGTGAGGGTAGATATTATGTAACCTCAGTACCAGTCAAAACACTTCCTTAACTGCTCCTCCTGTAGCAAGCTGTACAACACCTTTGTCGGGACTGGTAGAGATGGCTCTCTACAGCAGCTCAGCAGCTTGCCTCTCCTCCTCAGGTGTAAGTGATGGTACACACTCATGCCCTTCATAATCACCACTTCTAATGTCCATGCTGCAACCAGCACAATGTCTTACATCTGATAGCAGCAGAGGAGTATTGCTGGTCTGACATGTGACAGATCGTCGTCTGAGCAACAGGGACAGCTCACAACGCCAGATGCTGCTATGCACTCTGTGAGGCACTTCGTGCATACCAGTGAACTGCACACATCAATTCTAGTGGCTGTGAAAGAACATTGGAACACAGGCACACTTCAACTTCTCTAAGATCAACAGGTTGTTCACGCTGGCCAAAGGTGGACTAGGCTCATGCAATAAAGCTGGTGGAGAGATCTTCTGAAGATGAGCTATTAATGTATTAGGTGCCTGGCAAACGCTTTCTACTTTTGGCCTTTTCATGTGCCCACCCACCCACATGCACTGAAGTGCTCACACCATGATATCATTGTTCAAATAAAGTACATTGTACCTTGCATTGATGAAATGTATGTTTGTGCCACTGAAATACACTGACTGTACACTTGTCCTTCATTATGGTTCTCTCCATCAAATGCTTACAGAGCAAGCAGCAGGATGTGTGTTGACATCATCCCCCAGAAGTGTTGATGTCAAAAGCTATTTTCAGATCAGCTGTGAATGCATTGCATTCGTAGCTGATCTTTTGCTTTGCTTTGGATTTCCACAGCCTCTGTCCACACACTCTACAACACTGGGTACTTGCTCTATATGGTAATTATCATGTACCAGGTATATATACATGTACGAATGAAACCACAACTTGTATCGTGAAATACGCTCCGCTGGTTCGTGGTGAAAGACAACGCGTCACCACTTCAGGTTTGTATATACGTATTGCCACATGCCTCCCGATCACTACCGTAGTATGCTTACCTTCCAATTTTGTTCCTGAAGTTAACGTCGTCTTACTTTGTAATGGCCCCTTCAGAATACGTGCCGCGTGACATTACAAAACGGCCTGCGCGTATTGTTTATGTGTCATGTAGACTATGCGTATAGAGTGGGCATGGTAGAAACTTAAGTACAGTGCGTGAATTTGATTTCATTTTATGATTTGCAGTTTCTGGGGAGTCATGGTAAGCTTTGAAACATTGGGTGGCTATAATGAGGCGTCACTTCAGAATTATAGAGTGATACCGTAAATTGTTTAATTGTACACCCAGTTTCCAGCCGCAACAACCGTGACAAACTGTCCTACGCGAAGCGCAGAAGTGTGAAAGCACGTGTAAGTGCATCAGAAACTGCTAGAGAGATGTGTGCAGATGAAAACGAAGACCTGGTCGAAAATATTGTCTTTACTTGATTGATGGGAGGTATCCTGAGAGTAGTACCAGCAACGAAAAAAGAGTCCTCAGAAGAAAGGCATATGGAGAAATGAGCGGTCACCAAAGTTGACATTTTTTATTTGTTTCTGATATTCCATTGCATGATTTCTGTTGTGCATATTTAGAAAGACAAAATGTGATTTTTGGGTGAATTATCCGTGATCTGTTAACATGGACTATTAATAGTGTACAGCGAAAACCTATACTTGATAATTACTAACTAATCCAAGATGATACTTCACTTGCAGCAACGGAATCTTGTTGCTCAGTATCCTCTGTTTTAGATTCTAAAAAGAAAATACCCCCTTTACATTGAAAGTTTTGGTTCCTGGAGGCAAAATAGTGCTTTCCGTAGACAAGTACATAAAATGCTGTTTCACTGACCTAATTACAGTATTCCACCAGCTATATATCTTGAATTGTGTTGGATTTTTCAGTTGCGGCATCAGATTCTGGTCCACTATACACCAGTGTGTTTTGCTGTGGTGAAAACATATTTTTTATCTCGAACCTGTCGGTTCCTGGACGATTTATATCATAATGATCATTGGTGCTCATGATTCAATGATTACTATTACAAATGGCGGCAAAGCCATATATGGCGCTACTCTTGTAACACCCTCGCTCGTTCCCTGGTCCCATTTGGAAAAATCATCACGTTAACCGCATAATTCACGACTGTTTCGAGACGGACATTACGTTGTTAATTAGAAAACGTATGTATATTACGGTACAATTCTTGTCCGGATCCCTTAGGAGCTCATTAAAATGTGGTTAATGTTCTAATCCCTATTTTGTGAAATATAAAATACCACTACATTTTTAAGCTGTTCTATATTCAGTTCGGCACTAAAAAACATCAATGCGCACTGTTGAGGGATGTTCTTTCTAAGTCCACTAAAGTAGCACATCTCACGGTTTCTTTATTTTTATTTTGGCATTCCTGAAGCACTCGAACGGCAATCAATTTTTCTTGAGAAATTGCCTGGCAATAGGGTGTGAGATGCACCTTTTTGTAAAGACAGATCTTTCCCATTGTAAACATGCCTAGCTTATGCTCAGACTTATTTTCTGAAGCGAGAACAAAACCCTTTACCTTGGACTAGTTAATCATGAATAAAGCGATATCACGTGCTTCGATCGAAGGCAATGGAAATTTATCGATGTCAAGTGCAGAGGTACTGCAGAACATAGGTTGTTGAAAAAATCATCTCGAGGCAATCTATACTTTCTCTGTGGAACTTAGAACATGCTTTGAATTGACACCAGCAACGACACTGTCTAACTTTCCCGCTAATTTCAATCATGTAGACTTGCCATGTCCAAGGCAAAAGAAGCAGCAGCCAAGAAGATTCCATACAAGTGTATGGAAAGGCCATACGACTGGTCTCTGCACTGTGCCAGTACATGCAAGGTAAACATATCACATGACCTCATAAGTTTAATCACACCTACATAAACACATATACAGGAACCCATTCACTCATGGATCCAATGAAAGGATGTACAGAAACCAGAGTTACAACCAGGCATCACCTTGCTTCATCACGGTAACACCACTGCACCTCCAAAGGTTGTGCGTCATAGAAAGGAACCACTCACAACAAACTCCATCCACAGCACTTAACTTGTGTGTTTGCATTTTTGAAGCACAGGGCACCATAGCCAACTTCCATATAGCCCTTGACAGATACAAGGAGGAAGTGGTAAATTTAGCAGCATCACAATGGAAGTGAGTGACCCAAACTAAGTATAATATTGTTTTGCCCGTCACTTTAAAATTTTACAGCGGTCACAACATTAGAGTTCTACTTTCCGTAGACTACGAGTTTTTAAGTGCATTATATGTATTGTCAGGCGCAAGTGGTATGTTAAAAGCATTTTTAAGTTGACAAATGCAATACATGTAACACACTTTAACATAGGAAAGCAGCCATGTTTATGGTGATTGATGACATTTGATGACCTTGAGGGAAGTTGCAGTTTGAGAGGCCCTATTCCTGCTCAGACAGTGGAGTCGATGTATGATGACTACAAAAGATTTATAGCATCTGGAGGGGATAATGAGAAAGTGAAATTCTTTAATAACTGCAAGGGAGAACCCTTGTTCCCTATTCCACTAAACCAGATAAATAATCAAAAAAATATTATGGTTGATCAATGTATCTATGCATGTGCCAACAAAGGTCTGCCTTCCAGCATGCGCTACTCATATCAATGGGGATCTTGTACAAACTCTACTCAATACATTGTATTTGCAGGTTGCCAATATTGGAAGGGAAATAACATGATTGAGTGCAGTTATTGTGGAACATGGTATCATATTGACTTATGTGTGTCAGTATCTTCAGATTCCCAACAACCATATATGAAGTGGGCTTGTATGAGATGTAAAAGTTAGAGAATCAGTGTTGTTTTCTTTCCTTGAATTGTCAACTGCATGATGATTGTCAATGATTTGGTGTGCTCGAATCCATTCATATACACTGTCCATGTTATCATGTTTCACTTTTATTGCAAATTTTAAAAAAATGCGTGCAACATAGGATATCAGTTGCACGCTAGCAACATTTGGTTCCGGACCAAATGTCGCTGCCACAGTTGGTCCGGGACCAAATATGGCAGCGATATTTGGTCCCGGGGCGGACATCATATGGCATGGTGGAACCGAATATGGCAGCCACATTCTGTACGGTAGGACCAAAAATGGCTGCTACATTTGGTCCCGGACCAAATGTGGCTGCCATAATCAGTCCGCCGGACAATTTTTAGGTAGGACATTTTGTGCCGTGACAGGTCCCGGTGTAAGCACATTTTGTGTGTCCATTAATAACCCGGCCGCTGCAGTCACCTTTTGTTGCAACAACCCATAATACGAACTGGCAAAAGGGGGGAGTGAACTGGCATGATAGGATACAACAGAACACTTGTGAAATGTACGAAACATGTTACAGCTGAAAGTAATACACAACCGCGTAGTGCAGCTGGCGCGTTCCTCTACTGAAGTATTATTTAGACACTCTCTGACCATTGTGATTCTATGCCTAACAGTTAGGATACAGTCCCCAGATATGGGACCTTTCCTCGAGCCCTGGATTTGCCCCCCAGATAGGACCTGTCCTGGAGCCCTGGATTTGTCCACCATGGCCTTTCTTCTAAGTCTTTTTATTACAACGAGACGACTTATCTACTGATGAGTGGTGATTGATTTTGTTAGCACCAGCTTGCTACGAGTGCATACAGACATATTGATGTGTAGCATAGTATTTCGTGTGTACATGATCATGCGTTTGAATGAATCTAGTGCGTCCTCCACAACAAATGATTAATTCTGAACCTTAACATGTACGTGTAACTTCTTACAGTCGTACCACGCGTCTATGCAATGAATATAATGCATGCACAGTAGCCGTCGACGTTCACTGCGTGTGGACGGTGTTCACAGTGTAACTGAGCAATGAATGCTGCGCACTCATTGATGTCAATTGCAGCTGCATCAAGTTTTGTCACGTCCTAGCAATTTCAAATGCCGGTGTTACGCAAAGAATCATTCATAGCAACTCCAGGTTAGGTTGCTTTTTTTCCCAGCGCCAAATATATTTGGCGCTGGGGAAAAAAGCGACGACTACTGTGCATGCATTTTATACTCAAAGGAAGAGCAAATTGTTTTTTTTTTGTTGCTGTTTCCAGTTAGAAACAATATAATATGAATAATCACAACAAAAATATGAATAATCAATACAAATTACACACATGAAACAAACAAGAAGCAAAAAGATTGTAAAACTGAAACTAGAACCCAGAGCATGCTGGGTCGACTTCACAATCAAGGACAAGGCCTGACCTAGCGAGAATGGCTCTTGTATTTGATTGCATCAGGATGAAACTCAGCCTACCAAAAATGTCGCCAAGAACTTTGGACTTTGGAGTGATGATTATGCTGCCTTCACCATATGGAGAAATGAGCGGTCAACGGGCGTAATCACGACGTACAGGTACTTACCATACACAGTATGGGACAAGTGAATTAGATTTTTTCCCCAGCTTAGCTCTCTTACGATTGTTAGTACAGCACATTTGACAAGATTTTTTTAAAAGTATGTCACCAGATTTTTCCCGACTAAGGCCTCGGTTCCATTGAATTTGCTGGGCCTTGTTTTCAAATTTACGCGAGGTCAATGAGTTGAGAATTTCCACGGCCTATAACCTCAAAACTTTATAGTCCTGTTGTCTATTCCCGTGTGAAACATACAGCAGATTTGTAAAGCAACTATTCTATGCTTTTATAAACATAGGCTTCCCATTTGAAAATTCGGTTCCATGAAGTATTCCACATATTGGATTTCATATAGTGCTCCGTCTCGTGCCCACAAAAATCGAAATTACGATTCGGGACGAAGTGTGCCGCGCGCTTATTGCTGCTAACGCTACTAACGGCAAGGTTTGTTCCTCAGTATTGAGCGCAAGCTCATTTATATATGCACAGACTACTGCATGGCGAAGTGGTCACTAAATAGTAGCTTGCTCAGCCGACAGCGTGCGTATCCATGACACTTATTCACGGCTGCTTGCTATTGGTTATATAGTGCCGGAGCACTACGCCTCGGTATCCTACAGTGGCATGCGCTATAATCTTGAGCACTAGCTGAGCAGTGTCATAAGTCGTATAGCAGTGCGTGTTGTTCTAATCAATGCACACGGGGGGGGGGGGGGGGGGGAGGAGGGATGTTGTTATACTTGTTCTGTCGCGTTTTGCTGTACACGAGTTGACCAATTTTGGTCACCAACCTTTCTCTATAAGTTACATTACTTATACGTATGATCAATCGATGGAATATTTTTGCTACCACAGCATTATAGGCACACTTGACGCCACAATCGTCTGCAATGAATTGCCACCCTCTATCGACAAGCACAGGTAATAAAAATAAGTGTTAGATGCGAGGGTCATAAATGTATTGCTCAATAGTTTAATGATAACCACTACTTCAGGCTCCGGCTGTCACTGATAGTCTGACCTATGGATCAGTCCCTACTACAATAGCTTGAATTAAGGGAGGGTGTAAGACGTAATATGGAAGTGATATGAAGAGACTTCAGTCTCTCAGTCTGCCCCAAAATTAAATTATTGAAATAAATTATGGTTAGTAATTAATATATTATACACTTGTGGCTGAGCCATTTTGAAATGCTCCCAAACCAGCTCCATTTGGGTTCACATGGAATAGTTCACATTATTATCACATATTGGTCCATTAGGATTGCTCCCACTTAGCCACACTACCCTGTACTCAACTGTAAGGGTGTGCACAGGTACATGAACAAAGCTGCAATCAGAAAATGTGTGAGCTAGTTTCCAATTGAAAGTGTGCAATGGAGCCATTCTGGCATGCACGTGTGCAGCATTGGTGCAATGTTGGAAGCAGAGGATGGTTAGTATGGGTGGTGGGCAAGTCCTAGTTAGCTAAGGGATAGTGATTTGTGCAAAACATGTAACTAAATCATGAACCTCTAACCAAAATCCTGACATTACCGTAAAAATAGTTTGGTAGCCTTTGATCATATGTGCTATACTTAATAAGGGTGCACCCCTCTCTCTAAATCATGCGGTGTCAAGTTGATGTTATCTTTTCATCTATAAATAGTTTGGCCACACCTGAAGAATCAAACCCTCCATGCCTGGCTTATAGGCAGAGTTGTTTAGAAAATACATCTAGGTTTACCACTGTTAATATTTGATAGGAACAAATACTAAAAATGTAGCTCAGTTGCTTCACATCTCAAAATGAACTTGAATTTGTAGGGGTTGGATTTATAAGGCATGGCTGTGTGGTGTGTGTATGTGTATGTGAGGTATGTGTGTGGCTATATGCGAATCTCCATTGTCCATCACTCTCTCTCTCTTTCCCTGTTCCTCCATTTATCTATCTCTCCCAAAGGTGGCACTGCATACAGATGAGAGATTGAGTGAGCTGGGAAGGTACATTATTCAACAGTGAAAAACGTGTGGCACGAGAACATATATGTAGTAAGACTAAGGCTGTTCTTTGTGCATGCGTATTTTGGTGCATGTATGTTGTGTGTGTGTGTGTGTGTGTGTGTGTTTGTGTGTGTGTTTCTTTGTTTATGTGTGTGTGCACATGTTTCTTTGTGTGTGTATGTATTGGTGTTTGTGTGTGTGTGTGGCATGTGTGTTTTAATGTGTGAAGTAATGCTCCTTGTGTCACTTGCTTAGGTAGTGCTTTTTTAGACTTAAACATTATTTTTAGAGATATCATTTTTGAGGACTGGTTACAAATATATGTGAGGACATAAAGATTGGCTAACACAAGCACACATCATGGCTATGTATTAGAAGTTACTTCTGGTTATGTGAATGAACAAGGACGAGATGTAGTGCTATGGCACAGTATTCAACATAAGTGGTTAAAAATTTGTATTATTACTATAAGTACGTGTATATCAAGCTGTAACCTAACATATTTCTAACTTTGAAGTATATGGGACGTTTTGTGACAAAGCCAGGTTTGTAGTATATAAAATAAAACGACTATGAAAGTAGCATCAATTTCAAACCCATATATCTTCTAAGCTAAACAACCCACGTCCTTATTTTCAAGACTTATTGCCACATTAGTTCTGTATTTAATTCTATTTTTACACACTAAGAACCCTTTACACATGTCCATACTAACGTTCGGTAACCTTCAGGGTTAAGAACGCATAACACTTAACAAATGAGTCCTGTTGCTATCGGATTCTGCAGATCGTTGAATTTTACTTAATCAATAATCAAGATATTGATGATCAATGTGAGCAATTTTCCTGGTCGTTTCGCGCCATTCTTTATTTTAGAAGAGATTTCATTTACCTGTGAATATTAATAAGCATCAAAATCAAAAGACCTATGCTCCCTTATGAAAATCTTTCTTGCAAAAACCTTGACTCTTTGAGTACTGAACTTCACTCCCTGTACTATCTGAAAGACGAGTACCCCCGTTCTATGTGGTGGGTGTTTTGCAGTAGGAGAGATAAACCCGTGCTCTACTAAAGTTACTGCACTTGTAAGGTCCACTGACATTTTTATAATGGAACTATGGCATAGGGCTTTCCAGTTGGCTTTTTTTTTTTTTCAGAGCTCGTGGTGCTGCAGAATATTTTTGCCTTTGGAATACTGGTATTGCTACACCAATTACTACTCAAATTCGCTGCACTGTGTGGGCAGACTGGCGATAATCCATCACACTATCGCAATAGGCGTGCATGCACCCATGCGTGTGATGTATGTACAGGTTGCAAATACTGGACTGGTGGTGTGATGTATATACAGGTTTGGTGTGCTATACTGGACAGGTGTATTGAACTGAACTTGTGTGTTGTATGTGCTGGACTGGTATGTTGCATGTACTGGGCTGGTGTGTTGGACTGGTGCATAAGAATTTTTAAATGTAGGTGTGTTGTATGTACTGTTGTATGTACTGGGCTGGTGTTTTGAATGTATACTGGACTGGTATGTTGTATGTACTGGACTGGTATGTTGTATGTACGGTCTGATGTGTTGTATGTTGTGGACTAGGGCCGGTGTGTTGTATGGACTGGTGTGATGTATTTTGTTGACTGGTGTGTTGTACTACATGGGACTGATGTTATGGACTAGTTGTATGTACTGAACTAGTGTGTTGCATGTACTGGACTAGTGTGATGTACATACTGGATTGCATGTGGCACTGCCCAGGCCACTGTGATCCAGAAACCTACTTCAAATGACACCAAGTGCTCTGATCTCAGGCAAATGTTGCCTCACTAGTTCCTGAGTCCTACATACAGTACAGAGGGATAATTAGCTATTAGCTGGCCTATCTGCTTGCCACCACCTCAGATATTTCTGGGAGACTTTTTATTTGATCATAGCAAACATCCTATTTGTGTATGTGTGTATGCTATGTGTGTGTGTGTTTTTTTTTTTTTTGTATGTACATCTTTCATTTCTAGGGGTCCATGTCTTTTACTGGAAGGAAGCCTTAATAGTGGTAGTGAAATTATTTCTACCCATATCTCATGAGTTATTCACACACATGGCTTCATATATTCCCTGTGGCTTCACCAAGGCTTCAGAACGGGGGATCTCACCTAAAATTCTGAGGATGTATACAGGTGTCTAGTACTTCACACCACCACCCTCCCTCTTTAATAAAGGTGCAGGGGCAATGCTTCACCCCTTCCCTCCCCTCTTATACAACACACCAGTCGAGTACATACAACAGTACATACTATATACCAGTCCAGTTCAACACACCCAGTCCAATTCATATAATACTTCCGACCACCAGCCCAGTATATACAACATATCAGTCGTGTACACCTGTACATACATCACACATGCATGCCTGCACTTGAGTGTAGGCCTATGGCGATGGGGTGATGGATTATCACGGGCCTGCCCACACAGTGAACTTGAGTCCACGGCACCATAAGCTCTAATCAAAAACTATACCAAGGTCATGTCAGCGGCCCTAATAAGTGCGGTAACTTTTGTTGAGCACGGGTTTATCCCAAAACACCTCCGTACTCACGAGCTTCTAGGCCTAGTATAATAGTGGCACACGTCTTTCAGATAGTTCAGGGCGTGAGGTTCAGTACTCAATAGCCTAGAGTCAAGATGATAAAATATCTTTTGCAAGTAAGGATTTTCATTACGGGGGGGGGGGGGGGGGGGCGTAGGTCTTTTTATGGCTCGGATGAGGTATGGAATCTCGCTCGGGTGAATGGAATCTCTTCTAAAATAAAAAAAATGGCGCGAAAAGACTGGAAACATTGCTCTCACTTTGATCATCAATATCTTGTTTATAGATTAAGTAAAATTCAATGATCTGCAGAATCTGATAGCAACTAGATTCCTTCGGGTACGTTGCAATTTTGACTCTGGAGAGATGCTCCTTTATGCGTTCTTAACCCTGAAGGTTGGTATGGGCGAGTGCAAAAGGATTCATAGTGTGTTAAATTATAGAATTAAATACCGATGCTGAACTGATGTGGCAACAAGCCGAAGGACTTGTCGTTTATCTTGGAAGATATGTAGCTCTGAAATTGATGCTAGTTTATTGTCGTTTTATTTTATACGTGCATACCACAAGCCTGGTTTTGTCACTAAACATGTATATGTACTATTGATAGAGAGCTGATAATCCCACAACTGTGTACATGTATGTATGTGATGCTTCTGTTGACAATGTGTGTTACATGAGTTTTGAAATAGATGCTGGCACTTGCCCAGGAGGCTACTGCTGATGACAGATTTCCATCTTGATTTGGACATTGCCCCCTCGCCCCACACATGAGTCTTTCGATTGATAAGAACTGAGAATCAAAATTAAGGGGTGTGTGGCATTTGCCCATTGCCACAGAAAATCAGTTTATGTGAAGAACACTGATTCACGCTACAAAAAAAATTCTATAGCACATCCACTACGTGTATTCATGCACATGTTAGTGACCTCCGTTCTCTTTTCCAGTCCTTACTCCAATATGGTTGGTAGCCATGGCTCTGAACAAATGGCTCAGCATAGCAGGGGACTTTCATGATGATTCACATGTCTCTCTCTGTGTGTGTGTGTGTGTGTGTGTGTGTGTGTGTGTGTGTGTGTGTGTGTGTGTGTGTGTGTGTGTGTGTGTGTGTGTGTGTGTGTGTGTGTGTGTGCGCGTGTGTGTGTGTGTGTGTGTGTGTGTGTGTGCGTGTGTGTGTGAGCGTGTGTGTGTGTGTGGATGAATGTGTGTGCGTGTGTGTGTGTGTGTGTGCGTGTGTGTGTGTGTGTGTGTGTGTGTGGATGAGTGTGTGTGTGTGTGTGGGTGTGTCCAAAGCAGCTTTGCCCAAGAAAAGCTGTCATTATCTGTGGTGCAGACCTTGCAATAGGGTTGATTATGTTCATTGTGTGCTATGTAAACTTCCACAGGTGCTGACCTTACAACTTGGTTAGCTATCTGCTTTGCCTACAACTGCACAATGCATGCATAGTAACTTGATAAACCTCACCATTGGGTCCCTCCCACAAGTATAATACTATATGACAATGCCAGTATATATATATGTGTACGTATGTACTGTGTGTGTACCTACGTACACACACACACACACACACACACACACACACACACACACACACACACACACTCAGAGACCCGCACAGAAACATCTTACACTGAATTGTCCAAATAATGCACACACATTCCAGGAAGGTTCAAAACATAATATTTGGGTGCCATGATATGCTGACGTACATTAACTGCTCAGCTAGACCAGAGATGTCAACTGTCTAGGTCAGAAAAGATTAACACAGCCGTATAAAAGGCTAACTTTGGGCTTGAATGGCTAACAGAAAAGTCTTAAAACACTTTTGTGCCCAACCTAATGCGAAATCGGGGGGGGGGGGGGGGGGGGGGGGGGGGGGGGGGGTTCTCGTACCCATACCCACCATGTACACTAAGCGATAAACGCTTACGTCATGGCGGGTCTGGGTACGAGACTTGGGGGTTGGGGGGGGGGTTGGCCAAATACGAATGCGGCAGTGGCGGATTTAGGGGGGGGGGGGGGGGGGGCGTGGAGGGCGCACGCCCCCCCTAACATATGGATGGCCCAAAAAATTATTATAAGTTAACCTTTGACGGCATGTATTTTACGTTCATTCGCGCGCGCGTGTGAAGTATACCTAGGTAGCACGTAGGTAGGTATTTTTTGTGTGCCCAAAGGTATCGGACCTGAAGCGGAATGGCCCCCCCCCCCCCCCCCCCTCACACTTTTCGTATCGAAGCGAATTGCCCCCCCCCCCCCCCCCCCTCTAGTAACGTACCCAGACCCTGATTCCCACAGCTGCGGGTGGATTACATCACCGCAACGTGGAAAGAGGGTCTGGTAAAGTCCTTTCTGTCCAGTGATTATGTAAGAGGAATGTAAATGACGTATCATGAATTTTATTAACATACAGTGGGGGCTCACAACAACGGAAAAGTAACACTCGGAACAACGAACAATTAATGACAATCATTGGGCCTTATAATAGCTGCCCGTGGTTAGATCACGAAACCTGTACTGCAATTCATCGTCTCAGGCGCCTCTACCGCTAACGCAATTCATCTGAGAGCGCCGCCTATCAGCGCTTATAACAAAAATAACAATTTGTCGATGCCCTTATTAAAGTTATCGAAATCGCTGCACATGCACACGACGTACATGAATAATCGCTGATCGTTTGTACCACTTCGTGACAATACATAGGGTACTGAGCGACATATACAGATAACATCACAGATCAATTGTGCTTTCAGACCTCTGAGCCATACTGGGCAGAAGGGCATGCGGACAAATGACTGTGCAGTACTGTATGCATGGTCAGTACTTTTGGAGTTGTCACTTCTGGTACAACGTTTCAGAGAAGCCGCTCCCACGGATAAGCTAAGGTGCATGCATATTTGCGCATGAATATAGCATATTCTAATTAATACCTTCCAACAATTTTCTTGGCTCCGGCGGCCGAGTTCGACGTAAGCAGCACGAAATAGAGACAATAACGACGTCTATTTATTTCACTATGTCAATATCTAACTTTAAACTTTAGTTTGTCCGGATGACGAGAAATGTTAGACGAATGCTGGCTGCAAGAGGTTGCCATCAAAATTCTAATAATACGTGCGCACGTGTTTAGGAAATATTGATACGAATAAACATTAAGCATAGTACAGTACAGGATTCGTTGTCGCCGGTTTGACTAAAGTTTTAAAGTTAGATATTGACATAGTGAAATAAATAGACGTCGTTATTGTCTCTATTTCGTGCTGCTTACGTCGAACTCGGCCGCCGGAGCCAAGAAAATTGTTGGAAGGTATTAATTAGAATATGCTATATTCATGCGCAAATATGCATGCACCTTAGCTTATCCGTGGGAGCGGCTTCTCTGAAACGTTGTACCAGAAGTGACAACTCCAAAAGTACTGACCATGCATACAGTACTGCACAGTCATTTGTCCGCATGCCCTTCTGCCCAGTATGGCTCAGAGGTCTGAAAGCACAATTGATCTGTGATGTTATCTGTATATGTCGCTCAGTACCCTATGTATTGTCACGAAGTGGTACAAACGATCAGCGATTATTCATGTACGTCGTGTGCATGTGCAGCGATTTCGATAACTTTAATAAGGGCATCGACAAATTGTTATTTTTGTTATAAGCGCTGATAGGCGGCGCTCTCAGATGAATTGCGTTAGCGGTTAGAGGCGCCTGAGACGATGAATTGCAGTACAGGTTTCGTGATCTAACCACGGGCAGCTATTATAAGGCCCAATGATTGTCATTAATTGTTCGTTGTTCCGAGTGTTACTTTTCCGTTGTTGTGAGCCCCCACTGTACTCGAATAATTTAAGCGAAAGTATAACGTAATAAGTTAATTGCATCACGCTCTACCAGCACCTCTTTCTTTCCGGCCTGTGAAGGATGAACCTGGGCGAGACGCAAGCGCAATGTCTCGCAGGTTAAAGCTCGCAAGTTCTCCCTGGTTGTCATATGAGCAACTGGTCGCAGTCAAGGCTATGACTGGAGTGCTGCACCCATGAAGCCCTCACTTAAATACAAAACCTGTACCATATCGACAACGATTGGGGTGATTTGATTGGATAAGGGTATTATGGGGGAAAAGGATTCCCTACAATGCTATTGAGCACTAATGCACAGTATCGGATTGATTAGGATCATTCATTGAATGCATCTGTAGAAACATATGTTCACATCTTGGCCTTAGCAACATCACTATAGCCAGCTTAGCAACACTACATGACACAGAGCAACTCTCTGCATTAAACTTAGTTTATTACCACTGTGCCTAAACTCTACCTTAATGCCATCTAATTGCTCTTACAGGCTGAGTAAATGTACCCCCTGCCCCATACTAAGAATCGTAGTTGTGTTTGGCCCATAATGGGGGCAGGCGACAGCCCAGCCAGGCATGTAGCAGCTGTGCCTCGTACCACTGGGCCTAGGGACCAATGGGTGACGCTGGTCACCATTGGGTCGGCCTGTGTCCCAAACCAAGACGCTGGTCATGGTTTGGTGGCTGTCCCAGGGTAGAAGCCCGGAGGGTCGCCCAAGTGAAAAAACCCAAAATGGTTGGCGATTAGGAAATGGTTTCAGGTTTGTGGAGTAGGGTACACAGCATGGGTACATACATCTGGGTAGTTGTTACTGTGCGGCCATAGTTCTAGTGTCAGATGGGTGAGTCAGGGGATGACGGGTGTAGGTCTGATATGCACAACTTCGCCATCTGCCAAGCTTCTGGATGGTCTCAGTGGGAAGGCCTGCTCTGGCGGCTGCTGTGGCTGCACCAATACATAGACTGTGTGTGTTGTATTGGGCTGGATTGTAGCCACATTGCTCCACCAGGGATAGGAAGGTGGAGCGGAAGCTCTTGGATGTAAGCGGCCTCCCATCTCTGAAGTGGAAGAGGGGTGATGACTGAATGGGACAGCGACAGCATCCTCTATAGGCCTCCATTGCTGCCACTGGACACGTGTGCCTGCCCTCGGTACGCCCAATGCAGATAGTGGTTGCCCTTGCCATCTGGTCGGTTTTGGACGGCTTGATAAAAAAGTGCATGCCTTCTCCGGTCCAGCTGATGTCTTGCCTGGTAGGGTGGTACCAAGGGTCAAACCTCCGGTTCTTGAGGGTAAATTCGCTGACCCTCAAGAAACCAAAGAAGCCGAGGGTAAGGGCCGCTCTGAGCATCCGACTGTCGTGTCTTTTCAGGGGGGCTGCCTCCAACCTCTACAGCATGTGACCCAGCATCTCCACAGTCAGCGGCAGTCGTGTGGGCTTGAAGTGGATGGGCTCTTGGAGGCGTTGGACACCCCGGATGGCAAGTCGCAGCGTTGGGTTAGGAAGCGGGGCTCTTGTACCCCATGGAGTAGTGCAGGAATGAGACTGCTGCCACATAAACCTGAATGGTCCTGGAGTTCAGGGTCCGGCTGAGGTGGGCTGCAAATAGTGTGATAGTTTCTTTTGTGCCGGGGGACCGGTATCAACTTAAAAGCGTGGTAGAAACCCTGGTAGCGCCTGATTCCAGTGGCATAGGTGGTTGCAGTAGATGGGGCCATGGCTCTGTTCAGTAGGAGCTGGAGATGGTGGTTCAGGTCTCGGGCAGGTGATGTGGGGTTGGGGTTGGTTGAGGGTCCGCCTGGGGGGCAAGAGTGAAGAAGAGGGGTAAGTTATTTGGGGAAAGGGCATCAGCAATGCTGTTTAGTCTGCCAGGTAAGTGTGACAGGCGGATGGTGAAGCTGTGCTGGGCTGCCACTAGAAACGGGGGTTCAGAGCAGCCGCATGAGGTCAGGATGTTTCGCAGACTGTCTTGCCCATGCCTGGACAATGGGGAGGTTGTCGCAATGGAAGTGGATGTGTAGGCCTGCCCAGAGATGACCCCATGTGCTAGCAGCAGCCACAATGGCAAACAGTTCCTGCCACTGTATGGAACGGAGTGGGAGGCATTGGTGTGGCTGCCAGTCACCCTGGAACCAAGCGCCGTTGAAGTAGGCACCAAATCCTAGGGAGCCTGAGGCATCAGTATAGAGTTAAAGAGAGTCGGCTGCTGTCCATTCTGGGTCCAGGAACATGGCAACACCATTCCAGGAAGGAAGGAAGCTGTCCCACCACCTAATGTCGGCTCTTGCTTCTGCATTAAGGCTGATGTGATGTGAAGCTTCCTAACTGTGGTGGAGAGGTCAATTAGGCGGCGGAGAAAGAGCCTCCCTGCTGGCACCACCTTAGCAGCAAAGGAGAGCTTGCCGATGAGTGAGAGCAGCTCCCTCTTGGTGGCCTTGTGCCTGGATAGCCAGGACCTGGTTAGCCCTGTCAGCTCCTCTAGCTTGTCCGGGGGTAGTCGAAGCTGCTATGCTGATGTGTCGAGGACTAGTCCCAGGGAGGTTAGAGCTGTGGTGGGTCCCTCCAGCTTCTCAGAGGCTACTGGAATGCCTAACTGGTCACATACTGTCAGCATCCTGGACATTGCCTCCTGACATGTGTCCTTGCCGGGAGGGCCAACCAGGAGGAAGTCATCCAGGTAGTGTAGCAGCTGGGCCCCATAGTTGTTGGCCATGATCCAGTCGAGTGCCTCAGTGTAGTGGTTAAAGAGGGCAGGGGCTGAACGTAGACCAAAAGGAAGGCATGTGTCCACATAAAACTGTCCTCGCCAGCAGATCCCCAGGTGCACCTAGTCTCGTTCCCAACAGCTGCGGGTGGATTATACATCACTGGTACATGGAAAGTGGGTCTGGAAAATAAGAACGACGCACTTGTTCCGAGCGTCCCAAAACATTGGGACGGATGTGTATATACGTAATGATAATGACGTCACCTTAATAATACATGCAAGTTGCTGATTACCTGCACCAATGATCTACAGATGCCCCAGTAACTATATACATAATGCAGTGGCATCTATAGATTGTCTATAGATAAGGCCTAAGGCAAACTACATGTACATGCACCTACACATACCGCTTAGCAGTCATGATTCCCTCCCTCCCTCAGGAGGAGGGCAGGACACAATGGTCAGCAGTCAAGTGCAGTATTATGTGAAGAATTCCGATCTGAAAAAAAAAACATCTCGAAGGACATGTTGGAATATTGCATTCAGGGGAAGAGTTGTAGAAGGGCTTTATTGTACTCTTATTTTGACTCTAATGTCACTGATATCTTGGGTTGTTCATGTTGTGATGATTGTGCTAAGTCTTGTATGTGTATTGATTGTAAGTGTAATAGTTTCCCCATCTGCTTAAAATAAAACAGTAAGTGGCCAAATCACAGCAGCAAGATAATAGAGATTAGCACAAAGTACAGACTGACATGCATACAAAAATAAGTCCTTATATACAAACAATGGCATAATCGTAATGTTCTAGAAGAGTCTGCGAATGAGACTGCGCAGGCGTGAACATGGCGGATCCGTTACATTGCTCCCCTTCTTTTTTAATGTTGGATGTAGGGGCCATAGCGATCGGGGGCACGCCTCTGACGGATCGGATAGCGACGTTCTGCTTCAGGTGCTTCTTGTGCAGCAGGCGGTGGGTGCTGCTCTCCATGAGCTCCTCCTACTGCAGGACCAGCAGGGATGTCCACTGGAAGGTCTTCATGCTCACCTTCTTCAACGTCATCATCTGATAACAGAAGGTCCTCATCACTTACGCGAGAATTGGCATCAACCCTTGTCTGTTGAGGCACTACAGCACGTTTTGTTCGTTCTACTGGGGTGGGATGTACATCAGCCTCAGTGCTCTGTTTCATGCAGGGCTTTAGTCTATCAAAGTGAACAATTTGATATCTCCCTCCTCTCTGGTTCTTGACCTTGTATGTGCAGCTGCCCACATTCTTGACCACTGTGTATGGCCCTGTCCATGGGTGGAATAGCTTTCTGCACTGACCTCGTGGCACTGCTGGTAAGAATAACCACACCAAGTCACCTTCCTTTAACTGTTCCCCATGAGCCTTCCTGTCATAAATAGCCTTCTGCCGGAGATGCTCAGACTGGCAGTGCACTCTCACGCTTGCATATGCATCCTGCAACCTTTTCTTTAGCTCCTGCACAAAATCTGGAAGTTCCTTATCCTCCTCCTCCCGCCTTAGAGGGTACATGAGGTCCACAGGAATAGCTGCTTGGCGCCCAAACATCAGGAAGAATGGGCTATAACCTGTGGAAGAGTGCACACTTGTGTTATATGCAAAACACAATTTGTGAATATAGTTCTCCCAATCAGCTGGGTTGTCTCCCACTGCGGTAGCCAGCATGTCCAGCAGAGTCCGGTTAAAACGCTCTACCATCCCGTTCCCCTGTGGCCTGTAAGGTGTAGTGTGAGATTTCTTAATCTGCAACAGTTTACATATTTCCTTGATGAGCTCCGATTCAAACTGACGGCCTTGGTCGGAGTGAATCTGCTCCGGGGGAGAGAAACGGCAAAAACATCTCGTCAACAAGTTTCACTGCAACGGTAAGGGCCTCTTGATTAGGAATGCCATACACCTCCACCCATTTTGTGAAACAATCTGCTGCCACTAAAACATACTTACTACCTCTGTTGGTTTCTGGTAGGGGACCCATGATGTCCACACAGACTGTCTGCATAGGATACCCGGCTCGAAGTGTCTGCAGGCCAGCCCTTCTTTTTGGGGCGGTAGACTTCCTCCTTGCACATATATCACACCTTTTGCACCATTCCTCTACATCCTCACCACACCCAGGCCAATACAAACGTTCCTTTAGTCTCCCTAACATTTTCCCTTTACCGAGATGTCCCCCAGCAGCTCCCTCATGAAGTTCTTTAAGTACTTCATCGTGCAGGACATAGGGCAAAATAAACTGGGATTTGTTTGCATCTTCCAAATCTTTTCTCCACAACAATCCTTTATCCAAAACTAGAGAATCCCATTGCTGTAATAACCACTTACTTTCCCTCCCCCAGGTATTCAATTCTTCGGAAGATGGCAGCTCCCCTAAGCTAACAGCATTGTAAACTGGTCCAATGATGGGATCCACGGATTGAAACTGGCGCATTTGCTCAGCTGTGTATGTCTGAAAAGGCAAACTGTTAACTACACCCACCAATGCCGATCCTTCAGGTACATCCTTAGAATGACTACTGCGTCCACGCTGTCTACAGGGGATTCGTGACAGGGCATCTGCACTGTTATGTAGTGACCCTTGCCTATGAACCACTGTAAAGTCGTATTCTTCAAGACGTTCTAGCCAACGAGCTAATTGTCCTTCAGGCTCTTTAAAGTTTTTCAGCCAGACTAGAGAGCCATGATCTGTCCTTAATGTGAACCGTCTACCCAGTAGGTACTCTCGGAAGTGTTTCACAAACTCCACCACTGCCAAAAGTTCTCTCCTTGTAACACAATATCTTTGTTCTTGTCTGCTAAGGGACCGGCTAGCATATGCAATTACACACTCGGAAGCATCACTGTTAACCTGTGATAATACTGCACCAATACCACAGTCACTTGCATCAGTGTCCAGTATAAAGCTCTTTGACCAATCTGGGTGGGCAAGAATAGGGGAAGTCATTAGACACTTACGAAGGTTATCAAATGCCTGTTGACAGGTATCAGTCCATTGGAAAGTTATGTTCTTTTCCGTTAAACGATGAAGAGGCTTGGCAATAGTCCCGAAGTTTTTTATAAACCTTCGATAGTAATTTGCTAACCCCAAAAATTGCTGCACTTCCTTTCTTGATTGCGGTGTAGGCCATTTTGCAATCACCTCCGTTTTAGCTGGATCAGTGGCAATTCCACAAGCTGACACAATGTGGCCCAAAAAGGCAACCTGCTTTTGAAAAAATTTACATTTTGTAGGCTTAAGCTTCAGCCCCGCCTCCCGGAGCTTCATCAAGACACTAGCAATATGTCGCAAATGATCACCAAATGAGCTCCCCACTACAATTATGTCATCAAAATATACCAAACAACTGGACCACTTAAGGGTGCCCAGCACTGTATCCATCAAAGGTTGGAATGTGGCGGGCGCATTACATAACCCAAAAGGCATTACCCTGAACTGGTATAAACCCTCTGGTGTGGAAAAAGCTGTCTTGGGTCTATCCTCCGGGGCCATTTCCACCTGCCAATATCCGCTGGCTAGATCCATTGCAGTGAAGAATTTGGATCCCCCCAAAGTGCCCAGCGTATCATCGATTCTGGGTAAAGGATAAGCATCTCTTTTGGTTATGGTGTTTACCTTCCTGTAATCCACACAAAAACGCAATGTTCCATCCTTTTTCTTCACAAGTACAATGGGAGATGACCATGGCCCTTCTGATGGCTCCACTATTCCATTGTCCAGCATTTCTCTAAGGAGTCGACGTACATCCTCTCTGCGTGCTTGAGGGATCCGACGGGGAGGACACTGGATGGGACCTTCGGAGCCCGTATTGATTCTATGCTGCAACAAAGATGTATGACCCAGGTCACTACTCCTGAAAGAAAAAACATCTTTATACTCCATCAGCAATGAAAACAACATCTCTTTTTCATTCTGGTTGAGTTGGTCCCCTGCCCCCAATACCAGGTTCCAAAGCTCTGCCTGGTCCACAGACGACTCCTTCCCAGATGATTTTCCAACAGATGCAGCATTCAGTTGTACAAGATCTTGTTCAATTAACTCCATCTTTGCTAGCTCCACCCCTTTCTGCAAAACAATGCTAGAGTCACGAGGATTAAGAACACGAATTGGAAAGGTTTCCTTGTTAGAGCACATCACAGCCCTTGCCACCATGACACCACACGACACAGTTGGGTTATTTTCAATCATCCATATACCACTTCCTACATTGCACAATGGTTTCACTATGATCTCCATTTCACTTACTGCCGGGACAGTTATTTCATGCATAGTTACCACCCCAACAAACTGTGTCACTTGTTTACACCTACCAGCATCCTGAAGACCAACTGAAAGATCAACTGATGGGAACTTAAGCAACTTTTTCCCAACATCAATTACACAGTTATGCTGTTGTAGGAAATCTAACCCTAAAATGGCATCGACCACAAGCTCACCAGACACCACAAAATTTCCAACAAACTCAAATCCTTCAATACACACCTGAGCCCTTGTCAATCCTTTAACCAACAGTGGGGTACCATTAACACCTACAAGCTTTTTACCAGTCCATTGTTCCAAGGACAACTTGGTACTGTCGATTTTATTCCACATGTTTACATTTAACAATGACACAGTAGCCCCAGTGTCTACCAAAAGTTCAAGAGGACAAGCTCCTATCATGCCAGACACACTAAAACTGATAGCGCTAGATACGGATAAAGTTGGTACGGTTACCATCTTTTTCTGGGCCTTTACATGTCCTTCCCCTCGTGGCTGGCCCGTGCCTCCGAGGGGTTGAAGTTTCCCTGCGACTGTTGCGACTGGCGTTCCCAGCAATTTCGTGCAATGTGGCCTTTTCTCCCGCAGTGCCAGCACGTAGGTCTCTTTTTCTCAGCTCCTCGCCCTTGCGTAGTTCCCTGGGATATCGGTTTACCTGCACTTGAAGATTCAGCCTTGTTCACCACCAAAACCTCCAACTTCTGTAGCCTGTCGTTTAGAACCTTCAATGCCTCAGCCAATGTTTCAGGGCCAGCGGCAGCAGTTGTTGCAATATTTCCCTTTTGCGCACCACTAGTAGACCCGAGGTAGGACTCCAGTTCTATCGTGGCGGTCACCGCAGCATCCACCGTTTCCGGCCGCTTTTGCCGCACTCCGAAAGCTATCTGCGGGTTCTCGATATGCGCAAGATATGCTAACCTCTCTCGAGCCTTTTCCTCTAAGTCGCTGTACGCCTTGTCTGCCAGCACCTTAAGGGCATCACCAAAGGTGGCCCAGTCTTCGTCCTTACGCCTCGTGCGTGTGTGAAGCTTAGAGCTCCTTCTTGCTGTCAGGTTCAAAACGTTGCTTTAGAGCCTTCAAACACTCACCGTATTCCTCCCGCACGTTTCTTGGGAGCTTTTGGAAAGCCGTCCTTGCCTTACCAGCGAGTCTTACCTTAAGCCATTTCAGTTTCTCGTCTTCAGTGGCCCATTTGTTCAATGCTGCTACACTTTCGAAGTGCTCTATCCAGTCGCTCCAACATTGAGACTCTCCGCTGTATATTTCTGGCAGGAGCAAAGGTTTCCCAGACATCCTGCCGACTACGCCAATGTAAGTGGCCAAATCACAGCAGCAAGATAATAGAGATTAGCACAAAGTACAGACTGACATGCATACAAAAATAAGTCCTTATATACAAACAATGGCATAATCGTAATGTTCTAGAAGAGTCTGCGAATGAGACGTGAACATGGCGGATCCGTTACAAAACATTTCAACTGTATAATAATAAATATGTATATTATGGATGGATACAATGTTGTCATGCAACTACATGTCAGCTGCTGACTGCTAAGCGAACCATTTGCCTCCAAAGAGAAGTAGCTCCGGGGCCGCCAATGAAAACTATATGAAACTCCCCATTCATCACTCTGACTTGCAAATCCTTATCTCCCCAGTGATGCAAGTTGCAGACAATCCTCTGGTCCTTAAAGCAGGACCTATATAAGTATACATGGCCTTTTTTAACCATGTCACACACGTTTTACCTGATCCTTCATTAGCGAAAGCAGTGGTGAAACGACGATGACTATGCTTCCTCTACAGCCACGCAATTCGTCGTACGCGTATGGCAGCACTGAATATATTAGCAATTTGCAGTATCCAGTTGGCAAACTGACGAAAACATCTTTTCCTTGCATGAAGGTCTTAATTGCTACCATTTGTTGTGGACGTAGGTCAGCAAATCCTAGCCTTTGAACCGCACGCAAAACCACCGCGTATTTTGCCGCACAATCCCACTTCGATGTCTAATTGAGCCACACTTTCCACTTGAAATCAACCAGCTGCAGCTGCTTATGCATAGAGTATGTAGACACTGGGGCTCCATGAGCTATATCATTCAGGGCTGCCTATTCCACTACCATGGTAATTGAGATCAGGAGCAACCTATATAAAGAATTGTACATGAGTGATTAAAAAAAGTTGCTATACACACAAATAATTGTTCTTTGAAAAATTTAGAGATCTGTTTTTCCATCCATGTCTTGAAGGTGAGCATATTTATTGAACTAACGGTTGCCTTTTATTGATGGAAAGGCATAGTGTTTTCTCCCTGTTTAAATGCCTTGCATTGAACTAGTTCGTTAAAAAGCGTTATCAAATCTTCTTCAGAGCGTTTCGTGTGAGACAGTGAGGCTCTCGTATTGGTCATACGATCATAATTATTCAATATCAGAGAAAGGTGCTATAGGGTTCACGTGATGTGGGTGTGGTTATTCATGTCGTTGTATCCTTTATCTGTGCACGTTGTACTACAGTGCCAAGTGCAATCCTTTATCATCGTAAGTATTCCGTAACCTTAAGGGCCGCTGAGAAACATGGTGTCAGGAGTGGGATCTCCTTGTTAAAAGAAAGAAGAAATAAGGAAGGAAAAAAAAAAAAAAAAAAAAAAGAGAAATTTTTGGCACCAGAGCCTATAACAGGAGAAGGTGACTTGAACGAGCAGTGGCGGCGTTTCAAGAGAGAATTTTTGATATTCCTGACGGCAACTGGGAAGGGGGCGGCTTCGGAGCAAATCAAGCTGGCGTTGTTCTTGCGACTAGTGGGGCAGCGCATAAATGATGTATACGAGACAATGCAGTTTGTTGACGGAGAAGATCGAACAAGTTGGTCGGTGGTAGTAGGGAAGTTGGACGGGTTGTGCGCCCCTAGGACGAGTAAACACGTTACGTGGGATAAGTTCTTCCAACTGAAACAGGAAGGAAGAAGTCTGGATCAGTTTATGATGCTGATTCGTAAGCAAGCAAATGACTGTGAGTTTGGCGAGATGAAGGAGAATTTGATGTTGCACGTGTTAATTAGGGGAGTGGACAATGACCGTATGAGGCGTCGGCTGTTGGAAACGGAGAAGCTAGATCTGGCAAAGGCCATTCAAATGTGCCAGGTTATGGAAACCACTCTGGCTGATCTACAGCATATGAGCAAGAAACCTGAGGCAGGGGAAGAAGAAGGACCGGTGGCATCAGTAAGGACCAGGAAAGGGTTCAGAGGCAAGGAGAACTATGTACAGAAGGAGGGAGATGGAGCAAAGAATCCAGCAGCAGGGCAACAGGGAAGAAGGACCGGTGAACGGAAGGGTTGTTCAAGATGTGGAATGGTACATCCACCCCGGCAGTGCCCAGCATTTGGGAAACAGTGTCTGAAATGTCAGAAGTACAATCATTTTGCCAAAGTGTGTAGGGGCAGCGACAAACCAACTAACTTAGTAGAAGAAGCAGAAATGGACTTTGATTCAGAAGAAGAGCAGACTCGATCTCGTGCAGAAGATGTCTTCCAGATTCAGGTAGAGAAAGTAGGAAGAAAGTTGTTAGCCAAAGTCGTATTTCAAGTGGAAAGGGGAACGAAACAGGTTGTCTGCCAGCTAGACACAGCAGCTTCGTGTAATGTCATGACCAAGATGGATCACGAGCAGCTGGGAAAGCCAAAGCTCAAGAAGAGCCGTACTCGTTTAATAATGTATGATGGCTCAATCAACGAGTCTTTGGGCCAGTGCAGGGTTTTGGTGGTCAACAGAGATGGAAAATTGACAGAGCTTTTGTTTGAGGTGATGGACTCAAAACAACACACTTTACACTTTAGAAAAGCAGTTATTTGACTACCTTTTGGGGACCCAATGGTCGCTATAGGTGGTGCCGTTTACCTTTTGGGTTATCATCAGCCCCAGAGGAGTTCCAACGACGATTGCAGAACGCTCTGCATGGAATCGAAGGGGTAGCAGTTGTTGCGGATGATATCTTAGTTTTTGGGGTAGGCACTACAATGGAAGATGCCATTCAAAATCATGATGAAGCATTACTAAGGGTACTGAAGCGGGGCCCGCCTTTGCAATTTGAAGCTGAACAAACAAAAGCTGCAACTTCGCTTGCCCGAATTGTCATACATAGGACACAGGATTTCGGCGTCAGGTGTGCGCTTGGACCCAGTCAAAGTAATGGCTATCAACCGATGCCAGCTCCCACCTCAGCACCGGAAGTGCGCCGTTTCCTAGGCATGTGTAATTACCTTAGTCGTTTCATCCCGAAACTATCTCAAGTTAGTGAGCCGTTGAGAGCACTGACAGAATCCAACAAGGACTTTGTATGGGGAAAGGTCGAGCAAGAGCACTTTGAGCAAATTAAAGCTCTTATCAGTAAGGATCAACTACTACATTTTTACAATGTGAAGAAACCGACTACCATTCAATGTGACGCCAGCACAAAGGGTCTCGGTGCCACACTATTACAAGAGGGGCACCCGATCATTTCAGTTTCCAGGTCACTCACCAGAGCAGAAAAAAATTATGTGGTGTTGGAGTTAGAATGCCTGACGATTGTTTTTGCGTGTCAAAGGTTTCACCATTATATTTATGGGAAACATACGTTGGTAGAAACAGACCACAAGCCACTGGAGGTGATCACCAAAAAGTCAATTTTGGCGGCTCCCAGAAGGCTACAGAGGATGCTTTTGCAATTGCAGCGGTATGATTTGGAGATTTGGAGATCATCTACTGACCAGGAAAGCAGCAGTGGATCGCAGACATCTTGTCTCGTTAACCTGTTGAGTCGCCTTGCACAGAAAATTTCTGCAGGCAGGAGATTTTTCACACCAAGCATGGGGAACTGGAAGCGCAAGAGTTTAGCACGGTGGATGAAACAGACTATGTTCATGTGAAGGATGAGAAAATTGAAGAGGTGAGGCAAGCAGCGAAGGTGGATGAAGAACAAAAGTTGCTGAGACAGGTCATTGTAGACGGTTGGCCACCAAGTATTAGAGAGGTTCCTATAGGGATTCGATGTTACTGGAATTTCCGGGACACATTGACAGTGAGTGATGGAGTGATCTACAAGGGAGATCAAATAGCAGTACCCACAAGTCTTCGTGAAACCTATCTGGGAAAACTGCATGCTAGCCACCTGGGAAAGGAGTCAACTCTAAGACGAGCAAAAGATGCAGTGTACTGGCCTAACATGGCCAAAGATATCGAAGGGATGATATCTAAGTGTCGAATTTGTGAAGAGGACTCCCCAGCACAGTCCAAGGAGAAACTTCAGGCACATAGCCTATCGCAACAACCTTGGGGAAAAGTGGGAACGGACCTATTTGAATACAAGGGTCAAGACTACCTGGTCGTGGTCGATTACTTAAGTGATTTCTTCGAAGTCTCAGAGCTCGCACAGGTGTCAGCAGGAGCAGTAATCAGGGTTTTAAAAGAGCAGTTTGCAAGGCATGGTGTTCCTGTCATAGTGCAGTCTGATGGAGGCCCTCAATTCGTGTCGAGGGAGTTCAGCGATTTTGCTACAGAATGGGGTTTTACACATACAGTGTCATCCCCGTACCATAGCTCATCAAACAAGAAGGCTGAATCGGCTGTAAAAATCGCTAAGCGTTTATTCAGGAGGAGTTCAGACCGATTTTTGGCCCTTTTAGAGTGGCGGAACAATCCTACGGTGAGCATCAATCTAAGCCCATGTCAAAGACTGTTCTCAAGAAGAACCAGAGGTTTAGTTCCAGTGACTCCCGAGAAATTACAGCCAGCAACTGAACAACAAGCATGGAAATTGAAACTGCAGAGACAAAACATCATACAAACGCAGGCTGAGTCAAAGGGTCGTAATCTACGTCCACTACAAGTTGGCAAACCAGTTCTGGTCCAAGACCTACGAGCAAGGAAGACGACATGGGTGAGAGGGGTATGTGAAAAGCAACTGTCTGACCGTTCTTTTCTGGTGCGAGTGGAGGACCGTCTCCTGCGTAGAAATCGCAGGTTTCTGAAACCATCGGTGCACAGTCCAGACAGGAATGCTGAAGAGATGAGTGTGGAGATAGTGCTGAAGAGATGAGTGTGGAGATAGTGCCATCTGACGTAAACATCCCCAACCAAGTGTAAGCCAGGAAGAGCCCCCCCTGGGGTTCGAAAGATCAGCAGGTTGTTTCATCAGGGTCAGCAAACACGCTTACGCCAGAGAGCTTGGAAGGCAGGGGAAAGGAGTCTGCGGATCTGCCGGAAGTTGTGAGAGGAACTGAAACGGAGTCTGTGGCAAGTAGGCCATACGTCACTCGGTTTGGGCGTGCAGTGAACCCTCCCGCTAGATATATAGACATGGGGAAATAGGTTGTGACAGTACTCTCAAACTGGGGGGAAGGGGATGTTATAGGGTTCACGTGATGTGGGTGTGGTTATTCATGTCGTTGTATCCTTTATCCGTGCACGTTGTACTACAGTGCCAAGTGCAATCCTTTATCATCGTAAGTATTCCGTAACCTTAAGGGCCGCTGAGAAACACGAGATTCGTTCTAAATTTAGATTGCCGTACTATTTTTGGACATAAACATTGAGGGACGCTCGGAACAAGTGCGTCGTTCTTATTTCCCAGACCCACTTTCCACGTAGCGGTGATGTAATCCACCCGCAGCTGTTGGGAATCTGGGTCTGGGGACGAGACTAAGGTGCACCCAGTCTGCAGCTTGTACTGGAATCAGGCGGAAGGCAGCTTTGAGGTCAATCTTTGCCATCAACGCATCTTGACCATACTGGGAAAGCAGAGCCACAGCGTGATCCATAGTCATAGATCCCTAACCTCAAACTCACAAGCGGCGAAACAACTATCACAATGCTTTTTTTGTCAATACTCCTTACTTCATCAAACGCCCACGGTAGAATGGCGTAACATAGGGACTTGCCATATCCCGTTGGAAAACTCACAAATGCATCGCGCCCACTCAATACATCAACTACACTTCGTAGCTGCTCTTCTTTTAACTTTGAATACCCCCGACGTTTGCACGCGGATTCGATTGCTCTCTCCATTTGTTGGTAATTAATCATAAAGGTATGCAATTACCGCATACCTCGAATCTGATTGGTTCCCCAACATTCTGGGGAAGCTGGACAGAATTGAGTATAGGACTTTACCAGACCCACTTTCACGTAGCGGTGATGCAATACATCCGCTGCTGTGAAAACATGGGTCTGGGTACGAGACTACCCCCCCCCCCCCCCCCCCCCCCCACTTTTCGTATATCGGACCTGAAGCCCCCCCCCCCCCCCCCCCCCCCCCCCCCCCCCTAGTCTCGTACCCAGACCCTGATTCCCACAGCTGCGGATGGGTACGAGACTACCCCCCCCCCCCCCCCCCACTTTTCGTATATCGGACCTGAAGTGGACTGCCCCCCCCCCCCCCAACTTTTCGTATGGGGCCTGACCTTAAGCACCCCCCTCGCTGAAATCCTGGATACGCCACTGGCACCCCCCCTAATTCTAAATCTTGCGTCCGCCCCTGGTGACCGAATCCCTGTTGCGTAAGTATTGGGATAGCGCTCTTGAATACATGTACTGACGTTGTTAATCGGGGGGGGGGGGGGGGGGACGGGCGGGCTAGCTACCCAGCCCTGGATCAGCCCCTGCTGTGGCCACCCCAATGTCGGGGTACAACGCTATCCCATATCAGTACGTATACTAGTTGGGCGTGGCCCGTCCTTCGCGTTGTCTTCCGACAACGCGAAGGGCGGGCCACGCCCAACTATATGCGAGTGGCTTGCAAGAGTACAATGTCAGCCTACATGCAGCTCGATGTATCAAGCGCGTAGACACAATGACGCTGACGCGTACGCATAATATGGCGATTTTTATATACCTATACATGGTTCGCAGCTCTCGCCTTCAAAGATAGCACTTTCCCGTAGCCAAGTAACTGGTAGAGTGATATGAAATTCCTGCAACGATAGGGTAGGTTCAATAATATTCATAAAGGTGTTAAGTACAACAGAACAATTTAGCATGTCCGACCCATTTCGCACTAGTTGAATGCAGAGAACTAACGAGTGTACAAGTACTCATCAGATTGTTATTCCCGGCCCTCTCACAATAAGTACAAAGTACATATTGTGCTACACATCCTGCCTTTGTAGCACCCTTCTGTAGGACTCGTTTAATTTCCGAATATAGCTAGTGCGACATTCAACAATGCTTTGCCTCTCCTTGATGAAAAGAATGGCAGGTACTGTATAGTCTGGCGTAGCCACACCCTCGCGTATACACGTAGGGTCTGGGGAAATGCCTATACTGGACTTGTTCTAATGAGCAATTATTGCGTTCTACGTCACGCTGCGTCACGTAATGAGGAATGCATCGAAATGGGCTAAGATTGGCTTGTAAATTAGCAAACAACACCCACGCGCACATGGCGGAAAACATGTCCGATACTCCTTCATCGAAGAACAGCCTTTCTGTTGCCACGAGCAACAGACTTCGCTATCTTTTTTTCAATAGGTGAAGTCAGGTTGTACACTTTTGTAAATGTATCGTACACAACGGTAACCTGTATGCACGAGAGTTGTTAAATGGTACAAGGCAATAGGACATGCAACTTACTCTGACAATGGCTTGAGATATTCTTCGTGGCCGCCTCGATGAAGGAGTATCGGACATGTTTTCCGCCATGTGCGCGTGGGTGTTGTTTGCTAATTTACAAGCCAATCTTAGCCCATTTCGATGCATTCCTCATTACGTGACGCAGCGTGACGTAGAATGCAATAATTGCTCATTAGAACAAGTCATATACGCGAGGATGACTAGGTACTGTAAGCTTTTTTTTCTGCAAGTTGGAGCTACCCGCCTACCTCTCGTCGTAGTATCGTACCCAGACCCTTATTCCCGCAGCTGCGGATGGATTACATCATCCGCAGCTGCGGGAATAAGGGTCTGGGTACGAGACTACTCTCGTCGCAAGTATGTGGGGTACTATCGGTACCCGAAGATCAAAGGCATCAGTAATGCTCGCTAACATAATTTTAATTAAGTATGCAGTGATCTCAGAGTCGAGACTCGCAATCGAGCTATAATTTTAGTCTGGGGACCAGACGACCAGTCAGACTGCTGAAAGCCAGTCGTCTGGTCCCCAGACTACTATAATTTATGGCGCGTTGCCTTAGAAGTCGTTCGATATAACGCCCACACAGCTGAATTCATTATGTACACGACCGCATTTGCGCACGTGATGTTTGTGAGGATTATTTTGTGTCTGGGTACGAGATCGAGCAATCGTATCAATTAATGTACGCCGATCTTATAGTGCATGAATGAATCATTCACAAAAACGCGGAATTATCATAGCTAAGATCTGATAATTATGTGCATAGATTCCAGATTTGGGGCAAACCTTTTCCATATTAAATACAGAAGATATACATGTATAAGCTGGTATGTGACTAATTACATATCAACGTCAATGACGTGAAGTCAAGCGCAGCAGAAAAATTGTGGGAACCAACAGAAAGGGAGCTATAATTCTTACCTGACCATGTCCTATATTTTATAGAATAATTGTGGCAAGTTCTAAATTGCACAACATTGAAGCACAACAAATCATTTTGTTGAGCTTTCCATGCATAGAATCTTCGATACTGCCCATGCGCGGTTAGTTGTACATGCGAATTTGGACTGCCAGAGTTTCAATGGTGACGCTCATCCATAACAATCTGCGTAAAGCGAAAGTTTTTTTCCGTGAAATCTTAGTGTCCTCCCGGGCTGTGTGTCTGGTAAACGGCTCCGGTGGCCATGCTGGCTCGAGGGGAAGTGGGCGAATAGGTGCCCAGACATCTTTCCTCATCCTTAGTTTACAAAGCCTGGGTGGGAGGCGGGACGACGAACGATGATGTAAAGTGTATGGGCGAAATATTAGTCCGTTAGCGGCGTGGGAGGAGTGCCGGTGTGTCGTTTAGCCTGCTAGAATTCATGAGTGATGCTCCTATAAGGGCACTCACCTCAAATAAGGAGTCAGGATTGTAATAGCAGGCCCATGCAGTAAATAGCTTGAAGAGATGTGGCCCAACGAGACCAATCAAAGTTGTATGGAATTCGCCTCTACCAATTTCAAGATAGTAGCCGCCATCAGAGCAGCTTCGGCAGTGGTCTCCTTCGTTCTTTGTCTTATCGCTATCGTCATCAACGTTGCGTCTCAGAAATATGTCCTTTCATTTGCATCGGATAGTGTTGTATTTTAGTATATCGGGTGTACTGGCTGGAATCACTAAGGCGTTAAATCGGGTGGACTACTTTGTCGAAAATAACGACACAAAGGCCTTCTGTACGGCAAGTGGATTTATGGATGAATACGCCAGCTGGACTGGCGTTTTGTCAGGCTTCGCGATAGGGTGCACCCTATTCAAAGAGGTCTTAGGACGAAACAGCAACAGCAAATGTGCAAACAGGTTCTGGCTACTGCTGATATTCGTCTTTCCTTTATCTTTCAACTGGATTCCATTCATCCATCTGACTTATGGTCAATCAGCAGACTGGGCGTGGTGTACGATGCGTATAATATTGGAAGACTGCAGCACTTTTACATTAGCCCTGGTCTTCAATAACATGATATGGTTTGTCCCTGCCCTTCTTGTAGCCCTGGCAGTGATCGTCTTATACATTATTACCGTAGTGATTGTGATTCGAAGGCGACGAGAGTGGGACCTTACCCACGATCACCTTATAAGAAAGCAGAAGAAAAAGCTGACAAAAGAAGTGGGCTCCGTTTTATTTCTCGTCTTGGGGTTCGTATTTGTCAATTCTCTCTCACTAATTCTGAGGATTGTCCAGTTGGTTGGAGGACAGGCATTTCCATTGTGGATTATCTACGCTATTTGTACACCATTGATTCCAGGGTTAGTTTCGTTCTAATGACTGTGGACAACGACACTTGCAGCACAGCACTGCACTCATTTAGAAGTAAGAACGTCATTGGCGAATACGCCCTACAACCTGCGCTCGAAGGTAGCGGAACGCTTCCCCGAGCCCTCCCTTCCACTGGTCCAGGTGTAGTCACTACAGGCAACGAGGACATAATATTGGTCCGAGATGAAGCAACCGTGGTGTAAAATAGATGCTCTAGTTTTCTTCCTAATTACTAAGCTGCTATATCGCATTATACATTGACGCGTTTATTATGTGTTTTGTTTTGTTAGTTTTTTTTTTTTCCCCTTCTTTTTTTGTAGCTGAACGCAAACATAAGACATTAAGACCCGGAAAATACGGCATTGGGACTGCGTAACGGTTTATTTGGCGTATTGCACTAAACTGTATCGTTTCCGCGAAAAAGGATGCGCGCAATAGATATGTAACGCTCGCGTTGAAATGTATGGATTTTACGATACCCCTATCTAACAAGTCTACAGTACTGGTCCAAGGATGACACAAGATCTATCTTACAATGGCGATATCACCGACAGCTCACACGATGCAATTGCCATATATATACGCCTATGCGCGCACACGCAGACTCCTTAACTCTTTGAACGCCAATTAAGTGTGTATATGCATGCACACACAACTGTTACACCATTAATACATGAGTTAGATATTGCGTGCAAAAATGTGTTGATCGGTTACAACTCTATGATGCATGCATATGCTTGCTGCACTTGTAACCTTATAAGTCCATGTACTAAGTAATTATGTTTCTACTCCCACTGGCTTAAAGAACCCCATTATTCAGATGATTTCACTTCACTTCACTAATGAACATACTCCTAGAACAAGAATGCATACCCCTTTTGCAAGTTCGCATTATGGGTTGTTGCAACAAAAGGTCAGCAGGTTATAATGGACAGACTCAATGCAATATAACACACAGCATGGCATGGATGGTGAGGCAGATAATTCTCGTTTTGTGAGCATGCATGTATACATGCACTTGGCGTTCAAAGAGTTAAGGATACCCCCCCCCTCCCCCCCCAAAAAAAAAACATGGCTAAATAAGAATTCAGAGCCTTACAACTCCATGACAGATACTTCTATTTTCAGTGCGTAAGATGCAATGTGTAGAGGACATTTCAGACTTCTAGAGAGAGAGTGAGTTGGTTTATTGACACAGTCATTGTGTCTTCATCACCATATAAGCCTAATATCAGTTATTGAGTACGTGTGAAAGCGAGCAAGAAAGATGTCTTTACACCACTGATTATTAAGCTTAGAGTTGCTAGATGTCGACTGTCAAGGGTAATAATTTACTGTGGAAGGTGTGAAGAGTGCGCTGAACTCTACCACTTCTTTCATTCTTCACTAAAACAAGAGTTCACTGAACCAGTTGGGGCACCAAATTTAGCAATGTTTTCACCTTGTGGACATATATACAGGTGTAACACGAAAGTCCATACAAGATTCTATTGTAACCTCTTTTGGTACAAGCCATGCACCTCTTCGTGTGGTGATATGTACCATAGCATTTGGCATGGGCATAGACTGTGTAGATGTATGCCAGGTCATCCATTGGGGACCTTCATCGACATCGAATCATATGTTCAGGAGTGTGGTCAAGCTGGTAGAAATGGTCTCCCATCTAATGCTGTACTGTTTTGGAAAATGGCCAATTTTAGTTTCCAAAGCAAGGAAATGGAACTTTATTGCAGAGTGCTGAAGGGCTAAACTCATCTCTTATTTTGACTGTACTAACAGTAGCATTGCAGGTTGTACATGCTGTGATGTTTGTGCTGCTAAATGCCAATGTACAACACTTAGTTGTGATTGTAATTCTTTTCCCATTTCTTTGTGTTAAATTACAAGCAACTATTATTCCATCAACTTGTATATATGCATGAAAATCATGAATACAGTATAGGACAGGTGTGCATACAGTATGGGAGAGGTGGGTCCAGGAGACTTGTGCACTGCAGTGGCTGATGACTGATTGAGTCCCCCTACCTTGGTCTCCCTTATATATGTATAGTGTCTGGGACCAGCTCAGGAGGTGTTTTTGTAAGACTCCTACTGGGGGCAGTGTCAGAAGAGTAAGGCTAGCTTCATGGATGCTTATCTAGACGCTGACCTGTAGGTACCATTCCCACACACATTTAACAATGTTTACGTCTGAACCTTTACTCCCAAGGCAAAACATCACTTACAAATAAAATTGGACAATTACACAGATTTAAAGCTCTACTGAGAAAAAGGTGAAAGTTTAAGGATTTCTGCAACCTTCTGAGTCATCCAGAGGTCAAGCTTTTTCTGATTAATTGACTCTGAACAACAGCTTGTTGCATTGAATGGATGGAAATGTTTGATGCTTTCTTCCAGGATTATGAGAGAACACCTTTTTCTGTGAGAGCTCTGTGACCATCTTCGTCAGATCTTCAGCTTCTGACCTTGTCGTATGGTTGGTTGTAACCCATACACCAGGACTTTTGTCAAACTCTTCAAGGATATATTTTAATGTGCCGAGGGCTTACCCAGCTCTGATAATTGCCTGAGGAGTTATTGGCACCCAAATGACAGATTGTGCCCTTCAGTAGTTTATTGAGGTATTCCATGTGTAGGTCAGCTGGTATGTTGTGTCCAGGTCTACCCTCACTGTTGAAGCGGCCCCACAGCAGCATACCATTTGGCAAAATGCAGTATGCAGTAATTTTTATGCTTAAAAAAAAAAGAAGAAAATATATCCAGCATCTTAGGACTCTGTTCCCATCCCCCTCATGAATACCATCTTTGAATTCTATGAGTAGTAAGCCCAGTGACAATATCTCCTTAGCATACTCCTGTACAATGTCTATTGAAGGGCAGGTTGACTCAGATGTCCCAGCAATGTATTCAATTCTGACCATTTCACAGATCAATGTTTTTACTAATGACTTCACAGCTGCCAAAGGCTTATCACTTGACAAGATCTTTGAGGACAGTTCAGACATGTTTGTGACTCCTGTTATCTGAATTGCAGCTGACATGACATGTGCTATAGTTGCCAGCTGCATAAACTCTTCACAAACAGTAAGGTCTTTGCTGAGTCTGTTATTACATTCCATCTGTTGATGAGGTTTCTTAGCTGGAAGAGAGTCCCAGTATCCATACCTGAGCAAGAACTGTACAACCTCTTCCATATCACCTGTGCATCAATCAACAGAAAAGGTGCAATGTCATGACCAAATTCCAAACCCATTAGCAACCTAGTATAATAAAGAAACCAGGTTACCTCCATAAAGCACATCTTTGTGTGCCAATCTTCTATCACAGGTACAAACCCCTCAAGACGTTCTTCACCATTGTCTGAGTTTGAAAATATACTTTGACTACCCCGAATTCTTGCTATCTTCAGTTGACCACCACCCAAAAGAATGTAGCTAAAATTGTGTAGTTTGATTTCAACAGCTCTTGTACGTCCACCCTCTGTACAAACATCCAATGTCTGGGAGGTTGTAGTCTTAGGAATATACCAGTGTAATCCGTCTAAAATATCTATCGTATCTCCTAGAACATTCTCATTTTTTAGCATCACTCCCAATGGCACCTGTGCATTAATAATAATTAAATTAGAAATGTATGTAATAGTAAGTAGGAACATACCACTTCTGATTTCAAAGCCATCTGCTTTGAGTACTGGTGTTCGATGTGATGTGTAGCCTCAGCCGACAAACTTTGCAGACCAGGAATACGTTGTACAAACATCCTATGCAAAAAGATTTTCTGCTAGTGAATCTACACCAAAAGATGAATATGTACTTGAAACAGAGTCATTGAACATCTGAGCTGTTAGTAAGCTTGTTATGAAGCCCTGTGAAATAAATATACATAATACCTTTCCACCAATTCTTAAAGAAATTGTTATCACATGACTGCATGGTTGTTGTAAGCTTGCTTAGTTCTTAACCCAATACGGTCGTAGTCGGTACCTCAAGTAGTTTTAACACCGGGTTTACGTAAGACGCGTGAAATCTTGATTATTTTGGGGATATTCAAAAAATGAAAAATTCCCTCCGAGTGGAATTGCTATCTTCTAATGCAGCCATCTACTATATTAAGCATTTAGATAGTCACTGCATGTCTTGGGGACAATTGCCTTGGTCAAAAAAGGCCCGTAATGTCGGACAACCTAGCAAACTGGCCGCGGCAGGTGCACTTTTTTTCTATGCAATCCCAGATCGATCTTACACATTCGCAATATACTATTGGTGGTATTTGTAAAGAAAATGCATTTAAAATTCTTTCTGTACCTCTCTGCCTTTTCGTTTGGCTGATTTTGTAAAGAAATCGATATACGCTAAATCGCTAATTAGGCTACGCCCACACGTCACACGCGGATGTACTTAATATTGCATGCCATTTGATGTACAGTACAGAAAATAAACACATGTATATCAGAGTGTATCAAGCCAATGGCTAGATAATGTGTTGGCAGGGGTGAGAGTTATGCACAATACAAAAAATTGATTGGTGTTGGTTGATTGGTATTGGGGATGCATATGCATGTAATAGCAATGGTTGCTAGAGCTTAAGTCAATGTAGGAACACACAACACACCCCACCAACTCTTATTGGAGTGCAGGTATCAGGCTGTAGCATTCCAATGAAGAGGAGGCAGGGGTTGTTTTTTCTTTTCCCTGTGGACTTTTATAATATGTGAATACACATATTTAGATATCTGAAAACTAATTTGAACGTGAACACTTCGTAGACTTTTAGTAGCCACTACACATTCTGAGATTACAACTCAACAGACGCATTCATTTTGGATTTGTGCACGCTTGTACTCGTTCAATCAGTTCTGGCTTGTTTCCAGATGTACGCAGATTGTGCTCAGCAAGATAGGTCTGAAGTTGTGGCTTGGACCATTTGAGCAGTGGTTTGCTCCAGTCAAAGGTCGTGTTTGATGTCTTTTGCTTCTTCCTCTGAGGTTTATCACAGCCTGCCTTCTTTCTTGGAGATTTGGATGCTTCATCCTTTGATTGTCCTATGGACTGGTAGGAGGTCCTCACTTGCCCAACTACAGGCAGCTCAGCTAGGTGTATGTTACCAGCCAAATACTCCTCGGTGAGGCACACTACAACTGCATCAGCAGATACTTTGGCATGACCAGCTATCCCCTCCTGCCAACAATGAGCAATAAAAGTTCGCACTTTGCTGCTGATTTCAGGAAGCATGGCCTTACGGGTTTGAGCCCAATCCACTTTACACTCAAATGTAGCATACGTTAAACTGTCTGCACTAGTGAATAAAGTGGACATACTAGCAACACAGCCAGATACGAACGATATGGAACAATTTCTCCTGTTTGATGGCTTGGACGATATTCTTTGTAACCAGGGTGTGATCATCAAGGGCACCTGTTCCTTCAGCATCTGCCCCATCTTTGTCATCAAATGGGCCACTTGGTAGAGAAAAAAGTTTCTTCAAGACCTTGTCATCAGGAAGATTCCATGCAGGGAGTAATACTTTGATCCATCCCTTCACACCCTTCCAGAACAGGGGCTTAACCCTTCTGAAACCATCTTCAGTCAAATCCTCCTTCACCCTGGCAACTTTTCGATCTTTAGCACTGGGTAGATTATTCATATCAGAATTAGCTTGAATTCCCAACAGACTCAGTACTTGGAATATGTGATCCCGGCAACCATAATCAGCATTACATGATGGGACATCAGTTGGAACAGTAGCAGGGACATCAGTTGGAACAGTAGCAGGACAGCTGTATGAATTGTAGCAGGGACTGCTGTAGGAACAGTAGCAGGGACAGCTGCAGGAACATTAGCAGGTACAGCTGCATGAACAGTAGCAGGGACAGCTGCAGGAACATTAGCAGGGACAGCTGTAGGAACATTAGCGGGGACAGCTGTAGACAGTAGCATGCAGGGACAGCTGTAGGAACCGGAGCAGGGACAGCTGTAGGAACAGTATCTGCGGCGGCAGGAGCAGCAGGGTGGACAGTACAAATGCTCCAAGGAACAACAGACTCAGCGACTATGCCCATGCTCATAGCTGAAGCGCTAGCCAATTGCAATTTCAACTGTTTGCGAGGACGTCCGCAGTGCGTTGTCTACAATTACAGCAATCATGGCACACACCTGAATTACACGTTTTACATGCTCTGCTTCTATGTTTTTCTTATTCGATGCATCCTCGGAAAATGTTCCAGGCAGCTGTTATAAGGTAATCGTATTCATCATGCATGGTTATTACTTCTCTAAACACACCGCATCTCGAAAGGCAGCTGCGTTGTCCTTACAAATAGCTATTGTGTAGCCTTTTCTTATGCCAGAGATGCTAATGGTACACTTTATTAGCCAATAAATTATAAGGGAAAAAATTCACCTTGAAATTGAGGGCCACCGTGATAACGCTAATGAGATTGGTTTGAGACTTTCGTGTACGACAACGGTACGAGCTTTTAGGTCCCAACTCTACAGTATGGTTGCATATAAGATGGTCTGTTAGGCAACGTAATTAGCTTGGGAATTAAACGTAAGGAGGGAATTATGAAAGTTTTATATTCCCCAAAATTTCCCCGCGTCTTACGTAAACCTGGTGTTAATTAAGAGTACTAGACATAGGCCAAGCTTCTGCAGCCTTGAGTACACCTATGATATTAATTGCAATAAACAAGCTGATCACGATCATTTTGCATAATCATGCAAATACCTGTTTTGCTGCATGTCCTGAATGAAGTACCAATTATACGCTGTAACTCAGTGTAATGACTTTCCCAAGTACGTGTTGTAAAGACATCTCTGTCAGAATCTGTAACTGTGACTGTACTCTCTTTGAGAACATTTTTCATCTCTACACGAATCATCGTAGGAATTCTAGCCAACAGATGCTTTCCCATCGCCTTGGATTCATATCCAGAAATGAGCGGTCAAAGGGAAAGCTAATTAATTCGCGGTTTGCGAATCACCGAATATTCCCGTATAACTTCCCATAGACATGTATGGGGTACTTTAATACCAAGCACACCAGATTTTTCTCAGCATTTGCCAAAGGGGATTGTTAGTACACTACATTTGCCATGATTTTTAGTGGGGTCGCCGTATTTTTCCTATTTAAGACGTCGCTTCTCTAGGATTGTCATAACATTGTCCTCAATGTACACGTAGTCAATGGGTGCGTTTTCTCATTACAAATTCTATGACCATTTGTGTCAACGAATTGCCAATTTGCCAAAGGAAAAACATGTAGCTAGTACATCGAAGAACTATAATATATATTGAAAATTGGGTCTTTGTATTTAAAAATCGGCTTCCATAATTGAAAGAAGGATTCTATATCGAATCGGATTGTTGTCTCCGTCTCGTGCCCTCAAAATCGACTCACGCGCGGGACAAGACAAATGAGTATCTCCCTAGCTGTACCAGTTTTATACAGTATGAAATCGGGCCTGAAATCGATTCTGCACGCCTCCTAGCGCTACGTAACAAGGTTTGTTGCTACCAGTTGAGTAGCCTACATATAAATGTACGTTATCGTACCCATACGTTCCGGATCTTTTGTAAACATCGCCGGGCCCATTTCATAATTGTATTGCTGTTAGGCTGTTACGTTGGTAGTTTATCTAAGTAACTGAAGTACAACTACTAGTATAGGTGTGACCGGAGCTACTATTGGTACCAATAGTAATACGGCTACATGCATGTGTTTTAATTCTAGAAAATGCGCACCGATTTATCGAGTATCAAAGAAGCTGATAGCAGCGTCAACGGCGTGGTAGCGTATTTTATTCTGCTGTCTGGCGCTGCGTTGCAACATCCACCACCAGCAAAACGCCGTTGCAATCTTTCAGGTGAAATAAATATAAAATGCATGTGCAAGGCAATGACTTACGTAGGCCTAGGCATTGCACATCTCTCAACTTGGTAATTGCAATAATGTCAGTCACTTCTTACCCTGCACTGCATGCTTTGTAGCTACCTTGCGTACTTACATGTATATTCAGTTACCGCTGTGAAGGCACCGTAGCTAGTGTACTCATGTGAAGGCACCATAGTTATAAGGTGCAAATGGTTTATTGTGTCAGTGTGGTATGTAGCAGGCTTTGTCAATGTAATGTATGCACATGTGCATATGGACATATGTATAAAGTTGGCAACGGACTCAAACGTGAATGTTGTGCATGTGTTGTCGACTGCATCACAGTGAAACGTATTAGTGAACAATTTGAAATAAATCACAAGATGACCGCCAATGTATGGGCGATTACTCGATATGACACAACACGCAAGCACTAAAACGCATCACACAGATCAAACAAACTGTCAGACATTCTCTGCAACCATTCTCTGCTACATGTACCAATGTAAAGGTCTTGTTGATAACAATGAATACAATAGTTCAAGGGATGGTATACAAATAGTGCATGCTCATACAAGTATGCATATCTGTGTATGTGTAAACAATTAATTTTTTGTATGTTTGTATTGTATGTGTGTATGTGTGTTACATATGGACAACATTTCAACAGCCCTTTGCTGCGGCAGAACACACATGGCTGAGTTATCTTGAGCCTGAATACCACAAATGCAACAGTGAAAAATGTGAAGCCAGAACAGAGTAAGGCTGTTTGTGTATGTGTGTGTGCGTTACCAGTGTGGTAAGGGAGTGGCTCAAACATGGCACTGATCTTGGTGAACACACACACACAAACACACACACACACAAACACACACACACACACCACACACACACATGATGTGATATTGTGGTCAATTAGTTATGGCATGTGCAAATGGGAGGGGCTGTGTTTGTGTGTGTTGCCTGTATTGTGACAAATACACATGCATGTACACACATGAGGCTTCTGTAACTTCTACTGTAGACAAATAAAACATATCTAGCAAATTAACCCTCCTTTCCCCCCTGATCTTGGTGATAGACACACACACACACATACACACACACGCACACACACACACACATACACACACACGCACACACACACACACATACACACACACACATACACACACACATACACACACACACACACACACACACACAAGCACACACAAGTACATACATGTACAAGCACACACACATATACACACAGTTTGGGGTGTGTATTGTGGGCGGGTCGATGTTACAGGGGGTCACGTGATATACTCTGCTGTGTAGTGTTGTTGCTGATGTGCTGATATCTTTGCTGATGTGCTGTGCTTGTGAAGTACATGTAGCTATGGGTCTGTGCTTTTGAAGAAAGTTTGGTGTAGTTGAATGTGAACACTAAGCTTACATGTACATGTATTACCATTCAGCTGCTAGCCTTATGTAAACTTTCCAGTGGCCCAGTCCTGCCATACACAAGTAGCAATAATATTCACTGCCACCATATGCAAGGCTTCAAAGCTTAGAAGTATCAAGGGCATTGGAAAGTTTTCTATTGCTTAGCACTTTTCAACACACACATGCACACGCATGCACACACACATATGCACACATGCACACGTGTATACATACATACACACATGCACACACAATCAGTATGTACCGGTACAGAAATGGTGTGGGAACAAGTGTACGAAAAGAAAAGGTAAAAATTTATTAATGTAACGTGAAATTTTTATAGTAATAAAATTATAACCTTACAAGCCTGATTTTGCTGGATGCTGTCCCATAGGTACATGTAAGATAAATATAATATTCCTTTGTGCAGCTCAGAGGTCAACAACAAAAGGGCATTGTTTGCTATGTAAACTGAGGTTATCCTAATCTGATGTTAGCTATTGAGCTAGTACCAAGTTCTAAGAAGCAAACACTATTGAAGTACATGTAGTACCTACATGTGCATGTATGTGGCATGGGCCTTTTGTGCCTGATGCCATAAACTTTACAATCAAGTACATGTACATGATGGGAGGGGGGTGGAGTGTGCTTTGGGCCTCATGCCTGATGCATAAAGTCCTGGTACTTTTTTTCTAGGACCACGACCCCGTTCAATATCAAGAGTTGTGTTAAAAGTCTGTTTGGGACTGTTTCTATGGAGATGAGGCGAAATATTACTCGAGGACACTCCTGTATCTGGTTTTGTACTGGGGAAGAGCAGCACCAGGAACCCAATGCTGAGACTGACCATCCGGAGTGTTCAACACCTCCAGGGATATCCACCTTAGGCTCAACAAATTTACTTAAATACCCCTACGTTCCACAGTACTCAGCTGGCATGCCAAGCAAACCAGATGGGCAGGTGTGTTGAGTGTACCAAAGGCAGGCAGTTCTAGCAATGGAGGCCTACCAAATAATGCTGCCACTGTTCCACTCCCCCTCTTCCACTTCAAAGTTGGGACGCCACTCGCATCTAAGAACTTCCGCTCCACCTTCCTATCCCTGGTATGGTGGAGCAATGTGGCTACAATCCAGCCAAATACAACACTCGCATTGGTGCAGCCACTTACAGTAACTGCTGACACCATTCAGAAGTACATATGGTGCAGCCACACTCATTGTTAGTAATAGCAATAGCAGAAGAGGACAAATTGTGTATGTTTTTTAAATGCACATTACATGTTTGCACTAACCACACAACACTGTGCAGAGACAGGGGAGGGGTTTGGGGGCCGTTTGGGCCTGTGCCAGCAAGCATTGGCATAACATAGAAGGGGGGGGGGGGGGGGGGGGATATAGTATGCTTTTAACCTGATGCAGAGGCTTTGGCCTAGTGATAGACTGATCAGCGCTACAGAGTTTACACAAAACTTTTCTTTAAAAGAAAAAAAATGAAAGCATTATTGCTATTCCATTGAAGCCCCACGAAGGTGATTTGCATTAAAATTAAAGCGGGTTACTGACTCTGGCCTGGCCATACACATGTATGCAGACAAAGATTCAAAATACGGCACGTGCAGATTTGATGTTAATCGATCTAGGTAGGCTGAAATGCCTACGTAGGTCGCAACTGTACTGAAAAGTGCCATTTGCAAATATCTATGTTTTGTATCAGTGCACGTGCCTATTAGCCTTCGCGCTTCATTCATCGAGCTGAAAGCAGGCTAAACGAACACGATAAGGAAAACACTATATAGGTCAAAAGTGTCCATGACGATCGACATCATAGTGTCCCTCTTGGCAGTCGAGACCTCGCTCTTTCGTATCGAAACGCTCTCGGCCCCCCCCCCCCCCCCCCACATTGTCCGGTTATTAACAGCCTATTACTATAGTTAAGTTCTATTTTCAGCTAAATTAACTTCCTGTGCATATATTTATTCACCATTTTGTTCAATGAATATCAATATTAGTTGAAGAATTCTGGCGGATGACGCAAGGCATTACGCAATGACATATTTTGATGAATAAATTATGCGCGGTATAAATTAATTTTTTGTCTTGATTTTAGTTCAAGAATGGTTAATGGAATAATTTTTTTAAGTACATATGTCATGATCAGACCGATTTATAGGACATTTACAAGTGTTTAAAATTCAATTTGAAATAAAAAGCAAGATGACCGCCTATGTATGGGCCATTTCTGGATATGTCTAACGAATAGGGTGTGTAACCTCCCCTGCATAACGAAAATCGATTTTTCCGAATACTTTTAAAACACTAATCGATTTTTCAGGTTTTTGTGGATCTGAAAATCGATTTTTCCGAATAGTTTAAAAAACAAAATCGATTTTTCCGAATAGGTTTTCCCAAATTTCCTGCCGAATACCTAGGTTATTCAGGTTATGGTGCTTGTGAAGTGCACACTGAGAAGATAATTCATGTCTGCACAGAAATCCACCTGGTCTTGCACCCAAACTAGAGCTATGCATCTCAGTTTAAAACACAGAACACAAAGGTCTACAGTAGCATGTGTTTGCCAAATAGAGTTTAATAAATTGTATGTCTTTACCATGCACTTGTACATATCAATAGTAATGTAAACCTAACCATCCAACACTAACCACTGAGACCAGACAGACATCACAATTTTAAACTCACCCCACATCACCTACAATCACGTACTCCACTCTTACAATCATCCCACAACACTCCATTCCCGTTCTCGCTAAATGCATATGAAATTTCCCATTAGTACGATTGCGTAATGCTCAAACAGAGTGCGCATACTTACTTGAAGTGGGTGAGAAGTCTCATTCGCTAGCGCAATACTCAGATATGTTCACTTCGTACGTCCACTATACAATAAAACAATGCAATACTAGTACTGGTACATAAATTTATTGCTACGACATATAACCACAACTCTTGGCATATACTAATTCACTTAGTTCTTAATTGAAGACGACGATAACAGCATTGAGCTTATATTTTGTATCCCCAATTGATGCACATTAAATATTTTGTATTATATTACTATCTATTTACTCAATTATTGATTTTCCGATCTCTTTATGTAAGTAAAAACAACAGTGACGTAGTTATATATATAGCTCTAATTATGAAATACTCAATTGAAAATCATATCCGGATATCGGTATAAAAAAGGTATTCGAATAATGGGCGAATTGTCGATGCTGGCGACGAATACCTAAGTACCTCCGAATGGAGAAACATAAACCGGTTATTTCGAATAGATAAAATTCACTAATCGATTTTTCCGAGTAATGCTAAATTGCTATTCGAACGGATAGGTTTTTGCGAATATCCGAATAATCCGAATAACCTGATAACCGGTTACACACCCTACTAACGAATGCTGTGCAAACGCTCGCTTAAAGTTGCGACCTAATGACTTTCCAATCCGCTCCCGTTTCGGCGACAAGACGCACTTTTCTCGCAACCATCATACGTCACAACAACCTAAATGATATCAGACACGCATCACTATACTGTAAGACTCATCTGACAACAGCATAATATATACCTTAACAGCATTCGCTCCTTGTAGAGCAGCATCAGCTTTACGTTTCGTGCTTTGACTAATTTCAGACGTGCCTGTACCACTGCTGCTGCTGCTACTGCGGTGAACCTTGGAAAGCTTGGACAACAGCTCTTCCTTGAAGCCAAAATATTTGGCGATGGAGTTGAAGCACTTCTTGTACCCTAAAGCATCCGTCTGTGTCGCTTCGGTTTTAGCTGTCCCTGACTCGCATGCTAAATCTACTAAGCAAGATGCTGACGTGAATGAAGCCGGTTTTTTCTGTCCTCGCTTTTCAAGACGGGGGCCGCGCACAGCTTGCAACGATACATACTACGATACATGTCTAAATTGATACTTATTCATCAATTACACTCCATAAATGACGTCACGGGTGTTCTGTGTGCGCCTACCTCTCAGAACGACTTTGGTTAGGCATTTTACCAGACCCTCTTTGTGATGTAATCCATCCGCAGCTGCGGGAATAAGGGTCTGGGTATGAGACTACTCTCGTCGCAAGTATGCGGCGGATCGGAGGGGTACCATCGGTACCCGAAGATCAAGAGGTATCAGTAATGCTCGCAAACATAATGTTAATTAAGTATGCGGTGATCTCAGAGTCGATCGAGCTATACTTTCATTACAATTTATGGCGCTTTACCTTAGAGTCGTTCGATATAACGCACACAGCTGAATTCATTATGAGCACGAGGTTGTCTATCGCATTTGCGCACGTGATGTTGGTAGGTTGTGTCTGGGTAACGAGATCGAGCATTAATGTACGCAGATCTTAGTGCATGAATGAATCATTCACAAGAACTCGGAATTATCATAGCTAAGATCTGATAATTATGTGCATAGATTCCAGATTTGGGGACATGTGTGGCAAACCTTTTCCATATTAAATACATGTATGTTACGGAAATTTAGGTCCGCCAAAAATTTTGGTCCTAGGAACAAAATTTTCTGGAAAAATTAGTCCGGGTGGGCCAATTTTGTCTGATAATGTTGATCCGTGTCCGAAAATTTTAGTCCTACCCTTGCTTGCGCCTGCGCGTTCTCTACACGTGTCGAATCAAGGTGTTGTAAAGTCTCCAGAAAGCTGCTAGGATGGAAGGATCTTTGGATGTTGAGGGTGATCTTGTTGGCGAAGTGTTCGAGTATCTTCTCAGTGGCAAATATTGCGATGGAGCGTAAAGGAAAGAAAGCGGACGATACGGAAAAAAGCTTTGAAGTTTTCAGTGTCGAGTAGAGGAGAGCTATTCTACAGGCAAAAAAGGAAGGGCAAGGCATGTAGTGTAAATATGTGCAGCAGTTGTAAACATTTTATATGGAATCCCTTTCTGGTCAACACTCAGGTGGACTGGGCCTTCAGTTACAGATGGGGGATGATGTGGCAGACAAAGCAGACAATATTGTAGATGAGATGGGGGATGATGCTGCACAAACACCCCGTTTAGTGGCAGACAAAGCAGACAATAGTGCAGATGGATCAATAATAGAGATATCCAACCATACTGTTGTCACAGTATTGTACTTGCCAGTTTGCAGAGATTGGCAAAATAATATGTGCAGTTTGTCGAAGTGAATCAACCCTTTGGATATTGCTCTGGACCAAGCTCCTAGTATACGTGGTCGCATTAAAGATGATGGGAATTGCTTTTTTAGAGCTGTGGCTCAAGAAATAACTGGACATCAAGAGGATCATGCAGAACTTAGGGTACTTGTCACGTCATACATGGCTCACAATCCTGCTCAGTTGTCTTGTTACCTGACATCATCTGAAACAATGGGACAGTACTTGCGAACAACATAGATGGATCAACAGAAAGTGTGGGCAACAGAAATTGAAATATATGGCACTGCCAATTTGCTTGGCACAACGACTTTTGTGTATTGTCCTTCAGGCACCAGCAACAAATGGTTGAGATTTGCACCAAAAGAATGCCATGATGACAACAGTCATGCACGAGAGTGCCTTTATCTATGCAACCTTTCTGAGCACTTTGAAACTGTGAAGCGTATGCAACACATTAACCATTCAGATTAATTAAACTTTATTGCGTGAAGATAAAAACCTTTAGTGTAAATCATTACAATAGAATGGGATGGGGGACCAAAATTTCTAGAGCGGACCATTATTTTCGAAACTGGTCCGGGGGGACCAAAATTTTTCAACGAAAAAATTGGTCCCCAGGACCAAAATTACCGGGACCAAAATTCCAGTGACATGTATAAGCTGGAATGTGACTATTTACATACCAACTTCAATGACGTGAAGTAAAGCGCAGCAGAAAAATTGTGGGAACCAACAGAAAAGGAGCTAAATATCATGATAATTCTCACCTTACCATGTCCTATATTTTATAGAACTATTGTGGCAAGTTCTAAATTGCACAAGATTGAAGCTGAACAAATCATTTTGTTGAGCTTTCCGTAGAATCTCCGATACTGCCCATGCGCGGATAGTTGTACATACTGCACATTCCCGTCACCGTAATACATCTTTAGAGAGCGTACAACGGGAAAATTTCGACAGTGAAAACGCTGGCGAATTTAGACTGCCAGAGTTTTTGTCACAAAAAGTTTATTTACTTTTATGGTGACGCCCATCCATAACAATCTGCGTAAGGCGAAAGTTTTTTCCGCGAAATTTTAGTGTCTTCCCGGGCTGTGTGTCTGGTATACGGCTCCGGTGGCCATGCTGGCTCGTTGGGAAGTGGGCGAATAGGTGCCCAGACATCTTTCCTCATCCTTAGTTTACAAAGCCTGGGTGGGAGGCGGGACGACGAACGATGACGTAAAGTGTATGGGCGAAATATTAGACTAGTCTGTTAGCGGCGTGGGAGGAGTGCCGGTGTGTCGTTTAGCCTGCTAGAATTCATGAGTAATGCTCCTATAAGGGCACTCACCTCATATAAGGAGTCAGGATTGTAATAGCAGACCCATGCAAGAAGAGATGTGGCCCAACGAGACCAATCAAAGTTGTATGGAATTCGCCTCTACCAATTTCAAGATAGTAGCCGCCATCAGAGCAGCTTCGGCAGTGGTCTCCTTCGTTCTTTGTCTTATCGCTATCGTCATCAACGTTGCGTCTCAGAAATATGTCTTTCATTTGCATCGGATAGTGTTGTATTTTAGTATATCGGGTGTACTGGCTGGAATCACTAAGGCGTTAAATCGGGTGGACTACTTTGTCGAAAATAACGACACAAAGGCCTTCTGTACGGCAAGTGGATTTATGGATGAATACGCCAGCTGGACTGGCGTTTTGTCAGCCTTCGCGATAGGGTGCACCATATTCACAGAGGTCTTAGGACGGAATAACAACAGCAAATTTGTACACAGGTTCTGGCTACTGCTGATATTCGTTTTTCCTTTATCTTTCAACTGGATTCCGTTCATCCATCTGACTTATGGTCAATCAGCAGACTGGGCGTGGTGTACGATGCGTATAATGTTGGAAGACTGCAGCACTTTTACATTAGCCCTGGTCTTTAATTACATGATATGGTTCGTCCCTGCCTTTGTTTTGTCCATGGCAGTGATCGTCTTATACGTTATTACCGTAGTAATTGTGATTCGAAGGCGACGAGAGTGGAACCTTACCCACGATCACTTTAAAAGTAACAAGAAGAAAAAGATGACGAAAGAAGTGGGCTCCGTTTTATTTCTCGTCTTGGGGTTCGTATTTGCCAATTCTCTCTCACCAATTCTGAGGATTGTCCAGTTGGTTGGAAGACAGGCATTTCCATTGTGGATTATCTACGCTATTTGTACACCATTGATTCCAGGGTTAGTTTCGTTCATAATGACTGTGGACAACGACACTTGCAGCACAGCGCTGCACTCTTTTAGAAGTAAGAACGTCATTGGCGAATACGCCCTACAACCTGCGCTCGAAGGTAGCGGAACGCTTCCCCGAGCCCTCCCTTCCACTGGTCCAGGTGTAGTCACTACAGGCAACGAGGACATAATATTGGTCCGAGATGAAGCAACCGTGGTGTAAAATAGATGCTCTAGTTTTCTTCCTAATTACAATGCTGCTATATCGCATTAGACACTGACGCGTTTATTATGTGTTTTGTTAGTTTTTTTTTTTTTTTTTTTTTTCCCCCTTCATTTTTTGTAGCTAAACGCAAACATAAGACATTAAGACCCGGCAAATACGGCATTGCGACTGCATAACGGTTTATTTGGCGTAATGCACTAAACGGTATCGTTTCCGCTAAAAGGGATACATTACCAATGCGCGCAATAGATATGTAATGGTCGCGTTGAAATGTATGGCTTTTTACGATACGCCTATCTAACAAGTCTACTGGTCTAAGGATGGCACAAGATATATCTTACAATGGCGATATCACCGACAGCTCACACGATGCAATTGCACCACATACTAGGGTGTGTAACCTCCCCTGCATAACGAAAATCGATTTTTCCGAATACTTTTAAAACACTAATCGATTTTTCAGGTTTTTGTGGATCTGAAAATCGATTTTTCCGAATAGTTTAAAAAACAAAATCGATTTTTCCGAATAGGTTTTCCCAAATTTCCTGCCGAATACCTAGGTTATTCAGGTTATGGTGCTTGTGAAGTGCACACTGAGAAGATAATTCATGTCTGCACAGAAATCCACCTGGTCTTGCACCCAAACTAGAGCTATGCATCTCAGTTTAAAACACAGAACACAAAGGTCTACAGTAGCATGTGTTTGCCAAATAGAGTTTAATAAATTGTATGTCTTTACCATGCACTTGTACATATCAATAGTAATGTAAACCTAACCATCCAACACTAACCACTGAGACCAGACAGACATCACAATTTTAAACTCACCCCACATCACCTACAATCACGTACTCCACTTACAATCATCCCACAACACTCCATTCCCGTTCTCGCTAAATGCATATGAAATTTCCCATTAGTACGATTGCGTAATGCTCAAACAGAGTGCGCATACTTACTTGAAGTGGGTGAGAAGTCTCATTCGCTAGCGCAATACTCAGATATGTTCACTTCGTACGTCCACTATACAATAAAACAATGCAATACTAGTACTGGTACATAAATTTATTGCTACGACATATAACCACAACTCGTGGCATATACTAATTCACTTAGTTCTTAATTGAAGACGACGATAACAGCATTGAGCTTATATTTTGTATCCCCAATTGATGCACATTAAATATTTTGTATTATATTACTATCTATTTACTCAATTATTGATTTTCCGATCTCTTTATGTAAGTAAAAACAACAGTGACGTAGTTATATATATAGCTCTAATTATGAAATACTCAATTGAAAATCATATCCGGATATCGGTATAAAAAAGGTATTCGAATAATGGGCGAATTGTCGATGCTGGCGACGAATACCTAAGTACCCTCCGAATGGAGAAACATAAACCGGTTATTTCGAATAGATAAAATTCACTAATCGATTTTTCCGAGTAATGCTAAATTGCTATTCGAACGGATAGGTTTTTGCGAATATCCGAATAATCCGAATAACCTGATAACCGGTTACACACCCTAGTAGCGCTAGTGGCAAGATGGATATTACCACAGTGAAAGCAGCGTACCAACAGTTTACCAGCGCTGAGCTCGGGCAATGTAGCAGAAATGCTTGGATGAGAATGACGTGGCTGATTGCTCACTATGGAACTAGAATTGTGCTGCCGTTGCTTATCGCCACCCAACGTATGCCAGGGTGTCTAACTGCGACACGTTTCGCGCGAATGATGCAAAGGATAAGCACGAGATCCTTTGTAGGCGTCGACCGTTAGCGGCCGGCGCGGGGTAGTATTTAGCCTGCTATGAATGAATCTCGATGGTCCTGCTAACACTCAACTCAAATAAGGAATCGGAGTTGTAGTAAACAGACCCACGCAGTAAATAGCTTGGAAAGATGTGGCCCAACGAGACCAATCAAAGTTGTACGGACTTCGCCTCTACCAATTTCAAGATAGTAGCCGCCATCAGAGCAGCTTCAGCAGTGGTCTCCTTCGTTCTTTGTCTTATCGCTATCGTCATCAACGTTGCGTCTCACAAGTATGTCTTTCACTTGCATCGGATGGTGTTGTATTTTAGTACATCGGGTGTACTGGCTGGAGTCACTAAGGCGTTAAATCGGGTGGACTACTTTGTCGAAAACAACGACACAAAGGCCTTCTGTATGGCAAGCGGATTTATGGATCAATACGCCAGCTGGACTGGCGTTTTGTCAGCCTTCGCGATACAGTGCAGCCTATTCACAGAGGTCTTAGGACGAAACAACAACAGTAAATGTGCAAACAGATTCTGGCTACTGTTCATATTCGCTTTTCCTTTATCTTTCAACTGGATTCCGTTCATCCATCTGACTTATGGCCAATCAGCAGACTGGGCGTGGTGTACGACGCGTATAATATTGGAAGACTGCAGCACTTTTACATTAGCCCTGGTCTTCAATTACATCGTATGGTTCATCCCTGTCATTGTTGTATCTGTGGCAGTGATCGCTGTATACGTTATTACCGTAGTAATTGTGATTCGAAGGCGACGAGAGTGGGACCTTACCCACGATCCCCTTGTAAGTAAGAAGAAGAAAACGATGGTGAAAGAAGTGGCCTCTGTTTCATTTCTCATCTTGGTGTTCGTACTTGTCAATTCTCTCGCACTAATTCTTCGGATTATTCAGCAAATTGGAGGAAAGGCGTTCCCACTGTGGGTTATCAACGCCATTTGTACACCATTGATGCCAGGGTTCGTTTCATTCATACTGACTGTGGACAGCGATACTTGCAACACAGTGTTGCGCTCATTTAGAAGTAAGAACGCCATTACCGAATACGCCATACAACCTTCGCTTGACGATAGCGGCAGGGATGATTCCTCGCGCCCGTACTTACACTGGTCCAGTTAGTCACTAAAGCTAAAGGCAACGATGACATCAGTAATATTGGGCGGAGAGGAAGTTAAATAAATGGTTTTCATTTTCTTTCTGATTACTATAAGCGGCTACATGTATATTACAAATATACACTGACGCATTCATTCTGTATTTTATTCTTTTTTTTCCTTCTTTTTTTGTTGCTGAACGGAAAATTGAGACAATAAACCCAGCAATTATCGCATTGGGGCCAATGCTTTATTTGACGTAATGCATCTCTTCACCAATATACGAAGATAAGATAATTGCAACAGAAGGTGTGCTGTGCATGGCGGCACCAGGGGTTGCAATTATTTGAGAACATCAACCACAGAGGGCACTTTAAATTGTCATCTGCTACTGCGATGAAGTTTGTCAAGACAGGAAGTGGTGGTGGTGAAATGTTATTAATGTACTTCATAATCATTTTAGCACACACTTCAGTGAGCCACTTTTGGTACATGGTTTCCCACTTTTCTGGGGTCAAAATGGAGTTGTGTGTGAGCTTGGTGTACCTTCATACATTTCTTGGGGTGTCAGATCAGCAACAATGTACATGCATACTCTGTAATACCTCACTGCACACGTCTCATTGTATGTGTTTGTCATCATACAACACCTACAGGTATGGCACCCCATCTACTGCCTTTTGAAGGGAAAACATACATACTGGCGATACAAAGGCTTTGCAGGTAAATAGCTGCATCCGCCTCTGAGTGAAGCGTCACAACGAACACCTTTTTAAAGGCTTGAGTAAATGCCTCAAACTATTTTATGGGGTACTTTTGCTTTCTCTCTTAGCAAACATCCATCCACTCTGCAGTGCAGCTGAATGTGTTGGCAGTGGTACTCCATTTGATTTATTTAACAACCCTTATTATTTATAGAAAACAAGCAGTTTTATTTTTTAGGTTGAAAACAGCTAGGTTATAATTCTAGGTAGTATTGGCTCTTGCTAGAGGGCCGGTGTCGCAGGAAAATCTGTCGCCCGGAAATCGTGTCGTGGCGACAGTTTTTCCAAAGGAAATTAAGTCGCTCCCAATTAACGTAGCGACCGTATATCCTAAGGAAATTCTGTCGCCAGGAAATACTGTCGCTCGCATGCTCGCGATCGGCATTTTATACTTTCGGCAAAGGCGTGCCATCTGTGATGAGGGGGGTGCTAAAATTTTGAAATAAGATTTTTGAATGCATGCAAGATCGCATTTCCCAAGGTACATGTACATGCAGATATATCTTTAAATGCAAGACCGAATCCATGCATTACAGCTGTTCAATTTTAGACCACATGTGCATCTATAAAGCTAAAATGCGCGGAACGCTAGAAACAAACAGTGAAAAGTACATTCATAACTTTACATGAAATACAAGCTTATAATGAATATTGAAGTGATTGAAATGCAGGTGAATATTAGATAGATCACCATGTGCTTTTTTTTTTAACTGTTTCAAAATGTTGATTGAGGTTTTTTATGTATATGCATTCATCTTGGTGCAAACCACTGTTAGCTTCATCTGCTGAGTGTTTTAGCCACTTGCATGAATCACCACCTTGCATAAATGGTTGCATTCAACAAAGAAGCAGCTGCAATTATCTCCACTTCAGAGGCCCAAACACCCAGACTCTACATCCTAGATCGCTTCATGTACTGTTCCATACTTTTATCAGGGATACAAGGGAGGAAAACACAGGATTCTTAGATTTATGGATCATTTGTGTAGTTATAAGAAGACTCAATTCTTGATGAAAGTCTTGAGATCCTATCAGGTTGACCACACCCATTGAACCAAAACCACACGCACTGGTGACTAGTACACAAAAGTGCAATCGCAGCTCACTTGCAGGGGAAGACCCCATCCTGTCTGGTCACACGTCAAACATAAACCATACTTTGTGCTGCAAGGAAAAAAACTCCATGGGAAGACATGTTTGATGATCCTGCCCCCCCCCCCATCTCCCTACCATAGACATGGGACTGCTAGGGATTCTATGTGCTGGTGTACAATCTAATATGCGATGTAACGTATTCTCACATGACACATGTCCACAATCACCCCACACTATATGCAATCACATGACAGCCAGGAAAATCACATGACATGTACATATATGGGCATAGCGGGTGTATGCAAATGAACACAAAGGTATTTGTCGGTAATTTTATTTCCAATCCTTACAAACTAGGCAAACTATGTTAGTGTAAATAAATTACAGTAACTATATAAAGGCCTTCTAAAATACATGTAAAATGTAACTGTGACCAAATACTCAAGATGAAAGCAATGGTTACATGCCAGTTTTCCACACGTCTGAATCAGATCCACTACCAAAATGAGGTGATTCAGCTGTGAATCGGAAGTCTTAAATTCCCAAAATGTACAGATCTTGTTCCAGATACCATTGGATACGATTTGAAATTATGACTGCCTCATGGCTTAATGACCACCTTTGGGTAGCAGATTTGATTCAGACACGTGCTGTTCATAAATAATTTTAATACATATTAGCTGTTACTCTTCAAACATAATAAGCTAAACATTTCAATTAACCTACCTCAGTGGTGAGTTATGACTCTAAAGCTTAAACATTTGTCTTGACAGTTCTTTGAAGTTCTGATTTGTACCTACACAGTGTGATGTACACATCATCACCACCACTGACACCAACAATGCCCATAACCACCCACGCACCTCTCGTCAGGAACCAAGACTATGGTTGACCAGACTGTAAGGGAGGGGGAGGAGGAGTTTGAACGGCTGCTGACGCATGGGTAAATTGTTGTGTTTACAACATACATGTATACAAATTGAACTTTTTAATATACTTGTACTAGATTTCTGCAGACAATACTTTTCAAAATGGTAAAACTTATCATTACAGACTCTGAATAATGCACACAGTGTGTACAAGTATGCATGTCCAGCATACAAAGTCGTCTCACATCCAGTATATGTGTGGGCATCAGAAGGGTCTGAATTTTGTTTGACAATAAAAATTGCCTCATTCAAATTTAATAACTAGAGTTAATAGTGGTGGTATTGAATTCTTGGTTATCTACATGTATTTTGAAACATTCACATTTAATAGCCTAAACATCAAGAAATATCGCATATTGATTTGGTATTATTTCAATGCATAGTATTTACGACAATGCACACAAACTTTATGAAATGTACATGCATGTGTGTAGAATACATAATATACAGCTAAATGCCCACACACACGTACATGTGATGAATGTGCATGTAGCATACAATGGTGGATGCACACTGTACTCTATACGAGTGACTATGAGAGCTTCAGGACCATACGTGCCATAGTACAATAAAAAAGCATGTCGAGACCACCGCCCATTGTTGGGGCACAAAATTGATGAGTGTGTCCAGCCACACCTCCACGGAACCTACCGACATACATGTACACCCTTTGATTGCTACTGGCCAACACGCAGATTTCGTGTCCTTAAGTTTTTCTTTTGAAAAATAAAAAGCTTCCTTGAAATTGAGTAAAAAAAGGTTCTCTTCAAAAAAAGTATAATATCAGATTAGTTTGACCTGCCCCTCCTACTGCCACGCCCATTTGGTCAGACCAACAATTATAGCATGCCAGACCTGCATTGTATCATGTACAGTAGCAAGCCTGTCACAGGGAGAAAGATTACCTCCGATGTAGTATAGCACACGGTCTTTGCAGGTGCTAAAAGATAGTACACAGAACCCAAATCCCTCCCAAACACCAACTACAGACGCTACCCCCATGTGTACAGATCTCCACCCCCCATAGAGTGTACACCATAACTCCTACTTCCATACATGTGGCCCTTACCAAGTTCTCTTCTCTGCTCACCTGGCTATGGAGACAGGGGGTTGGATGGTATTACTTCCAGCTGTGGTGTCAAACACGTACAGTGATACCAAAGGATTGGCACTTCCTACCTATGAACAGCGAATCAGAAAGTCAGAGTGACGCAAAATGTTGAAACTGCAATCACTGTGGCTAAAGGCATTTCAATAAAAGCTGCACATGAAGCTGCAATGAACTTATCATGTCTGTATCAGACAATGTGCAATGCACAAGGTACATGCATGCAGTTTAAATTTTCAAGCATGAAAATTTTCACAAAATGTGTAAAAAGCACATTTTTCAATGTTAAATAATTTATTTCACAACCCTTGACTACATTGAAATATGTTTATGCATTTAAAAAAACACACTTGACCATAGTAGTACCCTTGAGCAGGGAAGTACTGTCAAGGCACAAATACCCAACTTAAGGTACAGAACACTTCACCTTAAGGTACAGAATACCTCAGAAAATGCTCACCTTAGGATACAGGATCGATTCCAGGGTGGTGTAGATCTCGCTCTGTGGGCCGTAGATGTAGATTGAGAACTGAAAGTCCCGTACCAAGGCATCATTGAATGCCACATGTATAGAGTATCTTCACTCCATCTGGAGCCCACCAAACCGCACTGCTACTAGCCAACACTTCCTCTAAAAAAGCACCAAAATGAGGTGATTCAGCTGTGAATCGGAAGTCTTAAATTCCCAAAATGTACAGATCTTGTTCCAGATACCATTGGATACGATTGAAAATTATGACTGCCTCACGGCTTAATGACCACCTTTGGGTAGCAGATTTGATTCAGACACGTGCTGTTCATAAATAATCTTAATACATATTAGCTGTTACTCTTCAAACATAGTAAGCTAAACATTTCAATTAACCTACCTCAGTGATGAGTTATGACTCTAAAGTGTCATAACTCACCACTGTGGTAGGTTAATTGAAATGTTTAACTTATTATGTTTGAAGAGTAACAGCTAATATGTATTTTAGTTAACATCAGTACGCTAATCAAACTGAAACAAAATTAGTGTAATTTTTGTAATGATTTAGTTAACTAAACTCAAATCAGAACTTCAAAGAACTGTAAGACAATCAGAACTTCAAAGAACTGTCAAGATAAACGTTTGTCTTGACAGTTCTTTGAAGTTCTGATTTGAGTTTAGTTAACTAAATCATTACAAACATTACACTAATTTTGTTTCAGTTTGATTAGCGTACTGAAGTCACCCGGCTATAAATGTTTAGTTTTAGTTAGTTGAATTTATTACATTATGAAATTGATGTGTTTTTGTCTTTTTTTCTTCTTGATTTTAATTGCTAGTTCTTTGCCACAAATTTTAATTAGCTTGCATCATTATTATTTGTCTAAACAAGTACATTAGTATGGCAAAAACTATGCAATGAACTAAATTTTTCAATAGGGAGTAATCTTGTCCTCATTTGTAAACTTCCGGTATAATTATAAATACAGTCACGCATATGTACCGTGTATACGCTACATACATGTACATTAATTACGCGAGCATTGCAAGGGTGGGCACACAGAGCCTACACAGCGTGACGTACACATCATCACCACCACTGACCAATGCCCATAACCACCCACGCACCTCTTGTCAGGAACCAAGACTGTGGTTGACCAGACTGTAAGGGAGGGGGAGGAGGAGTTTGAACGGCTGCGGGTAAATTGTTGTGTTTACAACATACATGTATACAAATTCAACTTTTTAAGGATTGAACTATACCTGTACTAGATTTCTGCAGACAATACTTTTCAAAATGGTAAAATTTATCGTTGCAGACTCTGAATAATGCACACAATGTGTACAAGTATGCACATCCAGCATACAAAGTCGTCTCACAATTTGGCAATCCAGTTTATGTGTGGGCATCGGAAGGGTCTGAATTTTGTTTGACAATAAAAATTGCCTCATTCAAATTTAATAACTGGAGTTAAAGTGGTGATGTTGAATTCTTGTTTATCTACATGTATTTTGAAACATTCGCATTTAATAGCCTAAACATCAAGAAAAATCGCATATTGATTTGGTATTTAAATGTATTATTTCAATGCATAGTATTACGACAATGAACATAAACTTTATGAAATGTACCTGCATGTGTGTGTATGTAGAATACATAATATACAGCTAAAAGCCCACACACACGTACATGTGAATGAATGTGCATGTAGCATACAATGGTGGATGCACACTGTATTATATGCAAGTGACTATGAGAGCTTCAGGACCATACGTGCCATAGTACAATAAAAAAGCATGTCGAGACCACCGCCCATTGTTGGGGCACAAAATTGATGAGTGTGTCCAGCCACACCTCTACAGAACCTACCGACATCCACCATTTGATTGCTACTGGCCAACACGCAGATTTCGTGTCCTTAAGTTTTTCTTTTGAAAAACAAAACGCTTCCTTGAAATTGAGTAATAAAATGTTCTCTTCAAAAAAGTATAGTATCAGATTAGTTTGACCTACCCCTCCTACTGCCACGCCCATTTGGTCAGACCAACAATTATAGCATGCCAGACCTGCACTGTATCATGTACAGTAGCAAGCCTGTGTCACAGGGAGAAAGATTACTTCAGATGCAGTATAGCACATGGTCTTTGCAGGTGCTAAAAGATAGTACACAGAACCCAAATCCCTCCCCAAACACCAACTACAGACGCTACCTCCAGGTGTACAGATCTCCACCCTCCATAGAGTGTACACCATAACTCCTACTTCCATACATGTGCCCCTTACCAAGTTCTCTTCTCTGCTCACCTGGCTATGGAGACAGGGGGTTGGATGGTATTACTTCCAGCTGTGGTGTCAAACACATACAGTGATACCAAAGGATTGGCACTTCCTACCTACAAACAGCGAAACAGAAAGTCAGAGCGACACAAAATGTTGGAACTGCAATCACTGTGGCTAAAGGCATTTCAATAAAAGCTGCACATGAAGCTGTAATGAACTTATCATGTCTGTATCAGACAATGTGCAATGCACAAGGTACATGCATGCAGTTTAACTCTTTGGACGTCAATATTGCAATACGGATGACGTCGTTAATTGTCAGCTATGTTTTTAATTATGGCTACCGTTGCTTATTAGTCGCCGAAGACTCGCCGTTCTTGAAGAATCACACGGTTAGCTTACTTTAAAGACATTACTATGATAAAAAAGCGTTTTGTGATTTTTGTTTTGATATATTTATATTCGGTGTTTGAAAAACAATGGTTGCTAACAGCACCCGATATAGGCGGAGCCAAGTGGGCAGGGATTTGAAGCCGTACGTCGTGTACACTATAAAACAGACGACGAAAACACGATATTTTTATCCCTTGGTGTTATTTCTAAGGTCCAGCTTTTTAAAAAAGCTTCGCTCTCCCCTATTTTAGTAGAACAAGCGGGTGCTTGTTCAAAGCCGCTAGTGACGATAGAGGCGCCATTACACGTACAGCTGCAGCTGTTAGTTACCGCTTACCTTTCAATTAAAAACCAACACTCCAGTCGTAGTTCTATGCCCTGAGCGCTGTTTGGTGCACAAAGTGCGTAACCATGCGACACAGATTGGTTTTCTAATACGTGTGCACATAAATGTGCACTTGGCGGTGAACGCGGGGTGCAATTATTGCACATAAATGTGCACTTGGCGGTCAAAGAGTTAAAATTTCAAGCATGAAAATTTTCAAAATGTGTAAAAGCACATTATTCAATGTTAAATAATTTATTTGCAACCCTCGACTACATTGAAATATGTTTGTGCATCAAAAATTACTCACTTGACCATAGTAGTACCCTTGAGCAGGGAAGTACTGTCAAGGCACAAATACCCAACTTAAGGTACAGAACACTCCACCTTAAGATACAGAATACCTCAGAAAATGCTCAATTTGGGATACAGGATCGATTCCAGGGTGGTGTAGATCTCGCTCTGTGGGCCGTAGATGTAGATTGAGAACTGAAAGTCCCGCACCAAGGCATCATTGAATGCCACATGTACAGAGTATCTTCATTCAATCTGGAGCCCACCAAACCCTAGCCAACACCTCCTCTAAAAAAGTACACACAGGAAAATGTAACATATTGCGTACATGTACTGTATGTGTACAACACTGGCTCATCAAAAACACTCAAAATTGTATATACATGTATGTAACATCAAATGCATTGAAAATGAAAACAGCACTTGTGTATTTATCTCAGGGACTCTGATCCCCACCCTCCTTCATGGGTACAATAACAAATACAATGTACAATGTACAAGCGAACACTTATACTATTAGGCAGATAACTTCCTATACAGTGTAGATGTTGTGTGTGCAGAGGCTTAGTCTGGATGCAAGGGACCTGGCACAGAACAGCTGCAATGAGTACACAATGCTACAGGTTACTAAGAGGGAATTCATGCCACCGGTAGAATAGTAATACATGTAGATACATTACAACCAGAGACACACATAACACTGACAAGTGTGATCACCTTGTACAAAAACACACACACACACACACACACACACATACACAGAGTACAGCCATGAAGAGAAGAGAGAGTACAGCCATGAAGAGAAGAGAGAGTGCAGCCATGAAGAGAAGAGAGAATGCCGCCATGAAGCGGAGAGAGTACAGCCTTGAAGAGAAGAGAGTACCGCCATGAGAGTACCGCCATGAGAGTACAGCCATGAAAAGGAGAGAGCATAGCCATGAAGAGAAAGGAGAGTACAGCCATGAAGAGAAGAGAGAGTACAGTAAAGAGGGAGTACAGCCTTCAAGAGAAGAGAGAGTACAGCCATGAAGATAAGAGAGTACAGCCATGAAGAGAAGAGAGTACAGCCATGAAGAGAAGAGAGAGTACAGCCATGAAGAGAAGAGAGAGTACAGCCTTTAAGAGAAGAGAGAGCTAGTACAGCCATGAAGGAATTTGGCAGATGAAGGTTAGTGAACACATACCATTTGGTTCTGGTTGGGCTCCACGTTGTGTACTGGATGCTTGTGTTGTAGCACAAGGGCCATAGGTTCCTGCAATGAAATGTCCCATGATGTATCCACATATATGTACATGTACAATACATGTTTACACTGCATACTGGTGCTGTATACACGATGCTGAAATCAATCACACCATTTCACATCAACACATGAACCTGCACACATACCTACAGTGTACATGTAGAAATACGCTCACATAGAAGCAAATCACATGTGCATATGTACCACTAAACATACACATGCAAACATGTGTACACATGTACACATACACATAACCACATACCACATACCACATACACATAACACATGTTCACACACATGCACATACATCAACTCAATTATGCAGACTTGTTGATAAGCACACACAAGCATCAAGTGGTGTGTATGTGTGTGTGTGTGTGTGTATGTGTGTGTGTGTGTGTGTGTGTGTGTGTGTGTGCGTGTGCGTGCGTGTGCGTGTGCGTGTGCGTGCATATTGGGAACCTCTGTACACAACACGTTTGGCTATTTCTTTTGTTCGTTGATTATGTTTTTGTTTAATTTACAGGCAATGGTACTCAGGTGCTGGAAAAGCACAGAGGACTGTCAATTGAACATCACGAAGCATCAGACTGCATACACACACACTGTGCTTACAAAACCCACGAGGAATACAGCACACGTCCCAAATCATTTGATTCGCTAATAAAACATGGCACTGAATTGCACAATTGGATATCCAACAGTAGTAAATATACATGTACATGCACTCATTAGACTACAACACGCAACAACACACACACACACACACACAACACACACACACACACACACAACACACACACACACCCACAAACACACACCAAACACACACAACACACACAACACACACACAACACCACACACAACACACACACAACACACACACAACAGACACACACAGACACACACACACAACCAACACAGACACACACACAACACAACACACAATATACACAACTCATGCTCGCAACACACACAACCAACATTCCTCCATGAAAACACAAAGAAATCTGACCCATCTAGATGGTTTCAACGCCCTCCTCCCCCCACACACACACACACAACACACACAGCACAACAAATACACTAGCTGATACATGGCTGATTAAGACCAAATCCACAAGCATACAAATGCTAAGGTGATTTTTATAAATGCTAAGGTGATTTTTAAATATTAGCACCATAAAACTCATAGTCACGGCACGCAAGACTATACAATACTTTCCTGTCTGCAAAGAGATCATTGCTTTGTAGGTGAATATGTCTGTGAAAGCTAGCCTCGCACCTTGCAAAAGACCTCCGGGGGGGGGGGGGGGGGGGCTTTAATAGGTGGAATGACTAGAATGGCTTTTAGTCATTTCTATTGGTCCAAAGTACTCATGTATAAAGTAATTACTTAGGCCATTCCTTTGTTCAATCACATCATAGCGCAAAGGATTGTGTACCCAGACACCAAAGGAGCCACAATGTGATCATTTTCTAGACATCCAATATAAGCAGATCTTAATCAACAACGAACAGCACGACATCATGAGTTGGGCCACATTTCCCACCATCAACCCCCGTACGGAGGATACAATATGTGACGTCACTGGCAGCAAGGAGGATTTGAAGAAACCTGTACACGGCCTTCACGCCTGGAGCACCTATGTATATGTTGTGTAGGAGCAAACTGGCTGCTAAGGGCAATGAGTACAACTTGAAGAAAGCTGTAGCCGCTGCTCACCATGAATATGCTGGATAGGAGCAAACTGTTGTATAAGCTTGCTGACCTGTTCAAGAGGAACAGTAATGACCTCACCAGCCTCGAGACTACCTGATGAGTACCTCTCGAATGTGATCAAATGCTATCGGTACTATGCATGGCAAACTCCATGAAAAGACAGTTCCTAGAATAGGCCACATCTCTGCTTCACTTCCAAGGAGCCAGGTGGGCAGTAGTTGGTCTGATCATCTATAGGGACTTCCCCCTACTGATGCAGGCCTGGACATTGGGCCCCTCCCTGTGCGCAGGAAACACAGTCGTATTGAAGCCTGCGCAACAGACTGCACTTACTGCACTCCACATTGCCTCACTCATCGAGGAGGCTGGGTTTCCTCCAGGTGTGATCAACATTGTGCTTGGTGTTGGGTCCGGGTGCTGAAGTGACCAAGAACCCCATATCAACAAAGTGGTCTTCATGGGCTCAACTGAATTGGGTCACCAGGTGCTCCAAGTGGCTGGAGTAAACAGCCTAAAAAAGTCACCCTAGGTCTTGAGTTAGGCTACAAGGGCGCCACCATCATCTTTGTCTTTGCTGATGCAGACCTCGATGATGCTGTCGAGAAGAGCCATCTTGCTCCCCACCTTATCTTTTACGAGGTCCAGCCTCACCCTTGCACGTCTATTAGACACTCTTATATTTGAATTCATAGGATTAGTGTACAGTACTGACTCACAAATAAGAACACATGCAGATCTTGGACCAATTTTCCACTCACCACTTGTGTATTATTTAGAATAATACTAGCACTAGAATTTTATTTCATGTAGATTTCAACTTTTGTATATGAACACTGATATAATGCAGTTAATAGGAGGAACACCTACATACCACCCACACATAACTAAAACAGGGGGTAGCCCCTCTATTTGGAATTGTGTTCCCTTGTGGCACGTACGTGGTGGCGGCTGTGGTTGGAAGCTGTGGGACTATCAACTGCACATTCCAGAGTCTTTAAATGGTCATTGGGTTAAAAATGTTGGCTGTACTACTCCATAAAACTGTATATGGACCTGCTTTTCTCCTCAGCAGAACCATGGGCAGTTTAAATAAAAGCATACACACACATATGCATGCATACGCGCACCACACACACATATGCATGCACACGTGCACACACACACACCATTTGTAGCTCAATACACCATTGGTGATGGTATTTTGGTACATAGCATGGTGGCATGGATGCATGTCAGTTATGCTGTTTGGCGTTACTTTAAATACATATACCTGATAATCACTATACTTTACAAAATAATAGAAAACCCTGTCTCTGAGAAGTTATATTACTAATGGACTTATAGTTAACAAAACTAACATATATTTAAAAGTATCCAAGAATTGATATAATGGTCTCTTTATTCAAACAGAATTTTTGTTTCTTATAATGGCATAGCACAATAAAATTATTGTATTTCGATCAAGTAAAGTCAAATTCATTTATCAGATATAATTTCATCACTAAATAATTAACTACATCTGAGTGCTTAAATACAAAATCCAATGCTGGAGTTAATAACCAAATGAAGGTGTGAGATAACTTACAGGGGTTACATATTTCCCTATGTAGCACATAAACTGCAATTTTATCCATTCTAACTAGTTGCCAAAATCGTGATACAGTATAATACAGCACAGGACCTTAGATAGGGGGAGTGGAGTACTAAAGAACAGCAATTATGCATATAAATAATGTTACATTTAACGAGAGCAACATAGTGGTGCTCATCACTTCACATACCATATGTATAAATGTATAGATAGTTCAGCCCAAGCTACAAACACTTCGCATATTTGTTTCTTTTCATTTTACTTCCTTTTCAGCACCAAATTTGTAATGTGTAAGTGTACTACAGTATTTTTACAATATGCACATGTGTATATACATAATCATTGCGTGCACAGCTACTCAGTATCCCTTTGCAAGTCATAACACCTTTAATTTAATGTAATGATCACATCCAGCAGTGATCCTGCACCTCAAATGTACCATTCAGATGACATAATTAATGGTGGACTTAGCCTCCCTCCCACTTCCACCTTCACCACCCAAGCTTTCCATACACCAAAGTCCACTCTGTCTGATCAGATAGAATTCAGTATATGCTTTCATTACGAAAAAAAAATTACACTTGATGTGCTATCAACAATGTGCTTCAAATGTTCCTTCTGTGAAAGCCCAGCCTCTTAATACCCAGGCCATCCGTATAATGCAATATTACATGATCATCTAGATGCCTGCTCACTAACACTGAAGGATCACATTCCATATAAGGACTATAAGGATTATCCATACCATTCACCACAACCACATCCTAGCCACACCCAGTGTAGGTGTGAATATAATTATAAACATTTTAGTTTTTAATAGTGCTGTAAGAAAAACAATTGTGAAATCATAAGAATAGTCCTAGATGTCCTAGAAATGTGCTAAATATAGGACTATTTAATTTTCCATATGATTTCACCCTTGTTTCCTTGCTCTTACTATTGCCAGCATTCTCGTACACTTTTTACACATGCATATATTATGCAGAAACTTGATTTTCACAGGTCGAATGAATTTTAATCATTCCTATTGTTAAGTAATGTATTCCAATCACATCACAGGGTAAGGAAGAGACGGTGCCCACACCAGTCAACAACACATGGCACAACTCTGAGAGTCAGGCTACATTTCCAACCTTCACCAACCTACCCATCCATCTTGGGGAGATCAAGACGTGTGCTATTGTTAAGGGCAGTGAGTAGGATGTGGTGAAGGCTGTAGCCGCTGCGCAGGAGGCCTTCAAGCTAGGGCAGTCCGTGGCGCACCTATGAATGCATCACAGAGGGGCTGCCTGCTGTATAAGCTGGCTGACCTCATCGAGAGGGACCGCAAGTACCTCACCCTTCTCGCGACTGTTGATAATGGAAAGCCATTAACTGATAAGTACCTCCAAGAAGTGATCAATTGCTATCGGTACTTTGCATGGTGGGCTAACAAGCTCCACGGAACGACACTTCCTGATGACGTGCCACATCTCTGCTTCACTTCTCACGAGCCGGTGGGCATAGTTGGTCAGATCATCTCTGGGGACTTCCCCCTACTGATGCAGGCCTGGACATTGGGCCCCGCCCTGTGCGCAGGAAACACAGTTCGTATTGAAGCCTGCAGCAACAGACTCCACTTACTGCACTCCACACTTGCCTCCATCATCGAGGAGGCTGGGTTTCCTCCAGGCGTGGTCAACAGTTGTGCCTGGTGATGGGTCCACTGGTGCTGCAGTGGCCAACCACCCCAATATCAACAAAGTGGTCTTCACTGGCTTGACCAAGGTGAGTAACTTGGTGCTCAACGAGGCTGGAGTGAACAGCCTAAAGAAGGTCACCCTAGGTCTTGAGTTAGGCTACAAGGGCCCCACCATCATCTTTGTCTTTGCTGATGCAGACCTCGATGATGCTGTCGAGAAGAGCCATTTTGCTCCCCACCTTATCTTTTACCAGGGTCAGCCTTGCCCTTGCACATATGTGGAGGAGTCCATCTACGATAAGTTTATGAGGAAGAGTGTTAAGATCGCAAGGAGGCACAAACCCACCTGCAGTAATGTCGAGGACAGCTGCATGCTGATTGTTGAGATCTTTGCTTTTGCGATGAAGTTTAAAGACATCGAAACAATCATTACCATTGCCAGAAGAACCATATATGGTTTTGCTTCCATCTTTACGGCCAGTGGGGAGAAAGCAAAGGAGGTGGCTCAGAACTTACATGCGGGCATCGTTTGCATCAACTGCTTCAATGCATTTAATGCACTGGCTCCTCACTACATACCAGATAAACTCTGACTGGAATAACCTAATGGAATTCATAGATGAGTGTACAGTACTGGCTCACCTGAGGTAGAACACTTATTTATGAACCCAATTTTCCACCCACCACTTGCACTTGTGTGTTATTCAGAGTAATACTAGCACTAGAACGTTATGTCATGTAGACGTCAACTTTTAATATAAATGCGAACTGATACAGTACAGTTAATAGGAATGAAACAGAAGCACCTATCACACCACACTCACATAACTCAAACAGGGGGTCAATAAGTGGTACGCATATCATCCCAGAATGGAAATAAAGTATACCCTCTGTATGGAATTGAGTTCGACTGTGGTTGGAAGCTGTGGGACTGAGAACTGCATATACCAGAAGCTTCAACAGTCATTGGGTTAATAATGGTGGCTGTGCTCTATAAAAGTGGTACATGGACTTCCATTTCTCCTAAGCAGACATGCATACACGCACATGATTTGCAGCTATCAATACACCATTGATGGTATTTTGAAGCATAACATGTCGGTTGTGTCAGTTATGCTGTTTGGTGTTACTTATAAATGTGTACAGTACATGTACCTGATAATTACTATACTTTACAAAATTTGGTTTATTGAATTTATTATCTAACCTCAAGGCATTGGATGTTGTATTAAAGTACTAATTTGATGCAATCAATGTAGTGTTATAATTGATGACAAGCCATATCTAACTAATGTATTTGACTTGACTTCATTTAAATACAACACTTAAATACATTAATTTGATTGTGCTACGCCACTATTTCCCTATGTAGCACATAACTGCAGTTTTATCCGGGACCCTAGACAGTACTAAAATACAGCAATTATGCATATGAATAACATTACATTCAACAAGAGCTACTGAAGACCACATATTGGTGCTCATCACTTCACATACCATATGTATAAATGTACACATAGTTCAGCCCAAGCTACAAACGCTTCACATATTTGCTTCTTTTCATTATACTTACCTTTTCAGCACCAAATTTGTAATGTGTAAATGAACTACAGTTTTGGTTTGTTTTTTTACAATATGCACATGTGTATACGTATATCATCATGTGCACAGCAACTCAGTATCCTTGAATTTGGGGTAGACTTCAGCAGTGATCCTGCATCTCAAATGTACCATTCAGATGACATCATTAATGGTGGACTTCGCCTCTCTCCCTCCCTCCCTCTTTCTACCTGCACCACCCAACTTCTCGATACACCAAGGCACAAGTCCACTCTGACTGATCAGATAGAAACTACTGATCAGATAGAAACTCAGGAGTATATGCTTTCATTGCAGTCATTACGAAGCAAAATTACACTTGATGTGTAATCAGAGACACACTTCAAATATTAATCCCTTATGTGCAAGCCCAGCCTCTTACCTATGATGGAGGCGAGCATCCATATAATGCCAATGTTACAAGGTCATCTAGATGCCTGCTCTGTCACTTTCTGCACGATGTATGAACACTGAAGGATCGCATCCCATACAGGGACTGTAGCCTTTGCACCTATGTAAAAGGATTTCTAGCCACTCATACATATGTTCTCTGGTATTGAAGACCTACTCCTTGTTTTGTGATACCATGTTGATATTAGAGGATCCCTATGAATAACTCATTTGCATAACGTCTCATCACTTCACATACCATATGCATAAATTTCTTGACTCTGCATCATTGTCCAGTGTGCAAAATTAATTGCAATGCCCTATTAGATATTATAGTTGATTTGCATACCAAATGAAATTCTAATTATGCATGACTACGAAAGATTAAAGTACAGACATGTGTACCCACCACATAACATTATTTGAATGATGATTCACAGATACCACACAAATGAAATTCACACAAAGATATCACAGAAACTGCTTTGTTAAAAAGCTGCAAACACAATGAGAATCTATGGCACACACAACTAAGAAATCGTTGAAAGCTTCGTGTTAGGAAATCAGCTATCAATGTGTTAAGGTGAGGTTTTGTACTGTCTCCAGACAGTCAATGTAGATTTGAATAAAAATGCCCACAGATTTAAGCATTGCATTGTTATCATATCTTATCATACATATACATGACTCAATTCATTGTTTATGTTGCTAAATAGTTACAGATTTGGATGTAAATGTTTGTTAAACCTACTGGATCAAATCTTTATGAGAATCAGACATTTACTGAACATACATTTTTCATCACAACAAAACAGTATCTCTTTGTGGTCACATGCAATAAAGAACATAGCATGCACATATGGTGTGATGCATAATTAAAGTCAAGCGGCATTAACATCTTGTGGTCTGACATTTGTCAGGTGAAAGAACAGACCAAAAGTGAAGGTTTTAAACACAGAAAGGGAACCTATGTACCAGGTATCTGACCTGAAGCTGAAACTGAACACCACCAATTGTCAAAGCTTGAACAAGCTGTGCAGTGTTTTGAAAATGGCTCGAAGAGTATACAAATGGAACTGGGAGGAAGGAGGGAAAAAGACCAAAATGCAAATTGAAGTTGTAAACAGTTGCCCATTTATAGTAAATTTTATTTCTATCGATACAGCAAATAATGTTCACATTCTTTAATATGCTTAAGCTTTACAATGCACAAGCCAACACATGGTACACAGGTACATACACATACACAATAGCAAGAAAGCTTTATTTATTTCTAACATTCCACATGCAGGGTATAATTATGCATATCATGTGGGTGGGGATCATTTCATTTTCCCTACAGATTGTAAATGTTTAGCATCTTCCTACTCTATGCACACATAACAATTGTACATAAATGCAAACATACATTGTATACTTCTATATCTTACTAGGGTGAGTCCCAATCGAGGAAAATAGTTAACGATAAATTCACCGTTAGATCTTCATTGATTTTAACACATGGTTAATATTGCACTAGAATATACTAAGGATGGAAAGAATTACAGTCAAAAGATGAAAACAATCATTTTATTAGTCAATGCACACGTTGTTCAATCATTTAGACATCACTATTTCTTTGTATGCTACCTTGTTACTTAGTGTAATAATGATAAAATTGACATGACAAAACCAGGACATGCGCCACACAATGTACATTTCAACTTATTGTTAACAATTATGTAAAATGAAAACATGTGAAATGCAAAACGATTTGATTTCCAGGCTTCTTAGGTATATTAGACACAGTATTGGACAAGCAAACATTTGCGCTGCTCAATACGTGTACATGTATAACAATGCCACTCCTCACAGCATGTAAATATGCATGCACATGTCTTCCCAACAACTCACCATCTGCAGTCCCATGAATCAGCAGTTAGCTCACCTGAGCAAGATTTGTTGCCCTTAGGGACAGGGAAGGATTCTAAAAATCACAAAAAGGTGTGCATACATAAAAACCGTCCATACAGCACATTTGCATGCAGAGTATAATAATGCAGCCAGTACCAATGCATGTATAGTCTGGGGACTGGCATTTGACTATGCAGTCCCCAGACTAATGCTTGCAGTAAGTCAAAACATGGCACTATGGCGTAGGCTTACACATTCTTACCAGATATCTCTGTTCACCACCATTGGAACAGGTTGGTAGGCCCATGTACTGCTCAGTGTAGACAGAGTCTGATAAGGTACACTAATCACATGTACAAATAAAAATTGCATAACTACACACCACTTATACAAATGCATGTACAACTTTGATTATAACCATCTGTACACACACACTGTTTTGCTGCAACTGAATTTCAAAGACATTACTACAGAATGTACACGTACTACACTTCATTAAAAAATCTTGCACAGCACTCGCAAGGTCCCATCCATTTAATGCCTACCAAGAACTGCCATGTGCACATGTACATGTGTGCCTATGCTGCTTTACACACTGCTCACACCAATAATGAAATGAAAATTTTCCTTATATTATGCACATGGTTTATCTGATTTCACTGTTGGTAAAATCCATTCCAGTTACATGAGTTAATCTTATTTAATACCCACCATAATAGCATCAGTCTGTTATGGAAGACTGGGAGATAGCCGCCTTGAAACACCACTTCCACTGCTTCCAACCATTCCCGCCATGTACCCGCCACAGGCTGCAAAACAGTATCCAATCCAAACAAGTGTCCGATTCATTAGCAAAATTCAAAATTCAAGTCACTTACTGCTCCATATATGGCAATCTTTGACAAATCCACAAAAGGTAACCCTTGAAGATACCTACATTGCAAACCACACTGAGGCCAGTACAGTGTACATAAGATCCCCATGATGACTGTGCAGGTGTACGATGTATCTACACATACATGAAAAGGATTACATTTCATTTAAATGTTATGCTCTTTACAAGATGGAAGGCATATACTGTACACATAAACAAATGCACAAGCACATAGACATTATTGTGATAAACAAAGATAACACCACAAAATACAACACAATACTACAGTTGCCACAGTGAACTAACAACAGAGGTGTTTGCAATCTAGGGGACACATAGGAAACTAGAAATACATGTCGCCTACAACCAAGTTCAGGTGTCTAGGTTTACAGCCTTCCAAATCAACACAAATATTTCAAGTTGACATCTGATGACCTACAGCTGTACTGTGCAACAAGTGAATATTGTACAAAAGACAAACACCAACAACTTCCCGTCAAGGGTTATTCGCAGTACACACTATACAGTGTACAGTAGTTTATGGCACACATTTCATGTGTGTGTTATTTGAAAATCAGGTCCCAATCCTTCCACCTCAAACATGTGTGAGTACTTCATTGCCAGTTGTGATCCAGCGACCACCTACTGTGTGATCCAGTGCAAGGGCCTTCTCCTCCCCTATTCCCTTCTTGTCCATTATGTGGGAGGGACCTTTAGAGCAGGTATTGATGTGCAAGTATTAATGCAGCCTTCACCACATTACGTACGTGTGTTCTTTCTTTGTGTGTGTGGCATATGTACATCTGTTTTGTGTGTGTGCATGTGTGTTTGTGTGTGTGTCTGTGTGTATGTGTCTGTGCACGTGTGCGTGTGTACATGCATGTGTGTATATTTGTGTGTGTATGTGTCTGTGTCTGTGTGTATGTGTGTTATGTGTGTGTTGTTTGTGTGTGTGTGTGCTTTCTCTCAGAGAGATCCCTGTTCTGATCTATGTGTACGGAGGTCCCAAGAGCCAGACTGTGAGCTATAGAACATGATATGTAGTGCATTGCGGACATGGTGTAGGAGTTTTGTGTGTGTGTGTGTGTGTGTGTGTTTTGTGTGTGTGTGTGTGTGTGTGTGTGTGTTTTGTGTGTGTGTGTGTGTGTGTGTTTTGTGTGTGTGTGTGTGTGTGTGTGTGTGTGTGTGTGTGTGTGTGTGTACATCAGGTGTAGTAGTGGATGATGTAGACATTATACCTCATTTACTAGAGGCACCAACATGCTGATGATGTTTATGCATGTACTTAGTACATACATTTGAACACAAGGATGAGCATGCTTGATTAACTCTTATCATTTTTTCAAGTGTTTCAACACCCTTTCCCTCCTTCCCCATATGAAGAGCCAAAGTTGCACTTCCACTTTAATAACATATGTGGTAATACGAAACATCCCAGCATACAGTGTACCTTTCCTGTGAACACTCTAACCAGTTGACCACACCCATTGAACCAAAACCACACACACTGAGTCCCATTGGTGACTAAATTAGTACAAATAAAAAAGTGCAATCACACAGCTCACTTGGTCGGATGAAGTCCAATCATCCAAGAATTTTTACAGCTATTGACATTTGCCCCCCTCCCCCCCAAATTAAAAATAAATAAATAAAACACTCACAAGGTGTTACACTCCAGAAGAAGCCACTCCAAACAGTCCTTAAACCTACCACAAATTAAAGAGGCTTGTGTTCAATTTTGCCACCTTTAGATAACCCAGTACTAAAACCATTCGCTTCTTGGTTGGTTCTTGTATTCCATCAAAGCAATTGTAGGCATATTGTCTTCAGCACATTATGCAAAACAGTCAGCAACTCTTGAAAAGTTAGGTTAAGACAAGCATCTGAAGGAATGTATCCATCTTGGTTTAATTGTATTTACGAAGTTGATTATTGAATCATCTATCGCGATTATGCAATTTTGATTTTTCCAATCGCTCTAGAAGTTCCTTATCATTCATTGGAGATGGATAAATTGCAGTTTGAGAAGTTTCTTCACTTCTTTCACACTATATGTTATTTCTATAAATTCTGCATTTCATCACAGTACTTTGGTACAGGCAATGCACTACATGTAGGTGTACAATGGGCTATTCCATAATATAATTGTACACCCCTAATATCAAGGTATCCCCCCAGGACATAAAGCCTCTACACGATACCCCCCCAGGACATTTATTTTGGACCCCCTCTGGACACACTTCCCTGTACATTACCATTGAACCCCCTCTGGACACAACCTGATGTAGGATACCCCCCCTTAGGACATTACATCTCGATGTAGGACACCCCCTTAGGACATTACCATTGAACCCCCTCTGGACACATCCTGATCTAGGATACCCCCTAGAGCATTACCTTTGAAACCCATCTGGACACATCTCGCTGTGCGACACATTGCCATTGGACCCCCCTCTGGACACATCTCACTGCAATAGAACATCCCCCTAGGACATTACCATTGGACCCCCTCTGAACAACTTTTTTGGTCATCAGTGGGGTGTACAATTATTTTACGGAATAGCCCAATATGCATCCCCAATCCAGCAAAAAAATTGTCATCTGCTATATAGATTATATTGGCACTAAATAGAGCAGTGTACACATAACAAGAGTACATATAGAATGACTCAGTCCTCCGTCTCCTTGTACATATCATCTACGAGGTCTGCATACTTCTCCAGGACAACCCTTCTCTTCAGCTTCATCGTTGGTGTTAACTCTCCTCCGGATATACTGAAATCCACAGGAAGAATGCGGAACTTCTACGCGGCAATAGATAGTAAGCAATAAAGTGCCACACCTCCAAAACAACAACACACACGAGCGCTACTATCCCCAACACCCACTAAGGTTGCTTTTTACCAAAACATAAACATCCTTAATAAAGCTTCGCATGTCATCTATCTCTTTGACAAGATAACAATCCTGAACTTATTCACAAACCTGCACAGCAGCTGCCCTTGAAATGGCGTGTACATTTGTCCTCTTGATTGCATCCTCTATGTAAGCTATCACCTTTGGATCTTCTCTGGCCTCAGTGGCTGCAGACATTAATCAGCAAAGGTGAACACAAAGGGTTTGGTATTTCACAATTAACACGTACCTGTGGTAGCAGCGGACCCTACTGACTGAAGCACAGAGAGTGCTGTTGCATCCAATTCATCAGTGGGTTTGGCCTCCTCATCGATCTAGGAGGGAGGGAACCAGGAGATGGAGATGTGATCAACAACATTACAGTGTTCCTTCTGGTGGTATCTGGTGAACACACACATATTCAAAACAAGCTGCCACAGAGCAAACAGCCCCCAGAGAATACAACGCGTGTATACAAACTTAACTTCATTTAGAGAAATTTCAAACATGCCTATGACCGTTCACAGACTAGTGCACACACACCAGTGTTTCCTTATTCCCAATTCACTTTGGCACACACCTTACACCGGAGTGTCACCAGCATGGTGAGGTACTTCTGATTGTCGCCCACCACCATACAGGAACTGAGGACCTTGCAGTACTCCAGCATGCAGTTCTCAATGGGAATCGGAGCCACATTCTCTCCTCCTCGAGTGATCAGGATCTCCTTGATGCGCCCAGTGACGTACACATAGCCTGAAAAATGGCAGAAATTATACGTTAACTAGGAATTATCTGCTGCAAGAATGCTTAATTAAATATGTGTATTTACATCTATTATTAAATTGTAGTGGTACAAGCTTCAGGTCTTGCACAGTCCAAATAACCCCAAATGTTAGAGCAAACTTCATGCTGTTGAAAAAACTGATCGTAGGCTAAACTAATCTTCATTCAAAACCTAGAAAAACCAAAACAAACTACATATATAAACACTTAAATTTCACTACACAATAACTTTGATAGTGTAAATGTAGTGTAGAACACAACAACATGACTTCCAACACCAATATTCACCTACCATCTGCATCCACTCTCCCAATGTCCCCAGAATGGAGCCATCCATTTTCATCAATGGTCTCCTTTGTCTTTTTGTCATCATGGAGATAGCCCATGAACACATGCCGCCCACGCATGCATATCTCTCCATCTCCATTGGGACCAGGGTTATCTATCCTCATCTCTGCACCTGGGAACACCTTGCCTACTGCACCAGTCTTGTGGTTGCCTGGGAGACAAAACAAAGATCACATGATCATTGTAAATGGATGCACTTGCTGATAAACAGCTCCCAAGGATCCTAAACTCAGTGGTGTCTGCTATCAGAAAAAAATTAGAGTGTAGTTTTATACTGTCATGAAAAACTCCAGAAAATTTGAAATTCATCCCACAGCAGCCACTGGTCATGAAGGAGTGCCATACCATTCACACCTGTTTAGTACTCGCTCACCTGGATATGAAATGGCCTGGGGACCAGATGACTCAGACATCCCGTATAGTTCATAGAGGGGCATATCAAAGTTGAGGAAGAAGTCGAGAACCTCCCTCGCAATGGGGGCAGCTGCTGACCCCTGAGGGAAAGTAACTAGATCATTCCAAGCCCAAGTTATTCTTCGCCAGATAGTTGTCACAACATAATGTCTTACACACCATACTGCAATAAATAGATTAACACATGTTGGATTTTGCCATCAGAAAAATCTGTATTGCGTCACTGTTAAAAACTCCAAGCGATTCTGAATCACATCATGTGGCAATTGTCCATCACATCTACCCCTATATCACATCACATGATTGGAAAAACACCTGGCCAACACACTTCTGTCTGTTTTAAAGAAAATACAAATGTTGCTTTAATATCAATAAGTGCCAATTTTGAAGTAGTTTTGAACTAAATATCAGGTTTAAGATGTAGCAAACTGACATACACAAACAAAGCAAATTGCTGATGCAAACTGAACTAATCTTTACCATTAGTCTGCAATGAGCAAGACCCATCCGCTCGCGTAGGGACTTGAATACCAGCCTGCAATTTAGTAGAATACAGTCATCACAGTATGTACATGAATATACACACACTTGTCCATGTTTGAGCACCATTATATCATGCTCAGTGCAGTGGGTGTGGCTTAGCCATCAGTGAAAATTGAAGGATTGTGTCATTATTAATCCAAGCGATTCTGAAAACGCATCATCTGGCTGAGCACACACATGTATAACTTGTCGTGTATATCATGCAGCACCCAGTTCCCCCCACTTCAAAACAAGAGCTACACCCAAATATGGTAAAACTTTAAAGCCCTACATTCTGCAGTCTATCCTGCCAGCATACGAGGCATGTGACTGTAACCTAACAGATACAACACAAACGCCACTTGTCACAACCTCAAGTAGTCTACAGAAATCTAAAAAGCTGCGCAAATAACTTTCACTTCAGCACACATGTCGAATGTAAGCAAATGCACACACATATACACACACACAATTGGCCCAGGAGACATACGTGTTGGCCATCCAATATCCCCAAGCCGCAGCCAAGCCAGACTGGCGGTTCAGACTTGTTTCCCGTCCTACATTCTAGAGATACAAACACAAACACATCAACAGCTTGCTTGAGGCGTAAGGGGCATATTGTGCATTGGCAACACTCACCTTACTTTTTTCCAGTACAAATCCTTTAAAGCCTGACACCTGGCTCAGATGCAGTTCAATCTTCTCCTTGAATTTCTCCCACACACGAGGCACACCTACAAAACAAGTTGGATTCACCTCCTGCGAAGAATACAATGCACAGATAAAAACGCAATATCCCCCATCACAGCACACAACATGTAATACCCCCCCATCTCTGCACTCAACATGCAATACTGCACACAACATGCAATACCCCCCCATCTCTGTACACAACATGCAATACCCCCCATCTCTGTACACAACATGCAATACCCCCATCTCTGTACACAACATGCAATACCCCCATCACTGCACACAACATGCAATACCCCCCACCCCCCCATCACTGCACTCAACATGCAATAACCCCCCAGCACTGCACACACCTACACGCTACAGTTCGTATTCTAAACTTTACACATCAGGTAAATTCAATATTTTTCAAACAAGAACTGTTTTTTTTTTCCGAACTAAATAGTCTAGGCAATGGGCGTTAAAAATGGATACAACACACCTGTTTGCTTTTTTTAATTTTATACCTATTCACTAAGCTGTGATATTATTTTAGTGATCAAGTTATGCAAATACGAGTTCACACATAAATGCATCAGAACTTTGAATCAATAACACAGGTTTGTGGAATTTTTTCAATAGAATAAATACGAGTCATGAAAATGTGGTTGATGTTGTACAGTTCAATCCAACCGAAGGATAGTGCTACATAATCGATTAAAGACCTCATAAACAGCATTCTCCAACCTTTAAGGTGTCCAGTAACGATCCCTTCATGGCATCTGGTTGGGCAAAATGGATCGTCAGCCCAGTATGCAGTGGAGCCAATATGTCCTGTTGAAGAGCAAAATGTTAATACAACATACTCACATGTGGATCGACACCACCTAAGCTCTTAACGCCCCCCCCCCACACCCACACACACACCACTATAGGTCTGTGGGCTCACTTCTCAAAGCAAACCTTATCAAAACAAATGTAACACTAGGTAAAATCCTTTCCGCCTGTCAGTGATATGTTCTCTTATAGCCCTTCAATGTATATGTAACCCAAACCCAAAAGGAATGGAGCTCGGGGAGAGAGGGGGTACATCTAATATCTCAAACACTACATACACTGCAACAACTTACCATCATTTGTGCCGCAATGTGGCTAAGAGGTAGATAGCTGATCATCTGGTCACCCTACAGAGGTAGGAAGATCATCATACTACACATCTTTTTTTTTTCTAATGTAAGTATGTGCTCCTGCAAAAATAGGTATCAAGACAAGGTCCCTGTATTGTCATTATAATGGGGAAAGGCACTTAGCTTATTACCTCAAAGCCTAAATAGCAGGTACTCTCGTGTGCACTTGTTTGAAACTCTACACCCACATTATAAGAATCACATGACTTTGTAAAATATCAGTCAAAATAGCAGCCTCCTGTGAAGTCCTGGATCTATTGGCGCACCACTGAAATACAGCTTTCTTCTTATCTTTTAGGTTTTTTGGGGGTTAAGACTGGCTATTTTAATGTCTTTTTGAAGGCAAAAAAAAGGTGGTACAATTTAAAACCCAATGTAACATTAATAAATCCATTCATGTTGAATCGTTTCCAATAATAAAAGACAATTCTTACCTCCCCCAGGCCATACAGAACAGAACACACTCCTGACGTCCACGTGCAGTTGTCGTGACTTGCCATCACTCCCTGAAAGACAACACACACCAATGAAATCCATCTACAGCGTATCCATCAAGTTGAATCAACTAATGACCTTGTACCATTGCAGCACGTGTCAGAAGGTTGCTGAAACAGGCTGCGCGCGCCTCCACCCTCACAAAAAGAGCTTATGCCACTTGCAAAGCTACAATATTCGCTTCACCATTATCAATGCTCTCCCGCTTTCCCCCCTACAAAACTCGCAATACCTTTGGGGTGCCCGTGGTCCCGGAAGTGTAAATCAGTGAGCAGCAATGGCCAGCTTTTTGCCTCTCGATTCTCCATTGAACCTCATAGTCGGGCAAGTCCTGCAATAGAATGAAGCACGTGAGCTCGCGATGGCGTGATCAACGCTAGCTCCGACATGTCTCCTTGGACGCACTCGACCTTTTAAGCGTACCTTCCCAAAGTCTAAAAACTCCTTCCAGCTCAGCACACCTGCGTCACGATGCGCATGATCCACGCTGTCGGGCGAGTACTGAACAATCGTCTTCAAGTGAGGTAGTCTGTCGCGAACCTGCAAGAATGCATTAGATACGTTACTTGGAAATACGAACAAGCATGAGCAAATATACGACTATTAAAAAACTTACACTTCTATCTAATGGTTACAGCAGCAGCAGCCATTAATTGCAGCGAACAAGGCTTCACGTGGCAGATAAGTGGCATATAAAGAGTTCGCGCACGCGCAGTGAACGACGAAGCGGGTGGGGTTATTGAACCGCGCCCCTACATTATTATTCAATTACCAGTAAGCGTTCGCGCACGCGCAGTGAACCGATCCATTATTATTCAATTACACATCTGCCTACCCACTTAAACAGATTCAAGCAAAAACACAGATACATAGGCATGTACACAGTGCGGGGAACGCTGCTTAGTGTAGAATGGAATTCCACCTACCCATGAAGATACGTATACAACATCAAGATGTGTACCAATGGGCTATTCTATTTAATGATCGTACAAGGGTAAACCATGGTAATGATTGCATACAAGGAGATAGAGGGCAAATCATGGCTATTCTATTTAATGATCATACAAAGGCAAACCATGGCTATTCTATTTAATGATCATACAAAGGGATGAAGGGCAAACCAATTATCTAGGTTAACTTTGATATTCATAATATCCAGGGGGATTTTTCCAGACTGCCCCCTATGTGATCATGTTTAAATCGCCCATTCCATTAAATAATCATATTAAACCTCTTTGAGGAACAACAAGTTATCCCCTGGTAGGTGGGGAGGGTAGTCGGATGTAGCCACACCCTTCCACTGGTCTGGAGACATTCCTATATCGTAGTCATTCTGATTAGTTTCTCAATTAATGTTACCTTATGTTATGAGGAAGTAATGTTTGTCCATTAATATTAATAATGAGAAACTAATCAGAATGACTACACTATAGGAATGTAGCTACTTCAGACTAGTGGGAGGTTATTGAGCCTTGTCCACAGAGACTTGTTCTGGGTGGGGTGATTTGATTTGTCCCAAGGGAGGGACAATCATAGTGATTGCCTTCTGTGTGTGTGCAAGGGTAAGTAGCTCAGTAGAGATTTGAAACCATTTTAGGATCAATATGGGCAACATTATAAATGCATCACAGCCCCAAACAGGCCCAAAATGCACACCTCCATTCCCTCTTCATTGGCTCAGATAGTGTGACAGAATGCTATGCGAGTACTTACCTGGAGGAACTTGGCGACTTGAGCCTTATTTTCAGCGATCGCAACATTGATGGAGCAGTCATTTGCAATGTAGTAGCAAGCCTCTGGACTGTTAGTGGCATATATACCACACGCAATTGCTCCTGACTGTGTGTGCACGCATGTGCATGTGTATGGGTGTGTGTGCATGTGTATGTAGGTGAGTGTGCATGTGTGTGTAGGTGAGTGCACCAATGTATGTCGGTACATGTGTGGGTGTGGCACATGTGAGGGTATGTGTGTGTGTGCAGATGGTATGTAAGTTGCCATGTACATGTATATGCATGGGAAGATACATTTGTCTCACAATTTTGGCTACAACTTTGAACCTTTCCATTCTTGCTAAAGTCAGAGTTGTAGCCAAATTTGTGAGGCACGGTCCACATCAACAAGCAGGCACATTGTGAACAATTGTTACAACTCCCCCAACATTCATTGGCCTTATAACATGCAACAAAAGATGAATCTCTTTGATAGTGCACTCAGGATCAAAGGTCGCAAACTGGTATTAATGTTAGGGGTGTCTCAAACCAACAGTGCCAAGCAATCAGTCTCAACATGGGTTTCACTACATGCACTCTGAAAGGTAGAAATAACTATACCATTTTAATAACTTGTCATTAAACTGCACAGTTGATTATCCAACAAGTTACGATTTGAAATCAAATCGAATAGTATATCATCAATGATCTGTAAGCAATGTTATTTTACAATCTTATGCTCAAAGATATCTGTTATTGAAGCTAAGAACACACCAGGTTCATAATGCATGTACTGAATTTCTTGATCAAAGACAGAGGGCTGTAGTGGGGGTGGAGGGGGTAGGTAGTTAGAGAGGTCCGAGAGAGAGAGTGGATGAGTGAAAAACATGCACCCCAACCACCACAATGCCACATGGGGTAATCAGCACATGTATACCTCACTCATCACAGTGACAAGGGATAATGACATTCACAGGTGACTCCCTCTGTTGTTGAGAGGGGTTTAGGAAGCTTGGTCAGCTTTCATTTCACATTGTGATAGCTCTAAGTGACCCACCCCCCCATAAAACTATCTGCCAGCTCCTTTATAGCCAGCTAGGGCACAGATGCACATATGGAAAGAGAACACCTGGGAACATCAGGTGACGTTGTTGACAAGTGTCTTCATCCACTCAAACACACTGTTATCAAGTACATGTAGTAGCAGGTCTATTCATCACTTAGCAACCTTCCATCTGATTATACATCTTTCCCACCACACATTAAAGTCCAACTGAGTCACACACACACACACACACACACACACACACACACACACACACACACACACACGCACACACACACACACACACACTCCCTCTCTCTCTCTCACACACAACATACCACTTGTAACACTCACAATATAACATTAGCCCTCTGCATCTCTTATTTCACCTCCCATCTTGCTCCTGCTACACTCCCATGTTTCTCCCAATCTGCACACTTCCTCGCTGCAACCTTCCCTCATCTCTTCATCCCTCTCCCCATCCCCTCTCCCCACCCCCTCCCCCCTCCCCTCTCATTACTTGCTGCTTACCATAATAGCTGCCATATACGAGATGTGCCACTCGGGGGCATTGAAGCCCAGGATACACACACCCCGGTGCGGCTCCACCCCGAGACATATCATCGACTTTGCAGCCCTGGTGGCGTCCGTGTAGTAGTCCTTGAACGTCCACGTGACCCACTCCCCACCTCGCTTCACCCTCAAGGCAGGTTTGGCGCTGTACTTCTTAGAGACGCGCTTGAAGAGTTCGTTGATGGTAATGGGCGGAACAGAGGCAGGGCCGGATAGAGTGGTCTACTTGAAAACAAATGTGGTTTGTTTTTTTGTTTTTTTGGGGGGGGGGGGGGGGGGTTTGTTGAAGGGCACAATAAAAACGTGCGAATAAATATGCTTGCGTCAGTGTACTCTCGGTTTCTCACCACACACTCTCACTCGTCTCTTTCTCTCTCCCACTCACACCTTCTCCTCGTTTCTCTCTCCCACCCCTCGTTTCTCTCTCCCTCCCTAACGTCAACGGAATGTTAAGAAAGTAAGAAAGTACCTTTACGTTAAGCTCCCCATCAGGTTCAGTGGTCCAATGTTTCGTGCTGGGCATTTCAGGGCTACAGACTTGACGCCTCTGCCGCAAGAGATTTGCATTTGAATGACTGCGTTTCGAGCTCACGTGTGCTAATTGGCGGTAGGTGAATTCCAGACGCGGAAATGAAAAACACTTGGGAATCCAAGTACTGCATTATTCCATTGCGATGATACACAGACCGAATGTTAATTGCACCGAAACACTCCTACACACACATTGGAGCGACAAAAATTGCCGCGATAGCCAATTGTTTGTATTTTTCTTTTAAATCGTAAATTCATTGTCGAATTGTATCGGTCTAAATCATTGCAAGTGCAATCAATTAGTCAATGTAAATGCTAACAAAGAGATTATAACAAAAGGCACACGTAGAATAGTACAAACCCATCCCTGTTCCTGAGTGTCCATTCATATTTATGCGCAACTGGGGCTAGCCAACCTAAAAAATGACAGCGGCCAGTATTTCAGTTCAACCATAGATATTAGAGTAGAAGGATAGGAAACAAATCACGTGAGCAATACTCTACCATAGATTTTTAGGCGCGCAGTCCGCATAGTTGTTAATTGTGTGTTATATGCTACTCCCCCAAAACGACGACAAGAGTTTTAAGAGAAAGAGAACGTTTGTGTGTGGATTCCGATAGAGCTGCGAACGCTGATCACGGCGATGTAAGTTTTAAAAGTGGTGCTGCCTATAACGGTAGATATGCGCGTTTGTAGTAATTACATATATAAGTGAACTGAGGCGAACTGAATACAAACGGATGCGTCTAAATTGTATTGGCATGATATTTCGTATAGCTCTCGTGAAACTACACAGCATGGTATATGTTTACCCTATACCAGATAGATGTTGTACGTGTGAGGGCCAAATAACTAGTTTCTGATATGGGGTCGAACTGTGGCTTGTAACGTGCGTATTTTGATACTGTTCTGGGCCATATTGAGTATATATGTTGGGGCATGTATTTTATACAGCAACGCATTTTGGTTTTGTAATAATATGCTTCTTTACAGGGAGAAAAAAAGGTGCCGTTTCATGTCTCTATAGAACTGATGATCGGACTGGGCACTGCAAGTTTAGGCTGGACTGTAGAATAAAGAAGAAGGCAAAGGATTGGCCCCTTAGCACTACTAGTGCACATAATGTCAGTGTGTTTCCAGTCTCTATTCTACCTGAAGACCTACCGTCAAAGAAGACTTGGCATCTTGCCATGATGATGGCCTGGGTACGAGAACTATGCGGACTGCAGGTGTTACATTGTGTTAATTGGCTGTGTTTCCTATCCAATATCTATGGTTCAACAGATGCATTTCGGATCGTTTCCGCGAAAAAAGGCCCTAACGCATGTTTTTTTTCAAGATTTCAAATTCTTCGATATTCTAGAAGTCTGAAATGTCCTCTACACATTGCTTGAGAATCGGAGTATCCATGATGGAGTTGTAAGGCTCTGAATTTTAATTACACTTTTACACGTTACACTTCTATTGCGCGTACTTGAAATTCTACATGTATAATGTATATGCGTTAGGTCCCTTTTCGCGGAAACTTTAATAATTTTATCAACCCATGCCAGCCTATGCGAATGCTATTATAGTTGAAAACACAACGGGAGCAAAACAAACTACAGAATAGCAACCATATCATCGTTATACATGTAGATGCTGGATAAATGTTTTTTGAAAAAAAATAAACAAGTAAAAATAAACTTTAATGTCAGTTACCGACTTCGACAGATCTATAGTCATTGCACGTATATCAGTTCGGTCCAATGGCGTTTTGAAATCAGCACTTCGGCTGCATATAGATGCAAGATCACAGAAGTGCATGAATAATTGTGAAAAATCAGTTCCACGCGTCGTTTTAATTCCCCTACTCTATGCCACTCAAATTTACCTACCCAAACATTGTTTCTAATGCCTATGTGTATGTTTCCTGCAAAATAGAAGCAGCCATATCAAATAAATACTCTTAGTGTCATGCAGTAACACATATCTGTTGCTTGTGCACAGAAAAGAATTTTCATTTCGGGAAGGCATTTGGGAGAGGCCCATTTTGTGCATACAGAGAGATGGAATTTTCCGCAATGTGGAAAGAAAACAAATAAAAAGACAATGAAACACAAGTCCATATACAAATAAGAAGAATTTTGGGTGCTCTGCAGTGCATGTAAACAAATAGTGCAGTATATCTGAAATCACACATGCCGGCTTATCCGTTTAAAAGTGTGAAAATATACTGTCCGAACTATTGAATTAAATTTGATATATTTCCAAGTGCTTTCTAATCACCGAATGTGGCATATTATTTAGTCTAGCCAACACAATCAACTGTGTCACAATTAAAAATATGTCAGTTTTTTAGTCCTTTCTTAGATTAATTTCTGGCCACAGTGATACGTGTAAATTATTGTCAACCAGGGTTGCCGAAGGCCAGCCTGCCTGTCAGGCCGGCCTGACAGGCCAGGGGCCTGGCCTGACCTGTCAGGCCAGGGGTCTAGCCTATCAGGCCGGACCACGCCCACCCTAAGCATCATGCAATATGTTAGGCGGGCTTCTCATTGAAAACTCAATCATCAACTATTATTACTTTTTATTGACGTCAAATGGTGCATACAAATCCTTCATTCCTAATTACATCAGTTTTTCAACTGCAATCATATTCAGTATACACAAGTATTATAATATCTTATTACGGAGGATTTGGTGCAACCAATAAATACGAAGTACTGAAATGACTTTACACAATTCACCAAATGCACGATTGCCATAATTAATAACTGACAAATTTCAAATACATTGTATACATGTGTAGCGACTGAGCAAGAGTGTACATAATATTGGCTTAATGCATTCGAAGCAGCCATGCATTATGCTTTAGCATAATTGATGCTTCCAGCCGTTGGGGAAGTAAATTCCATCGTTGACACTCCTGGATCAACTTGGCTCTTGAAAATACACGTATTCCCTCAGATCGGGGTTAAGACAAGGTTTGAGGTGACGAGTGGAAGGCAGAGGAGTGTTTAAAGATGATGGACCATGCAGGAGAATTGTCGATCGACATAGCGGAGGCAAAATCACGTTGCATGCGTATCAATTAACACCGAATAATTTATAATTGATTGGCCTGACAGGTCGGCCTATCAGGCCAGGCAGTCAGGCCGGCCGGCCTCAGGCCAGACCCCTGGCTGGCCTACGGCAACCCTGTTGTCAACTACAGTAAACTTTATTAGTTGATTAGGCCAGGCACCGAGGTTCTCCTCACCACCATATTGTAAAACTCTACATCGGTTTATCACAGCGGCAACTACTACGTGAACATGTACAGAGGTAGGTGCAAGGGACTGCATGGGAATCACTAGATTTCACTGAATGATCAGTATAGAGGTGTGAGTTGCTTTTGCGACAAACACGTAACTTCATTGCCATTATGCTGGATGCAGCTCGATGAAAGAACTTTGCGGATACAAGACTCAGTGATGTCAATCCGAAGCTATGCAAAAGAAGAACGTAAGTTGCATTGCTCTGTGACCAGAAAATAAAGTTAATGAAATAAAGCAGTTGATGTAATGTGTACATTACAGTAATTGAACATTCGACATACGGCTTGACAGTAAGACATTACCCTGTGACCACTTTATACTGGGCCGGCTTGTATCTTTGTCTGAGCTGCTGATTTACCTAAGTCCCAGTTGACCTATGCGGCAGGAGTGTGTGATCCTCGTAAGGCTTTCTATAGCCTTGTTAAGATGTACAAGCTTGCACCATCGAGGGGATTCGGGACAGCTAGAATACGCATACTATTTAGCTAGCGTTCCTTTTTCCATAGTTTGAACGCAAATAAAGTTGCATGGCTTACACACATCTTCCCTGAATCACAGTTCATCTTTCAAAGTTTTCATGGAACAACTAACCCAAGAAGGGGTAATTTTGGTGTACTATGTGCTCTGCTGGTACACTGTTGTGACTTTTAGTAATAGAAACAACTGACTTTTTTTTGCTGAGTAGAAACTAATATATATGACCTGGCAAGTTAATATATTTTACCTAGGTATTTCAGTCACAATATCCATCACTTTACTTTTACAAGGCTTTTAGTCGGCATTGGCCGTATCAGAAACACGTTGTCACCCCATTTCGTTCTTCGCATAACTCGGTACGATTCATTAAATGATACTTGTAAGGGTGAAGAAAACGCAATTATTTATGTGTTTTACGGCACAGTAAGTTCCATAAATTTTTTTACCTGATTTCATTATGGTTTATCTCACGTGTTCGTGTTTCAAGTCACATGATATACAGCACTTCTTTTTCTTATTTCCTTATACCGACGTCTCTAAGAGATGTTTGAGAAGTCGCTCAACGATTTAGTTCGCGGAATCAGGGCCCATAAGGGCCAGGAGGTAAGTGGGTCCTGCGAAACAGCGGAGGGCTTTTCTGTACAAGAGCAACATTTCGTGCTAGTTAGCTTGTCTTGCTGAGCTATCGAGGAGCTGAGCAGGCTGTGCATCAACACAGCGTCACACACTTCCACGATGTTTGCGTTGCGCGGCTTGTTAGCCTCGTTTTATTACCTCTCCATCCCTCAGGCCCAGTTCATATCCCAGTGTATGGCTGAAATCAAGAAGGAATTGAAACAGGAGAATGGCTTTATTAAAGCCAATGCCGTTTCCAAGCTGACCTATGTACGTTTGGTTTGCTGCCCACACGTCCTCGTCGTTCGCATTTCATCTCTTTCCCCCCCCCCCCCCCCCCCCCCCCCCCCCATCCTCACATCTCGTGACGCGCTTCCGTCACTACGATTACTCTTTTTAATAATCGCCTGCTTCTGTATCTCTGTTTATGCCTCACCTCTTCCCCTCTCCTCCCCTTCATTGTTCCTCACATCTTCCCCTGTCCCCTCATCTCGTCCCCTGCCCTTTCCTCACCTCTTCTACTGCCCTTTCCTCACCTCTTCCCCTGCCCTTTCCCACCTCTTCCCCTGCCCTTTCCTCACCTCTTCCCCTGTCCTTTCCTCACCTCTTCCCCTGCCCTTCCCTCACCTCTTCTACTGCCCTTTCCTCACCTCTTCTACTGCCCTTTCCTCACCTCTTCTACTGCCCTTTCCTCACCTCTTCTACTGCCCTTTCCTCACCTCTTCTACTGCCTTTTCCTCACCTCTTCTCCTGCCCTTCCCTCACCTCTTCCCCTGTCCTTCCCTCACCTCTTCCCCTGCCCTTCCCTCACCTCTTCCCCTGCCCTTTCCCTCACCTCTTCCCCTGTCCTTCCCTCCTCTAGCTTCAAATGCTTGGCTATGACATATCCTGGGCTGCCTTCAACCTCATCGAAGTTATGAGCTCCACCAAATTTACCTTCAAGGTGTGTTGTGTTGTGCCCACGCAGACTGACCCCTTGTAAGGGCTTCCTTCAAGTGTGTGTGCAACCTGTTTGAAATGGCAGTATACAGGGAGTTGATACAAGATGGCTGCAATTTTTGGAAATGTGATTCGTATCTCATTTAGCTGGGGTGTGTCTATGTGTGGAGGAAGGGAAGCAAATGTAGTGGCATCGTTTATGTACTCACTAAATGACTTGTGTTATGTGTGCACGCCTGTTTCCATTGTTTGAGGTGGCACTGTATTCATGTATCAACACGCTTCTACACATCCACACACACGTGTACACACATGCACACACGTGTACACACACGTACACACACATGCACACACACACATACGCACTCTTCACAGAGGATGGGATACTTGGCCGCCACACAGAGCTTCCACGAGAACCTGGATGTTGTCATGCTTACCACCAACCTCATTAAGAAGGTATGGCCATGTGACGGTCTAGTTGTGATGTTGGAGGGATGTTGTGCTGATGTAGTGGTGGAGTTGATGGTAATTTGATGATGCTGTTTGCATAATGATAATAAGCTCTTTTCCTCCCCTCTCCCTCCTCCCCTCTCCCTCCTCCCCCTCTCTCCCTCTACCCCTCTCTCCCCTCTTACCCTAGGACCTCTCCAGTGCCAACATTTACGATGCAGGGTTGGCACTAAATGGACTCTCGTGCTTCATGACTCCAGACCTGGCCAGGGACCTAGCCAACGATGTGCTGGTCCTCACTTCCTCCAGCAAACCCTACCTGCGCAAGAAAGCCATCCTCACCATGTACAAAGTGTTCCTCAAGGTGAGAGGGTGGTCTGGGGACGAGTTGCCGAAGGTCTGAGGACCGAGGCACAGATGGTTTGAAAAAGGTGCGGTGTGGTCTGGGGATGAGGGGAGGATCTGAGGATGGAACCAGGGGAGATGGGTGCCACCTTGTGTGTGCTGTAAACATTTGAATAACTGCTCATGTGATCTACACCGTCACTGTTCCCCACATCTTCCTCTCCCCCTCCCCCTCCCAGTTCCCTGATGCACTCAGGCCAGCCTTCCCACGCCTCAAGGAGAGACTGGAGGATCCTGACAGCGGTGAGTTCCATGGCTACTAGAAAGGGAGGGGGAGGCTCCATAGTTGTGAACGGTCAGAGAATATCTTTTAGCTGAAACCTTCGAATTGTGCAGCCATCTCCATTTCCGCGTTCATAATATTGTCATTAGATTTGTTCCCAATGGGGAAATGGATGTCCGCTTTTATGAGAAAAATTGGCTGTGTGTTTGGTTTATCCACTTTGTACTGTACCTCACAGTACAGTGTGCAATTATGCAATCAATATCTGAGCTTAGAGAGTTGTTGATCTCAATGTGGATTATAATTGATTGCAATAAATTAGATAACATCATAGTTACTACCTCTATGCTGGTTATTTATGTGGTTATTTATGCTGGTTATTTGTGTGGTTATTTTATGTGTCTCATGATAGATGATGCGTACATGTATGTGTGTGCACTGTGATTACCTCGTTGATCTCAGAATCAAAATGGAGTGCATTTTTAATGATTTGTGCTTCTCTGCAGGTGTGCAGTGTGCTGCTGTGAGTGTGGTGTGTGAGCTGGCCAGGAAGAACCCAAAGAACTACCTCTCATTGGCTCCCACCTTCTTCAAGCTGATGACCAGCTCCACCAACAACTGGATGCTGATCAAGATCATCAAACTGGTAATGCCAAACCTGTTTCCTTCATCATTTGCTGTGTTGGATGTGTTTATTATAGGAATGTTTGTCTCCACTTTTTATCCCTTGTTGCTTTTGTATAGAAGTGTGTGTGTGTGTGTGTGTGTGTGTGTGTGTGTGTGTGTGTGTGTGTGTGTGTGTGTGTGTGTGTGTGTGTGTGTGTGTGTGTGTGTGTGTGTGTGTGTGTGTGTGTGTGTGTATTTGTATGTCAGTCATTATGTAACCCTCTTCTTACCTATCTCTCCCGCAGTTTGGCGCTCTCACTCCATTGGAGCCTAGGCTGGGGAAGAAGCTGATAGAGCCCCTCACCAGCCTCATCCACAGCACCACAGCCATGTCCCTCCTCTACGAGTGCATTGCCACTGTCATCTCTGGAATGCCCAACCACGCCCCCTCCATGCAGGTGTGTGTGTGTGTGTGTGTGTGTGTGTGTGTGTGTGTGTGTGTGTGTGTGTGTGTGTGTGTGTGTGTGTGTGTGTGTGTGTGTATGTGTTTCTTTGCTGTCAAGTGATTGTTGTGTGACCTTCCTATCCTGCAGTTGTGCGTGACCAAGCTGAAGTTGTTTGTTGAAGACACAGACCAGAATTGTACGTTTTGCATGTGTGCAACAGACCCATGGTAGTAGGACTGGGGGGGAGGGTTGGTTATGTGTGTGTATGTGGTGTGTGTGTGTGTGTTTTGTGTGTGTGTGTGTGTGTGTGTGTTGTGCACATGTATGTATGTGTGTGTGTGGGGGGGGGTAGTATTGTAGTTTTCTTTGGTACCAAATAAGTTGGAATAGGGTTGTAGAGGAGGACTTTACATGTATGTGTTCAAATATGAAGTTGCACCGTGGTATGGACATTGATGTATCAGCATTTTGTTAATCTATTTGAAACGTTATGTTGCTTTGGTTGCCAAGTGATGAGCACAGTATTGTGAGACCACACCCTCCCCAATGGGTGTAGGTGTGGTCATGTGATTAGTTCTATACAATTGTTCCTCCTGATGGCAACCATAGCAGCGGTACAAGTCATCAGCAACTTGACTATTTGCAAAATTGGGAAGGGTTTGCATAATTGGGTTTGGATGGTGTGCACTATCTGGAAGCCTTTGTATGTTACGCCAGAAGAAGCAACAGGATGGTCAATTTAGAAGTGGAGCGTACATGGTTGAGGTGTAATGGCTTCTTCAAAGGCCCCCCTCCCCCTTCATGTCATTACCCTCCCTACCTTTGGGTTTTGCTGTATTCATGGCGTGGCTGGGATTTGTGGACCTGCATCCATGAATACAGGCATCTCTCTTCTTATTTGGGTGTGATTTTTAGACACTGAATATGTGTGCTGTGAATGGACCTAAAGAGGTCTTATAAGGAAATTGTGTTAAGGGGCGTTGGTCATCAGGTTGTGTCATGCATAAATGTACCCTTCGTGGAGAGTGCTAAAGAGATAGTACCGTGCAGAGGGAGGTTTTGGGGTGTGTGTGTGTGTGTCTTAGTGTGTGTGTGTGTCTTTGTGTGTGTGTGTGTCTGTTTTTTTTATATTGCTGGTGCAGGTAACAGTGTATTTCTAATAAAAACCTTCATTGTTTACCCGAAATTCTGGGCTGATCAAACTTCGGGCATTGTGCGAGTGTGTGGGGAGGGGGAAGTGTAGAGTGAGTGTGAAGTGAGGGAGAGGTTGGTGAGGTTGATAAGGTAAGGGAGGAGGTGTTGTAAGCATGCTGTGTGTGGTTAGTTATCTTGATGCCCACTCTTGAAGCTTTGAGGACCACTCTGAACTCTTTTTTCTCCTTTTCTAGTGAAGTATCTTGGTCTCCAGGCTATGTCCAAGATACTGGTCCATCAACCCAAAGCTGTGCTGCAACACAAGTGAGTGCTGTGTGTGTGTGTGTGTGTGTGTGTGTGTGTGTGTGTGTGTGTGTGTGTGTGTGTGTGTGTGTGTGTGTGTGTGTGGTGAATGTGTCTGTGTGCGTGGGTGTGGTGAATATGTCTGTGTGTGTGGGTGTGCGGTGAATGTGTGTCTGTGTGTGTGAATGTGTGGGTGCATATCTGTGTGAATATGAATGTGTGTGAATGTGTGTATTCAGAATGGGTGTTGCTGTATATGCTCATCTATTTATTATTTTAATTTGTAATTCATTAAAATGTCATCACAGAGGTACATGTAGATGAAGATAGGGGAGGGGCTCTGATCTCATCCTGCATCTGTGCCATTGATAGTATGCATTGGAATCTGGCTGGTGGTTGTTTAGAATACTAACATATTGTGCTGTAGAAGGATGGTATTGCCTTTTGTGTTGGAGGGTGTGGTTATTGTGTCCTCGTTATGCCTCTTCTGTGGCACATTAATCACTCCCACACCTCCATCCCACCACACACTGTATGTATACATTTGTATACATTTATAACATGTATATGCACAGCTGAACCCATATTCGTCTATGCACACATACACACACACACACACACACACACACACACACACACGCCATTCTCACAGGGACCTGATTGTGGAGTGTCTGGATGACAGAGATGAGTCCATTCGCAGGAGAGCTCTGGACCTGATATCTGGAATGGTCACCAAGAAGACCCTCCCAGAGATTGTGAAGAAACTGATGAGCCACGTGAATGAAACTGAAAGTGCCTGTGAGTAGGAATCACCACATAGTTAAAGTCCCTAGGAGTAAAATCCTGTAATTACCATGATTGTGAAAGTGTCTGTGTGTAGAACCCTGTAATTGCCGTGATTGTGAAAGTCCTAAGAGTAAAACCCTGTAATTACCATGATTAGATTTCCTATTCACATGTCTGTTGGCATTTGTTAGAAGAGGAGACGTTGCATTGATTGTTGTAAATAGATGTGTGGGTGTTTGGTGTGCTTTAATTAAGGTATTTCTCCCTACTCTTTCCCTGTCGCAGCATATCGCGATGAAATACTCTCCAAAGTCATATCCATTTGCAGCCAGGGCAGCTATCAGCATGTCACCAGCTTTGAGTGGTAAGGAAGCCATGTTTATATCCTTATTGCGTCACAACATATTCAGATATAAAAACAGCTAGTGCTACTAGTTTTAATATTTAATGCAGACTTTAAGCTATTTGGTTTCCTAATAAAAGTCCTCCCATTTCCATGAGCATGATTGCTGCCATGGATGTGTACCAAAGTTGCTACTGTCTCCTCCCCCCCCTCCTGGATTAGGTACCTGACAGTGTTGGTGGAGATGATCAAGTTTGAAGGGACAAAGAAGGGGCAGGAGATAGCGGCACAGATGCTGGACGTCACCATCAGGGTCAGAGATGTTCGTCCATTTGCTGTGAAACAGATGGTAAGCATATCGGTCCACCTTAGGGGGAAACTGTATTGCGACAGTTGATGTTGGTAGTTTAAGCATTTATTATGGTGCGTGTTTGTCTATGTGTCTGTGTGTCTCTGGTTATGGGTTGCATCTCATAAATACACTTCGTGAAGTATGCAGCATGCGATTGGTTGGACTTCCATGCACTTATCCATCACTACTTACGTGTACACACATACCGTGCTGCATCCACTACTAAGCTACATTGCATATACACCAGTGGATCCACTACTAAGCTACATTGCACATACACCAGTGGATCCACTACTAAGCTACATTGCACATACACCAGTGGATCCACTACTAAGCTACATTGCACATACACCAGTGGATCCACTACTAAGCTACATTGCACATACACCAGTGTACTGCATTGCCGTCCTTGTGAAGGCTGGTCCATTCGTTGAAGCTTGTCTCTCTTGTTTGTTGGCTAGCTTGCAATCCTGAGCAACACGCACCTCTTCACTGGGGGCAGCCAGAAGGATGGGGTCTGTGAGGTGCTGTACGCGGCAGCCTGGATCGTGGGGGAGTTCTGCGAGCACGTGGCGGACCCCCGCATCCCCCTGGACATCCTCCTTAACCCCAAGGTGACTGCCCTCCCCGGCCACATCCAGGCGGTCTTTATTCAGAATATCATCAAGCTGTATGCCAGTATACTGGTCAAAGCCGAGGCTGAGGTATGTGTTGGTGTGTGTGGATGAAGGTAGAAGGGTTAAGTGGTTAAGTTGATTTAGATGTGTGTACGTAGGGGGGTCCATGAAAGGATTGAAGGGGTTAAGTTTGCATGTAAATTAATGAGTTATGTCTGAGTAGGAGGATTGATGGGGTTAAGGTAGTTCTTTGGTTTATGTCACTTAATCCCTAAGGTTCAGATTTATAGATGGATGGATTGTAGGTGTTAAACAACTCTACAGTACATGTTGACATATTGGGTCCTTTTTGTACAGAAAGACTGGTGTGTGTTTTAGTCTTGTCATCGTTACGTAAAAATAAGGTTAAACACCATTAGAAAATAGACCGTTGTGTTACCATTGGTTTTGTTTCCAGGGCAATGTGAAGGACGTGGAGGATGTGGGTGGGATGTTGGTGGAGAAGCTTCCTGTGTTCCTTCAGAGCAGTGACCTGGAAGTGCAGGAGAGGGTGAGTGCTGTGGGTGTGGCGTTGGGCGTGGTCCAAAATCCTTTTTTAAATGTGTTTTTTATTACTGGATACGTGGTGGAAGGGGGAGGAGGGATGGGAGAAAGTGTTTTAATGGATGAAAGTTGTGCGTTGCTGGTGTCTTTTCTACTCCTGATCTTATTGTAAAAGGAGTAATTGTATTCTTTCTATGGCACGCGAAAGGGGTACACAGTAAACCGTTTTATATCATTCATCCATTCGTGGCCTTTTGTCAGTATTTATTTTCATATGTAGTTGATGTGTACGGTGTATTCTATCTACGGCACGTGCTTTTCTGGTTACTAACAAACAAGACTTACATGCATTTACTCACATGTACAAGTAATTATTTTAATCCGGTAGTGGCCATGGGCCTACTCTCATTATGGACATGGGGTTGCTCTCATTATGGCCATGGGGTTACTCTCATTATGGCCATGGGGTTACTCTCATTATGGCCATGGGCCTACTCTCATTATGGCCATGGGGTTACTCTCATTATGGACATGGGCCTACTCTCATTATGGCCATGGGGTTACTCTCATTATGGCCATGGGGTTACTCTCATTATGGCCATGGGGTTACTCTCATTATGGACATGGGGTTGCTTATAACAGCAAATAGGCGCAGTTGTTGCTACTTGTGTTGCTATGGGCACGGACAGCTGCTATTTCCTGTGCGCTCTGTGTATCTCCAGGCATGCTGCATCATTCAGCTGATGAAGTACATAGTGAAGCTTCAGGAGAAGGGAGCGTCTGTGGCCACTGAACTGAAGAGTTTGTTTGCCGGAGAACTTAACCCTGTGGCTCCCAAGGCACAGAAGAAAGTACCTGTGCCTGAAGGGTATGTGTGTGGGTGTGGGTGTGTTGTGTATCCATGCTGTGGTGTACAGTCGATGAATGGTTGCCAAGATGATGACAAGTCATTGGACACTGAGACCCTACCCCCCTTGTAGGGGGAGGAGTCATGTGATTCTGTTGTTCAATTGTTCCTGCTGATGGCTATCATCTTGCATGTTGTAAGGCATGAGGGGCTTTCCCTCATTGTCATCCATCATTAACTGTTTGCATTGTTAAAAATTATTCACCCTTCCTGTTATACTACACTGCCATCTGTCAATGGACTCTATAGTCTGATAATATGATGTCTATGCAAATGGAGTATATTATAGTATACTAGTAGTATACTATTCTGTACAATTAGCCATCATGTCACATTCCAATCATGACATTTGCCAGAGGTCAGTATGATTACGTGGAGGTGTGGCATGATGCTGTTAGCCCCTCCCATCGTGAGTGTGAGGGTGTGGTTACATTTAGCCCCTCCCATCTCAAGTGGGTGTGTGGTTAGTTAGCCCCTCCCACCTTGAGTATGAGGGTGTGGTTACAGTTAGCCCCTCCTATATCGTGTGGAGGTGTGGCTACAGTTAGCCCCTTCCATCTTGAGCCTTCCCTCTCCTTTCCTATTGACCTTGCCTCTTCCCCAGACTGGACCTGGACAAGTGGATCAACGAGCCCCCCTCAGAGGAGGTGGAGCTTAAGTTGGAGAGTCTGGACAGCTTTCTGGACTCTGCCCCTTCAAAGTTTGAGAACGATAAGCCGCACCATCGCGGCCTGGACTTCACACCTGCTACTGCCTCTTCCAGTGATAGCCCTAAGCTGAAGAAGAAGGGAAAGAAGGAGGAAGAGGAGGAGGGGGATGAGGAAACCAAGAAAGTGAGTGGTTTGTGTGTGTGTGGGTGCATGTAGTTAGCATTTTGATTGGTACATGTACTGGGCTATGGAAATGGCTAACTATATCTCTATTTGTTACAATGTGTAGTTGGTCTAATTATATGCCTTCAGACGAAAAGGTGAATACAAATCAATAGTTACACCTTGGGGGTTGGCAGATGCTTGCGACACCATTGGGCGTGGCTTCTACTGCTTGTTGCTACATTGTAAAACTAAATATTGCATGTAACTACTCACTTTGATGTCATAACTACTGGCTTGGTTCTGCAGCGTCGCGAGCAAAGGCTTCAGGACCAGCAGAGCAACCCGAACTACCTCAAGGAGACCCCCAAGTCTCTGGCGTCCAAGAAGGGACCGCTGGTGGAGCCTCCCCCTCACTCTGATGCTGACCTGGTGGCCATTCCAGTGAAGTCTCTGGACCTTGGCATCCCATTGGTCATTGGTACGTTACCTTGGAAACCCATTGGCGACCAATGGATGCCCTTTAAGCATGTGGTGTTGGGATCTTGGGTGTCCTGTTTTCATCCAGATGGTCAGATTTCTTTTGGAAAGAAAAACACAAACAGTTGGGGGGGGGGGGGAAGTGTGTGTATGTGCCTGGGAGGTGGAGGGAGAAGGGGTGTGGTAATTTCATTGCCTTCCAGTACAGTTGTGCCTTGTATAGCTTCTGAATGTCCTTTCCTAGCACCAATCATGTAGACCTGTACTGTTTCTGTACTGTTTCGGTATTGTTGCAATCGTGTAGACCTGTATTGTTGTTTGATTTGTGTCCTCTTCTCCCCTCCAGAGGACATAAACACCGTCCAGCCCAAGAAGAAGGGCAAGAAGGGGAAGAAAGGAAAGAAGGGGAGGAAGGGGGAGGAGAGCGAGGAGGAAGTGGTTGTCTCCAGACCCAAGGTGGACGTACGTGCTGGAGAGATGCCTGAGGGAGCCAGGTCCTCTGGGGAGGAGGAAGGAGAGGGAGGCAAGGATGTCTTCAAGCAGCTGGACATGGACCTGGATGCGTAAGTCGTGTGCGTGCGTGTGTGCGTGTGTGTGGGTGTGTGTGTGCGTGTGTGTGTGCGTGTGTGTGCATGTCTGCACTTGCTAATGGTACAATTCAAGCAAATAATTGCCAAGTGATGACTACTGTATAGTGAAGCCACGTCCACCTTGTGTGGGTGTGCTTACATGATATTCTGATACAATTGTTCCTCCTGATGGCAACAGTATTTGATTAGTGTAGCCAGATGTAGTGGCGAGAGGGAGGGTGTTTGTTATGAGACAAGTACATGCAAGTATAAGTGTTATGAGATAAGTGTGCTTCATTGTTGACCAGATGTAGGATGTTTGTAAGTCTCCTTTGCTCTGTTCCCCAGACCTCTGCGAGATGACGAGGCACTTCCTGTCAGGAAACACCGCGAGGTTACAGGAACTGGGGAGGAGGGAGAGGTGAGGGTGTGGGCAAGTGCCATTGAGTGTGGGTGGTGAGTGCGAGTATGTTGCTTTGGTTGCCAAGTGATGAGCACAGTATTGTGAGACCACACCCTCCCCAATGGGTGTGGGTGTGGTCATGTGATTAGTTCTATACAATTGTTCCTCCTGATGGCAACCATAGCAACAGTATAGTCCGTGGAGCGTCAGCAACTTGGATGTTTGCAAAATTGTATATTTTGGAAAGGGGCATTGATTAGAGCGCTGCAGTTAATAGTTGCTGTCAAGTCCTTTAAATCAAGCTAGATTGTAGGCATGTCAATGATTGACTGTACAGTACATAGCAAGTAGCTAGGTAGATTAAAGCTTAGTGCGTATTGGTTTTAATGGATGGAATGTGCAATCTACTGTGTGTTTGCATGCGTCTCTGTGTGGATAGATCTCTGCATTGAGGTTTTTGTACCTTTGCAGACCAAGAAGAAGAAAAAAGATTCTAAGAAGAAAAAGGTGAGCATTAATTAGAATATGATGCTGGGTGTGGCCACCTAAGCACCATGCATGCCCATTATATATGGAGGGAGACACAAAGTAGTTCCAAGTCAAAAGAGAAAGCTCGCACATGTTACATGATGTAATGGTGTACCTCATCCCCAGGGCAAGCACCACAAGGATGGGGAGGAGGAGAAGGAGGAGGAGGGAGGGGACAAGGCTCCCAAGGAGGCTTCAGAAGAGAAGACCAGCTCTCCTCAAGTGAAGGCGAAGAAGGAACACAAGAAGTCCAGCAAGAAGACTAAAGGTACACATCCACAGAAGATTTGGGAGGTAGGGGAGGGTAAAAGGTTCTTTCTGCTTGCTGTGGATGTGTCGCCTTTAATTTTTGAACTTTGTCGGAAGCTTTAGTTTGTCGTGGCTTTGCTTCAGTGCCTCTCGTGTGATGCTCTTTGCTGTGCATTGATGCTCACGTGTCTGTTGGCTCTTGGGATGCACACATCATCATGTGATGCTCACGTGGTAATGTGATGCTCATGTGACTGCTGCTCTTGACCTATCAGGCGGTGACTCCTCGGCCCTTATCGATGTTGGGGTAGTCGACGTTGGGGTAGCTTCTACTACTCCAGTAGTTGCTCCTGTTGAGGACCTACCCCCGGTCAAGGGGGAGGTGCCCAAGGACCAGATGGATGACCTTGAGTTCTGGCTGACTGATTCAAAGGCTGCCGCTCCCAAGGAGGAGCCCAAGCCTTCTCCTCCCCAGGCCCTCAAGGTGGAGAAGAAGGCGGAGGAAGGTGCCAAGAAGGCGGAGCTTAGTGCCAAGACGGAGAGTCCTGAGTCCAAACCTAAGGAGAAGGTGAGTGTGTGGGAGAGGAGGGAGACAAGTGGGGAAGTGGGTGGAGTATTAGCTAGCTGTGCGTGTGTGTGTGTGTGTGTGTGTGTGTGTGTGTGTGTGTGTGTTGGTAGCTAATTGTGCACTCCTGGTTGCTAAGTGATGAGTACCGTATAGTGAAGTCGTGCCCACCTTGTGTGGGTGTGGTCTTGTGATAATTTAATACAATTGTTCCTCCTGATAGCAACCATGGCAACAATATTTGTTTTGTGGAGGGGGGAGGGTGTTTGTTAAGAGATATAGGTGCATTAGTTTAAGATGGAGGGGTGGGAGTGGTGAGGGTATGAAGAGGAAGTAAGGAACCTCACAATGCAGGGAGGTCATTATTCTGTCGTGTTGCTATCTTCAGCATAGCAAAAAGGGGAAAGAGAAGGGGAAGAAGTCCAAGAGCAAAACAAATGGAGACGTCAAGGAGGGGGCGGAGCCTTCTCAGCCCGCCATCAGTACACTGCTGGACTTTGACCTTGGCCTGGCTGCTCCTGTACCAGTGGCCACGAGGTTCAAGCCACTGGCCGAAGATGGCAACCTTAAGATGGTGTGTGTGTCTGTGTGTCTGTGTGTGTTTGTGTGTGTGTGTGTGTGTGTCTGTGTGTGTGTGTGTGTGTGTGTGTGTGTGTGTGTGTGTGTGTGTGTGTGTGTGTGTGTGTGCATGTGTGTGCTGGGCAGTATACTAGCTGGTGTGGTTTTTTGTTTCTCTCCCTCCACCAGACGTATGAAGTTCGTACCAATCCTCTGTACAATGGTCAGGTGATTGTTGCTGTGGTGTTCAGGTACGCTACGCTGTCCATCCATGCGTTGAGATGGTTACAGGGGTATGAGGGAGATGGTTACAGGGGTACGAGGGAGATGGTTACAGGGGTATGAGGGAGATGGTTACAGGGGTATGAGGGAGATGGTTACAGGGGTATGAGGGAGATGGGGGTATGAGGGAGATGGTTACAGGGGTATGAGGGAGATGGTTACAGGGGTATGAGGGAGATGGTTACAGGGGTATGAGGGAGATGGTTACAGGGGTATGAGGGAGATGGTTACAGGGGTATGAGGGAGATGGTTACAGGGGTATGAGGGAGATGGTTACAGGGGTATGAGGGAGATGGTTACAGGGGTATGAGGGAGATGGTTACAGGGGAGTGTAGTTTTGCCGTAGTGTGTTGCTGGAGATGGTCTTGAAGCTCTGTTCTGAAATATTTAGGTTATGAATATAACCATTGAATTTGAGAAGGCTAAACATTTAATCAGCATACTGCTTCACATCAACATTTGATTATGTAACATTTCACCCCACCCAACCCTACATCCAACTGTTTCTCCAGTGCAGAACAGGTTTAGTGTGCTTTTTGCAATATTTTAACACCCTTTTCCCTCCTTTCCCTCCACCCTCTCCTCCTTCCTCTCCCCCTCCTTCCCTCACACATTCTTTTGCAGCAACAAGACGTCTGACCAGCTGGTGTCTTTGGACTTCAATGTGCTCGACTCGCTGTCCACCAAGCTGGATAGGCCCGTACGTTGTTTAGTACTGCTGTGCACCCTGCCAAGGTCATCACATCCCTCTTTCCCCCCTCTCCCTCCCCCCCCCACACACACACATACACATGCACCCACACATATACACCACGGCATCACCCTTATAACGCATGCCATTTCACAGTTGGGGGTGTCGCCTCACGATGGCATTCCAGTGCCATTCGTGCTCCTACCTGGTGAGTTGGTTTCGAGGTTTGGACGATCCATTTAAGACTCTTTCTCCCCTTCCATACAGGAATGGCAAATGAGTGTCACTTCACCTTCCAGGTCCAGAACGTGACTGTTCCCCAGAAGCTACGGGGAACCACCACCTACATGAGAAAGGTGGGTTTGGGGAGGAGGAGTGTGTGGATTATTTGCTGATGTGTTGCTACATGTATGTTGGTGACTATTTTGTTGTGTGAACTTCTTTCTTGCCACTGGGTGTTCAGCTCCAGGATGGCACACACAGTGACAAGGTGGACTTCAGGGTTGAGTTCCCCTGCTCATCATTCATCTGTCCAGTCCCTGTTGCCCAGTGAGTGTGTGTGTGGGGGGGGGACTATCAATGTAAAAATTTGATCTTAAAAATTGATGGATGTGTCAATTGATTATATACTGGCAGGTGTGTATTGGCTTACGTTCCTTCACCTGTTCTAAATAGTCATGTTTCCTTAGTTAATTATTATTATGTCTCCCGTAGCGACGAGTTTGCAAAACTGCTGTCGGGTGGCTCGCTGTGTGAGACCAAATCCCTTAAGGTTAGAGGGAGGTGTGGCCATGTGAGGAGTGTAAGGTGTTCAGTGAGGGTGTACTTACAGTGTACAGTATTTAGTTGACTTACGATGAAAAAAAAATCAGTATTGTGACGAATATTCTTTATCTGACTAGATTAAAGAGGGGTGGGTATCTTATGGGATTATAAGTAAAGAAACAAGACTATCAAATATAGCAACCATTTAACCCATAGACTAGTTGCCCAGTGGGGAATTCCCATTAATTCTCCTAACACCACACTCAGGCTGCATTGAGCAAGACAGCTGACTACGATTCAGCCCTGGCAGCCATTGCCAGCGGGCTTCACCTGGTGGTGTTGGAGAAGATTGAGAACAGTGCCTCACTCCATGGCACATCGGTTGCCAACCACCACGTGTGTCTCCTGGTCAAATCGACTGTGAGTTACACTTCCTTCCATTTGACAAATGATTTATTTCTGTGGCTATTTCAGGGAGATGGGTCGCTGTCTATTAATGCCAAGGGCGGTGATGCAACTCTCGTATCGAACTTGCTGGATGAAGTTAAAGCTTTTCTATGAACATTCTATTAACTGTTTGTGTGTCAAATTTCTGTAGCATTGTTAGGAGATTTAGGATAGAAAGGTATATTGGCTTCAGCTTTGAATTGTAATGGATTGTAGGGAAGGGCTTTTGGGCATTTTATTGAGTGTTTGTGAGTACAGGTCATTTGAAAGCTCACTATGGACGTTGTCTTGAAATGATGGGCGTCACGTAATACAGGGTGACCCACAATGAATGAAAATTCACAAGTAGATGTGTGGGTGTTGGTCATTAATAACTTGTTAAATAGGAATAATAATATCTAGTGAATTCTAATTGTAAGAAGCAGCTATCAAATTGAAGACCTTCAGTTGTTTGAAAGAGGTTCTGCTGACAATTAAGGTCAGACTGTGATCAGCCTCCCACCCCCACTCCTCTGGTCAGTGCTTGCACCTTTATCATAAAGAGGTATAGGTGCCAAACAGCCATCTATGTTGGCTTGGTATATCAGCAGAATCCCAATGTTGCTATGGTGCCCTAATCATTCTTTGGGGCACCCTGCAACAGCGAGAGAAGATGTCATCAGACAAATAATATCAGCAATGTACTAGGTACTCAAGTCGTAGACATTAAGTGTTCAATGTGAAGCTGGAAGTGGCCGGGTTGAGTCATGACCACTGACATTAGCAAGACCAGCTGATATATTGTTACTGTAGCACATAATTGGTTTCAACTCCCGAATCAGGAGCAGCTGCATCTGCAGAGGTCACAAAATACTCTGAAAATCACCCTATAAATGCAAAGATCTGTGCACCTCTAGCTGTATGTTGAAGCCTGAGGCATTGAAACACAGCATACATTTCCAATTGGCATGTATGTATGTGTACATGCATGTAATGTATGTTTGTATGTGTGTATGTGTGTGTGTGTGTGTGTGTGTGTATGTATGTATGTATGTATGTATGTGGTATGTATGTATGGTTTCCGCGTGGCGCGTGTTTTGGTCGGTCCATAGCTTTCACTCGTTTGTTTGCTCCCGCACCATTTTTGCGTCACTGTGAAGAATATCAAGTTGGTTGGCCACCTCGTGATATTGTTTTTCTCGACACCTACTGCTATCTGGGCTATACCTTTGAAGAATTAACCAGCTTTTAGATCATGATGCGCTCCATCAAGAATTCGAGTTCTACGTTGCAGCTACTGCGTTTTGGTTGTCAAAATGTACACAAAGGCTTCAGGACCAGCAGAGCAACCCGAACTACCTCAAGGAGACCCCCAAGTCTCTGGCGTCCAAGAAGGGACCGCTGGTGGAGCCTCCCCCTCACTTAGACGCTGACCTGGTGGCCATTCCAGTGAAGTCTCTAGACCTTGGCATCCCATTGGTCATCGGTACGTTACCTTGGAAACCCATTGGCGACCAATGGATGCCTTTAAGCATGTGATGTTGGGATCTTGCCATCTTGGGTGTCCTGTTTTCATCCAGATGGTCAGATTTCTTTTGGAAAGAAAAACACAAACAGTTGGGGGGGGGGGGTGTAAGTGTATGTATGTGCCTGAGAGGTGGAGGGAGGAGGGGTGTGGTAATTTCATTGCCTTCCAGTACAGTTGTGCCTTGTATAGCTTCTGAATGTCCTTTCCTAGCACCAGTCATGTAGACCTGTACTGTTTCTGTACTGTTTCGGTATTGTTGCAATTGTGTAGACCTGTATTGTTGTTTGATTTGTGTCCTCTTCTCCCCTCCAGAGGACATAAACACCGTCCAGCCCAAGAAGAAGGGCAGGAAGGGGAAGAAAGGAAAGAAGGGGAGGAAGGGGGAGGAGAGCGAGGAGGAAGTGGTTATCTCCAGACCCAAGGTGGACGTACGTGCTGGAGAGATGCCTGAGGGAGCCAGGTCCTCTGGGGAGGAGGAGGAAGGAGAGGATATCTTCAAGCAGCTGGACATGGACCTGGATGCATAAGTTGTGTGTGTGTGTGTGTGTGTGTGTGCGTGCGTGCGTGTGTGTGTGTGTGTGTGTGTGTGTGCGGTGTGTGCATGTCTGCACTTGCTAATGGTACAATTCAAGCAAATGGTTGTCGAGTGATGACTACTGTATAGTGAAGCCACGCCCACCTTGTGTGGGTGTGCTCACGTGATATTCTGATACAATTTGTTCCTCCTGATGGCAACAGTATTTGATTAGTGTAGCCAGATGTAGTGGCGAGAGGGAGGGTGTTTGTTATGAGACAAGTACATGCAAGTATAAGTGTTATGAGATAAGTGTTGACCAGATGTAGGATGTTTTTAAGTCTCCTTTGCTCTGTTCCCCAGACCTCTGCGAGATGACGAGGCACTTCCTGTCAGGAAACACCACGAGGTTACAGGAACTGGGGAGGAGGGAGAGGCGAGGGTGTGGGCTAGTGCCATTGAGTGTGGGGGTGAGTGAGAGTATGTGGATTTGGTTGCCAAGTGATGAGCACAGTATTGTGAGACCACACCCTCCCCAATGGGTGTGGGTGTGGTCATGTGATTAGTTCTATACAATTGTTCCTCCTGATGGCAACCATAGCAACAGTATAGTCCGTGGAGCGTCAGCAACTTAGATGTTTGCAAAATTGTATATTTGGAAAGGGGCATTGATTAGAGCACTGCAGTTAATAATTGCTGTCAAGTCCTTTAAATCAAGCTAGATTGTAGGCATGTCAATGATTGACTGTACATAGCAAGTAGCTGGGTAGATTAAAGCTTAGTGCGTATTGGTTTTAATGGATGGAATGTGCAATCTACTGTGTGTTTGCATGCGTCTCTGTGTAGATAGATCTTCTCTTTGCATTGAGGTTTTTGTACCTTTGCAGACCAAGAAGAAGAAAAAAGATTCTAAGAAGAAAAAGGTGAGCATTAATTAGAATATGATGCTGGGTGTGGCCACTTAAGCACCATGCATGCCCATTATATATGGAGGGAGACACAAAGTTGTTCCAAGTCAAAAGAGAAAACTCGCACATGTTACATGATGTGTAGTGACCAATGGTGTACCTCATCCCCAGGGCAAGCACCACAAGGATGGGGAGGAGGAGAAGGAGGAGGAGGGAGGGGACAAGGCTCCCAAGGAGGCTTCAGAAGAGAAGACCAGCTCTCCTCAAGTGAAGGCGAAGAAGGAACACAAGAAGTCCAGCAAGAAGACTAAAGGTACATATCCACAGAACATTTGGGAGGTAGGGGAGGGTAAAAGGTTCTTTCTGCTTGCTGTGGATGTGTCGCCTTTAATTTTTGAACTTTGTCGGAAGCTTTAGTTTGTCGTGGCTTTGCTTCAGTGCCTCTTGTGTGATGCTCTTTGCTGTGCATTGATGCTCACGTGTCTGTTGGCTCTTGGGATGCACACATCATCATGTGATGCTCACGTGGTAATGTGAAGCTCATGTGACTGCTGCTCTTGACCTATCAGGCGGTGACTCCTCGTTATCGATGTTGGGGTAGTCGACGTTGGGGTAGCCTCTACTACTCCAGTAGTTGCTCCTGTTGAGGACCTACCCCCGGTCAAGGGGGAGGTGCCCAAGGACCAGATGGATGACCTTGAGTTCTGGCTGACCGATTCAAAGGCTGCCGCTCCCAAGGAGGAGCCCAAGCCTTCTCCTCCCCAGGCCCTCAAGGTGGAGAAGAAGGCAGAGGAAGGTGCCAAGAAGGTGGAGCTTAGTGCCAAGACGGAGAGTCCCGAGTCCAAACCTAAGGAGAAGGTGAGTGTGGGGGAGAGGAGGGAGACAAGTGGGGAAGTGGGTGGAGTATTAGCTAGCTGTGTGTGTGTGTGTGTGTGTGTGTGTGTGCGTGTGTGTGTGTGTGTGTGTGTGTGTGCGTGTGTGTGTGTGTGTGTTGGTAGCTAATTGTGCATCCTAAGGACTCCTGGTTGCTAAGTGATGAGTACCTTATAGTGAAGTCGTGCCCACCTTGTGTGGGTGTGGTCTTGTGATAATTTAATACAATTGTTCCTCCTGATAGCAACCATGGCAACAATATTTGTTTTGTGGATGGGGAGGGTGTTTGTTAAGAGATGTAGGTGCATTAGTTTAAGATGGAGTGTGGGAGTGATGAGGGTGTGAAGAGGGAGTAAGGAACCTCACAATGCAGGGAGGTCATTATTCTGTTGTGTTGTGTTGCTATCTTCAGCATAGCAAGAAGGGGAAAGAGAAGGGGAAGAAGTCCAAGAGCAAAACGAATTGAGACGTCAAGGAGGGGGCGGAGCCTTCTCAGCCCGCCATCAGTACATTGCTGGACTTTGACCTTGGCCTGGCCGCTCCTGTACCAGTGGCCACAAGGTTCAAGCCACTGGCCGAAAAATGGCAACCTTAAGATGGTGTGTGTGTGTGTGTGTGTGTTTGTGTGTGTGTGTGTGTGTGTGTGTGTGTGTGTGTGCGTGCGTGCGTGTGTGCGTGTGTGTGTGTGTGTGTGTGTGTGTGTGTGTGTGTGTGTGTGTGTGTGTGTGTGTGTGTGTGTGTGCTGGGCAGTGTACTAGCTGGTGTGGTTTTTTCTTTCTTTCCCTCCACCAGATGTATGAAGTTCGTACCAACCCTCTGTACAATGGTCAGGTGATTGTTGCTGTGGTGTTCAGGTACGCTACGCTGTCCATCCATGCGCTGAGCTTATGGTGATGTGTGAGGGGGTACGAGGCAGATGGTTACAGGATGTAGTTTTGCTGTAGTGTGTTGCTGGCGATGGTCTTGAAGCTCTGTTCTGAGGTATTTAGGTTTTGAATATAACCATTGAATTTGAGAAGGCTAAACATTTAATCTGCATACTGTTTCATATCAACATTTGATTATGTAACATTTCACCCCACCCAGCACTACCTCCAACTGTTTCTCCAGTGCATAACAGGTTTAGTGCAATATTTGAACACCCTTTTCCCTCCTTTCCCTCCACCCTCTCCTCCTTCCTCTCCCCCTCCTTCCCTCACACATTCTTTTGCAGCAACAAGTAGTCTGACCAGCTGGTGTCTTTGGACTTCAATGTGCTTGACTCGCTGTCCACCAAGCTGGATAGGCCCGTACGTTGTTTAGTACTGGTGTGCACCCTGCCAAGGTCATCACATGCCTCTTTCCATCCTCCCCCACACACGCACACATACACATGCACCCACACATATACACCACGGCATCACCCTTATAACACATGCCATTTCACAGTTGGGGGTGTCGCCTCACGATGGCATTCCAGTGCCATTCGTGCTCCTACCTGGTGAGTTGGTTTCGAGGTTTGGACAATCCATTTTAGACTCTTCCTCCCCTTCCATAAAGGAATGGCAAATGAGTGTCACTTCACCTTCCAGGTCCAGAACATGACTGTTCCCCAGAAGCTACGGGGAACCACCACCTACATGAGAAAGGTGGGTTTGGGGAGGAGGAGTGTGTGGATTATTTGCTGATGTGTTGCTACATGTGTGTGTGTGTGTGTGTGTGTGTGTGTGTGTGTGTGTGTGTGTGTGTGTGTGTGTGTGTGTGTGTGTGTGTGTGTGTGTGTGTGTGGGGACTGTCAACATAAATTCGATCTAATAAATTGATGGATGTGTCAATTGATTACTTGCAGGTGTGTATTGGTTTATAATCCTTCACCTCTTTTAAATAGTCGTGTCTCATTAGTTAATTATTATTATGTCTCCCGTAGCGACGAGTTTGCAAAGCTGCTGTCGGGTGGCTCGCTGTGTGAGACCAAATCCCTTAAGGTAAAGGGAGGTGTGGCCATGTGAGGGGTACAAGGTGTTCAGTGAGGGTGAACTTACAGTGTACAGTATTTAGTTGACTTACGATGAAAAAAAAATCAGTATTGTGACGAATATTTCATATCTGACTAGATTAAAGAGGGGTATCTTATGGGATTAGAAGTAAAGAAACAAGACTATGAAATATAACCCATAGACTAGCTGCCCAGTGGGCACTGTCATTAATTCTCCTAACACCACACTCAGGCTGCATTGAGCAAGACAGCCGACTACGATTCAGCCCTGGCAGCCATTGCCAGCGGGCTTCACCTGGTGGTGTTGGAGAAGATTGAGAACAGTGCCTCACTCCATGGCACATCGGTTGCCAACCACCACGTGTGTCTCCTGGTCAAATCAGCTGTGAGTTACACTTCCTTCCATTTGACAAATGATTTATTACTGTGGCTATTTCAGGGAGATGGGTCGCTGTCTATTAATGCCAAGGGCGGTGATGCAACTCTCGTATCAAACTTGCTGGATGAAGTTAAAGCTTTTCTATGAACATTCTATTAACTGTTTGTGTGTCAAATTTCTGTAGCATTGTTAGGAGATTTAGGATAGAAAGGTATATTGCTTCAGCTTTGAATTGTAATGGATTTTAGTGAAGGGCTTTTGGGCATTTTAATGAGTGCTTGTGTAGCTACAGTACAGGTTATTTGAAAGCTCACTGTGGACGTTGGTGAGCGTCACGTAAACCCACAATGAATGAAAATTCACAAGTAGGTATCGGTCATTAATAACCAGTTAAATAGGAATAATAATATCTAGTGAATTCTAATTGTAAGAAGCAGCTGTCAAATTGAAGACTTCAGTTGTTTGAAAGAGGTTCTGCTGACAAGGTCAGACTGTGATCAGCCCCCCCCCCTCACCCCCCACCCCCACTCCTCCTCTGGTCAGTGCTTGCACCTTTATTGTAAAGAGGTGGTGCCAAACAGCCAACTATGTTGGCTTGGTAAATCAGCAGAATCCCAATGTTGCTATGGTGCCCTAACCATCCTTTGGGGCACCCTGCAACAGCGAGAGAAGATGTCATCAGACAAATAATATCAGCAATGTACTGGGTACTCGAGTCGTAGACATTAAGTGTTCAATGTGAAGCTGGAAGTGGCCAGGTTGAGTCATGACCACTGACATTAGCAAGATCAGCTGATATATTGTTACTGCAGCACATAATTGGTTTCAACTCTAACATTATTCCCAAATCAGGACTCGCAGAGAGATCAGCAGCTGCATCTGCAGAAGTCACAAAAATCACCCTATAAATGCAAAGATCTGTGCACCTCTGAGCTGTTGAAGCCTGGGGCATTGAAGCACAGCATACATTTCCAATTGGCATGTATGTATGTGTACATGTATGTGTGTATGTATGTGTGTGTGTGTGTATGTATGTGTGTGTGTATGTATGTGTGTGTGTATGTGTGTGTGTATGTGTGTGTATGTGTGTGTGTGTATGCATGTGTGTGTATGTGTGTGTATGTATGTGTGTGTGTGTGTGTGTGTGAGTGTGTGTGTGTGTGTGTGTGTGTGAGTGTGTGTGTGTGTGTGTGTGTGTGTGTGTGTGTGTGTGTGTGTGTGTGTGTGTGTGTGTGTGTGTGTATGTATGTATGTATGTATGTATGTATGCAGCGGCGGATCCAGGATTTCTGGAAGGGGGGGTCTAATAACTATTTCACAAGCGGGGGTGGGTACTGGAGGGGGCGTGCCCCCTCCCGTACCAGAGGGGGAGCGCTGTAAGCTCCCCGCCCCAGCCCCAGCCGCTTTTTCACTTTTGCGTTCATTTAGCATGAAAATAAGCATACTTTGAAAGTGTATTCAGTATTGATAGCTAGCAAGCCCAATATTCGAATTGATTAAATACACGTGGAAGCCTGCGTGAGTCAACGTGGTCGTGGATAAGGATAGCGAATAGAAAACTCTACGCAAAGCCATTGTGACCGTATTCTGGTCTAAACGACACACACGTTTTACCTTTAATAGTATTACATACCTACTTGATTTAGCTCTACCTGTTTCCTGAGGTAAACTATCTTCTTATGATCGCTTACTTCTTGCTCGCACCATTCCATCGCGCAGCAGTAATACCAATTAAACACGCTTGGAGGGCCGTGGCTTTAGACCCGCCCCCCCCCACACACACACATACTCACACACACTTTGGGTCGAATGCTAACTCGCTAATCAGTTCACTCGCGTTCACTAAACGCTTCGTTTTTCAACTCGTCAATCATGTAATTAATTATTCATAAGTTAATTTATTCATAACTTGTCGGGCCGAGGGGGGGGGTCTTTAGACCCCTTAGACCCCTTAGACCCCCCCCTGGATCCGCCACTGTTAGTATGTACATCCGCGTGGCGC